>OU342952.1:41990388-42345288 GCA_910592335.1 Adalia bipunctata | reverse complement strand
AGAAATAATCGAACTTTTTGGATGTTTCCAATTAAAATTATTCAAATTATGACTAAAATTCATCATTCAATCGAGCTCAGTCCCTCAGATCAAAAAGTCTCGAGTGAAAATCAGACCAATACAAAATCTAAATAGTTTCGAGTCGAATTTCAATGCTACAAAATCTGAATTTTCGGGTATACTGCTGAGAATAATCGGAATTTTTTGAATGTTTTCACTAATAATTATTCGAATTATGACTAAAATTCATCATTCAACCGAGCACAGTCCCTCAGATCAAAAAGTCTCGAGTAAAAATTAGACCAGTACAAAATCTCAATCATCTAGAGTCGAATTTTAATGTTACAAAATCTCAATTTTTGGGTAAACTGCTGTGAATAATCGGATTTTTTTGATGTTTTTACATATAAATATTCAAACTATGTCTAAAATTCATCATTCAACCGAGCTCAGTCTCACAGATCAAAAAGTCCCGAGTGGAAATGAGACCAATACAGAATCTGAATAAACTCGAGTCGAATATTAATGTTACAAAATCTGAATTTCTGGGTAAACTGCTAGGAATAATCGAATTTTTTTGATGTTTCCAATTATAATTATTCAAACTATGACTTAAATTCATTATTCGACCGAGCTCAGTCCCTCAGATCCAAAAGTCTTGAGTGAAAATCGGACCAGTACAAAATCTCAATCATCTTGATTCGAATTTTAATGTTACAAAATCTGAATTTTTTGGGTAAACTGCTGGGAATAATCAGATTTTTTGGATGTTTTTACTCATAATTATTCTTACTATGACTAAAATTCATCATTCAAACAAGCTCAGTTTTTCAGATCGAAAAGTCGCGAGTGAAAATTAGACCAATAAGAATCTGAATAATCTCGAGTCGAATATTAACACAAAATCTGAATTTTTGGATGAACTGCTAGGAATAATCGATTTTTTTTTATGTTTCCAATTATAATTATTCAAACTATGACTAAAATTCATCATTCAACCGAGCACAGTCCCTCAGATCAAAAAGTCTCGAGTAAAAATTAGACCAGTACAAAATCTCAATCATCTAGAGTCGAATTTTAATGTTACAAAATCTCAATTTTTGGGTAAACTGCTGTGAATAATCGGATTTTTTTGATGTTTTCACATATAATTATTCAAACTATGTCTAAAATTCATCATTCAACCGAGCTCATTCTCACAGATCAAAAAGTCCCGAGTGGAAATGAGACCGATACAGAATCTGAATAAACTCGAGTCGAATATTAATGTTACAAAATCTGAATTTTTGGGTATACTGCTGGGAATAATCAGAATTTTTTGAATGTTTTTACTAATAATTATTCAAATTATGACTAAAATTCATCATTCAACCGAGCACAGTCCCTCAGATCAAAAAGTCTCGAGTGAAAATTTGACCAGTACAAAATCTCAATTATCTAGAGTCGAATTTCAATGTTACAAAATCTCAATTTTTGGGTAAACTGCTGTGAATAATCGGATTTTTTTGATGTTTTTACATATAAATATTCAAACTATGTCTAAATTTCATCATTCAACCGAGCTCAGTCTCACCAATGAGACCAATACAGAATCTGAATAAACTCGAGTCGAATATTAATGTTACAAAATCTGAATTTTTGGGTATACTGCTGGGAATAATCGGAATTTTTTGAATGTTTTTACTAATAATTATTCAAATTATGACTAAAATTCATCATTCAATCGAGCTCAGTCCCTCAGATCAAAAAGTCTCGAGTGAAAATTAGACCAATACAAAATCTAAATAATTTCGAGTCGAATTTCAATGCTACAAAATCTGAATTTTCGGGTATACTGCTGGGAATAATCGGAATTTTTTGAATGTTTTCACTAATAATTATTCTTACTATGACTAAAATTCATCATTCAAACAAGCTCAGTTTCTCAGATCGAGAAGTCGCGAGTGAAAATTAGACCAATAAAGAATCTGAATAATCTCGAGTCGAATCTTATTGTCACAAAATATGAATTTTTGGGTGAACTGCTGGAAATAATCGTATTTTTTCAATGTTTTTACTTATAATTATTCAAAATTCGACTGAAATCCATCATTCAACCGAGCTCAGTCCCTCAGATCAAAAAGTCTCGGGTGAAAATTGGACCAGTACAAAATCTCAATAATCTCGAGTCGAATTTTAATGTTACAAAATCTCAATTTTCGGGTATACTGCTGGGAATAATCGGAATTTTTTGAATGTTTTCTCTAATAATTATTCAAACTATGTCTGAAATTCATCATTCAACCGAGCTCAGTCTCACATATCAAAAAGTCCTGAGTGGAAATGAGACCAATACAGAATCTGAATAAACTCGTGTCGAATATTAACGTTACAAAATCTGAATTTTTGGATGAACTGCTAGGAATAATCGAATTTTTTTTATGTTTCCAATTATAATTATTCAAACTATGACTAAAATTCATCATTCAACCGAGCACAGTCCCTCAGATCAAAAAGTCTCGAGTAAAAATTAGACCAGTACAAAATCTCAATCATCTAGAGTCGAATTTTAATGTTACAAAATCTCAATTTTTGGGTAAACTGCTGTGAATAAACGGATTTTTTTGATGTTTTTACATATAAATATTCAAACTATGTCTAAAATTCATCATTCAACCGAGCTCAGTCCCTCAGATCAAAAAGTCTCGAGTGAAAATTAGACCAGTACAAAATCTCAATCATCTCGAGTCGAATTTAAATGTTACAAAATCTCAATTTTTGGGTAAACTGCTGTGAATAATCGGATTTTTTTGATGTTTTCACATATAATTATTCAAACTATGTCTAAAATTCATCATTCAACCGAGCTCAGTCTAACAGATCAAAAAGTCCCGAGTGGAAATGAGACCGATACAGAATCTGAATAAACTCGAGTCGAATATTAATGTTACAAAATCTGAATTTTTGGGTATACTGCTGGGAATAATCGGAATTTTTTGAATGTTTTTACTAATAATTATTCAAATTATGACTAAAATTCATCATTCAACCGAGCACAGTCCCTCAGATCAAAAAGTCTCGAGTGAAAATTAGACCAGTACAAAATCTCAATTATCTAGAGTCGAATTTTAATGTTACAAAATCTCAATTTTTGGGTAAACTGCTGTGAATAATCGGATTTTTTTGATGTTTCTACATATAAATATTTAAACTATGTCTAAAATTCATCATTCAACCGAGCTTAGTCTCACCAATGAGACCAATACAGAATCTGAATAAACTCGAGTCGAATATTAATGTTACAAAATCTGAATTTTTGGGTATACTGCTGGGAATAATCGGAATTTTTTGAATGTTTTTACTTATAATTATTCAAATTATGACTAAAATTCATCATTTAATCGAGCTCAGTCCCTCAGATCAAAAAGTCTCGAGTGAAAATTAGACCAATACAAAATCTAAATAATTTCGAGTCGAATTTCAATGCTACAAAATCTGAATTTTCGGGTATACTGCTGGGAATAATCGGAATTTTTTGAATATTTTCACTAATAATTATTCAAATTATGACTAAAATTCATCATTCAACCGAGCACAGTCCCTCAGATCAAAAAGTCTCGAGTAAAAATTAGACCAGTACAAAATCTCAATCATCTAGAGTCGAATTTTAATGTTACAAAATCTCAATTTTTGGGTAAACTGCTGTGAATAATCGGATTTTTTTGATGTTTCTACATATAAATATTCAAACTATGTCTAAAATTCATCATTCAACCGAGCTTAGTCTCACCAATGAGACCGATACAGAATCTGAATAAACTCGAGTCGAATATTAATGTTACAAAATCTGAATTTTTGGGTAAACTGCTAGGAATAATCGAATTTTTTGGATGTTTCCAATTATAATTATTCAAACTATGACTAAAATTCATCATTCAACCGAGCTCAGTCTCTCAGATCAAAAAGTCTCGAGTGAAAATCAGACCAATACAAAATCTAAATAATTCCGAGTCGAATTTCAATGCTACAAAATCTGAATTTTCGGGTATACTGCTGAGAATAATCGGAATTTTTTGAATGTTTTCACTGATAATTATTCAAATTATGACTAAAATTCATCATTCAACCGAGCACAGTCCCTCAGATCAAAAAGTCTCGAGTAAAAATTAGACCAGTACAAAATCTCAATCATCTAGAGTCGAATTTTAATGTTACAAAATCTCAATTTTTGGGTAAACTGCTGTGAGTAATCGGATTTTTTTGATGTTTTTACATATAAATATTCAAACTATGTCTAAAATTCATCATTCAACCGAGCTCAGTCTCACAGATCAAAAAGTCCCGAGTGAAAATGAGACCAATACAGAATCTGAATAAACTCGAGTCGAATATTAATGTTACAAAATCTGAATTTCTGGGTAAACTGCTAGGAATAATCGAATTTTTTTGATGTTTCCAATTATAATTATTCAAACTATGACTTAAATTCATT
This sequence comes from Adalia bipunctata, assembly GCA_910592335.1. Classification (NCBI taxonomy): domain Eukaryota; kingdom Metazoa; phylum Arthropoda; class Insecta; order Coleoptera; family Coccinellidae; genus Adalia; species Adalia bipunctata. Next base: position 42,340,817 of record OU342952.1, on the reverse strand, counting down.
ATTCGACCGAGCTCAGTCCCTCAGATCCAAAAGTCTTGAGTGAAAATCGGACCAGTACAAAATCTCAATCATCTTGATTCGAATTTTAATGTTACAAAATCTGAATTTTTTGGGTAAACTGCTGGGAATAATCAGATTTTTTGGATGTTTTTACTCATAATTATTCTTACTATGACTAAAATTCATCATTCAAACAAGCTCAGTTTTTCAGATCGAAAAGTCGCGAGTGAAAATTAGACCAATAAGAATCTGAATAATCTCGAGTCGAATATTAACACAAAATCTGAATTTTTGGATGAACTGCTAGGAATAATCGATTTTTTTTTATGTTTCCAATTATAATTATTCAAACTATGACTAAAATTCATCATTCAACCGAGCACAGTCCCTCAGATCAAAAAGTCTCGAGTAAAAATTAGACCAGTACAAAATCTCAATCATCTAGAGTCGAATTTTAATGTTACAAAATCTCAATTTTTGGGTAAACTGCTGTGAATAATCGGATTTTTTTGATGTTTTCACATATAATTATTCAAACTATGTCTAAAATTCATCATTCAACCGAGCTCATTCTCACAGATCAAAAAGTCCCGAGTGGAAATGAGACCGATACAGAATCTGAATAAACTCGAGTCGAATATTAATGTTACAAAATCTGAATTTTTGGGTATACTGCTGGGAATAATCAGAATTTTTTGAATGTTTTTACTAATAATTATTCAAATTATGACTAAAATTCATCATTCAACCGAGCACAGTCCCTCAGATCAAAAAGTCTCGAGTGAAAATTTGACCAGTACAAAATCTCAATTATCTAGAGTCGAATTTCAATGTTACAAAATCTCAATTTTTGGGTAAACTGCTGTGAATAATCGGATTTTTTTGATGTTTTTACATATAAATATTCAAACTATGTCTAAATTTCATCATTCAACCGAGCTCAGTCTCACCAATGAGACCAATACAGAATCTGAATAAACTCGAGTCGAATATTAATGTTACAAAATCTGAATTTTTGGGTATACTGCTGGGAATAATCGGAATTTTTTGAATGTTTTTACTAATAATTATTCAAATTATGACTAAAATTCATCATTCAATCGAGCTCAGTCCCTCAGATCAAAAAGTCTCGAGTGAAAATTAGACCAATACAAAATCTAAATAATTTCGAGTCGAATTTCAATGCTACAAAATCTGAATTTTCGGGTATACTGCTGGGAATAATCGGAATTTTTTGAATGTTTTCACTAATAATTATTCTTACTATGACTAAAATTCATCATTCAAACAAGCTCAGTTTCTCAGATCGAGAAGTCGCGAGTGAAAATTAGACCAATAAAGAATCTGAATAATCTCGAGTCGAATCTTATTGTCACAAAATATGAATTTTTGGGTGAACTGCTGGAAATAATCGTATTTTTTCAATGTTTTTACTTATAATTATTCAAAATTCGACTGAAATCCATCATTCAACCGAGCTCAGTCCCTCAGATCAAAAAGTCTCGGGTGAAAATTGGACCAGTACAAAATCTCAATAATCTCGAGTCGAATTTTAATGTTACAAAATCTCAATTTTCGGGTATACTGCTGGGAATAATCGGAATTTTTTGAATGTTTTCTCTAATAATTATTCAAACTATGTCTGAAATTCATCATTCAACCGAGCTCAGTCTCACATATCAAAAAGTCCTGAGTGGAAATGAGACCAATACAGAATCTGAATAAACTCGTGTCGAATATTAACGTTACAAAATCTGAATTTTTGGATGAACTGCTAGGAATAATCGAATTTTTTTTATGTTTCCAATTATAATTATTCAAACTATGACTAAAATTCATCATTCAACCGAGCACAGTCCCTCAGATCAAAAAGTCTCGAGTAAAAATTAGACCAGTACAAAATCTCAATCATCTAGAGTCGAATTTTAATGTTACAAAATCTCAATTTTTGGGTAAACTGCTGTGAATAAACGGATTTTTTTGATGTTTTTACATATAAATATTCAAACTATGTCTAAAATTCATCATTCAACCGAGCTCAGTCCCTCAGATCAAAAAGTCTCGAGTGAAAATTAGACCAGTACAAAATCTCAATCATCTCGAGTCGAATTTAAATGTTACAAAATCTCAATTTTTGGGTAAACTGCTGTGAATAATCGGATTTTTTTGATGTTTTCACATATAATTATTCAAACTATGTCTAAAATTCATCATTCAACCGAGCTCAGTCTAACAGATCAAAAAGTCCCGAGTGGAAATGAGACCGATACAGAATCTGAATAAACTCGAGTCGAATATTAATGTTACAAAATCTGAATTTTTGGGTATACTGCTGGGAATAATCGGAATTTTTTGAATGTTTTTACTAATAATTATTCAAATTATGACTAAAATTCATCATTCAACCGAGCACAGTCCCTCAGATCAAAAAGTCTCGAGTGAAAATTAGACCAGTACAAAATCTCAATTATCTAGAGTCGAATTTTAATGTTACAAAATCTCAATTTTTGGGTAAACTGCTGTGAATAATCGGATTTTTTTGATGTTTCTACATATAAATATTTAAACTATGTCTAAAATTCATCATTCAACCGAGCTTAGTCCCACCAATGAGACCAATACAGAATCTGAATAAACTCGAGTCGAATATTAATGTTACAAAATCTGAATTTTTGGGTATACTGCTGGGAATAATCGGAATTTTTTGAATGTTTTTACTTATAATTATTCAAATTATGACTAAAATTCATCATTTAATCGAGCTCAGTCCCTCAGATCAAAAAGTCTCGAGTGAAAATTAGACCAATACAAAATCTAAATAATTTCGAGTCGAATTTCAATGCTACAAAATCTGAATTTTCGGGTATACTGCTGGGAATAATCGGAATTTTTTGAATATTTTCACTAATAATTATTCAAATTATGACTAAAATTCATCATTCAACCGAGCACAGTCCCTCAGATCAAAAAGTCTCGAGTAAAAATTAGACCAGTACAAAATCTCAATCATCTAGAGTCGAATTTTAATGTTACAAAATCTCAATTTTTGGGTAAACTGCTGTGAATAATCGGATTTTTTTGATGTTTCTACATATAAATATTCAAACTATGTCTAAAATTCATCATTCAACCGAGCTTAGTCTCACCAATGAGACCGATACAGAATCTGAATAAACTCGAGTCGAATATTAATGTTACAAAATCTGAATTTTTGGGTAAACTGCTAGGAATAATCGAATTTTTTGGATGTTTCCAATTATAATTATTCAAACTATGACTAAAATTCATCATTCAACAGAGCTCAGTCTCTCAGATCAAAAAGTCTCGAGTGAAAATCAGACCAATACAAAATCTAAATAATTCCGAGTCGAATTTCAATGCTACAAAATCTGAATTTTCGGGTATACTGCTGAGAATAATCGGAATTTTTTGAATGTTTTCACTGATAATTATTCAAATTATGACTAAAATTCATCATTCAACCGAGCACAGTCCCTCAGATCAAAAAGTCTCGAGTAAAAATTAGACCAGTACAAAATCTCAATCATCTAGAGTCGAATTTTAATGTTACAAAATCTCAATTTTTGGGTAAACTGCTGTGAGTAATCGGATTTTTTTGATGTTTTTACATATAAATATTCAAACTATGTCTAAAATTCATCATTCAACCGAGCTCAGTCTCACAGATCAAAAAGTCCCGAGTGAAAATGAGACCAATACAGAATCTGAATAAACTCGAGTCGAATATTAATGTTACAAAATCTGAATTTTTGGGTAAACTGCTAGGAATAATCGAATTTTTTTGATGTTTCCAATTATAATTATTCAAACTATGACTTAAATTCATTATTCGACCGAGCTCAGTCCTTCAGATCAAAAAGTCTTGAGTGAAAATCAGACCAGTACAAAATCTCAATCACTTGATTCGAATTTTAATGTTACAAAATCTGAATTTTTTGGGTAAACTGCTGGGAATAATCAGATTTTTTGGATGTTTTTACTTATAATTATTCTTACTATGACTAAAATTCATCATTCAAACAAGCTCAGTTTCTCAGATCGAAAAGTCGCGAGTGAAAATTAGACCAATAAAGAATCTGAATAATCTCGAGTCGAATCTTATTGTCACAAAATATGAATTTTTGGGTAAACTGCAGAAAATAATCGTTTTTTTTTTCAATGTTTTTACGATTCTGTATTGGTCTCATTTCCACTCGGTACTTTTTGATCTGTGGGACTGAGCTCGGTTGAATGATGAATTTCAGACATAGTTTGAATAATTATATGTGAAAACATCGAAAAATCCGATTATTCACAGCAGTTTATCCAAAAATTGAGATTTTGTAACATTTAAATTCGACTCGAGATTATTGAGATTTTGTACTGGTCCAATTTTCACCCGAGACTTTTTGATCTGAGGGACTGAGCTCGGTTGAATGATGAATTTTAATCATGGTTTGAATAATTATAAGTAAAAATATCCAAAAAAATCCGATTATTCCCAGCAGTTCACCCAGAAATTCAGATTTTTTTATTGGTCTGATTTTCACTCGAGACTTTTTGATCGGAGAGACTGAGCTCGGTTGAATGATGAAATTTAGTCATAGTTTGATTTACTGATTAGTTGAATGATTGAATTTTCGAGTTTTTGAATTTTGAATTTTCGAATTTTAGAATTTTTGAAAATTTGAAAATTTGAATTTTTGAATTTTTGAATTTTTGAATTTTTGAATTTTTGAATTTTTGAATTTTTGAATTTTTGAATTTTTGAATTTTTGAATTTTTGAATTTTTGAATTTTTGAATTTTTGAATTTTTGAATTTTTGAATTTTTGAATTTTTGAATTTTTGAATTTTTGAATTTTTGAATTTTTGAATTTTTGAATTTTTGAATTTTTGAATTTTTGAATTTTTGAATTTTTGAATTTTTGAATTTTTGAATTTTTGAATTTTTGAATTTTTGAATTTTTGAATTTTTGAATTTTTGAATTTTTGAATTTTTGAATTTTTGAATTTTTGAATTTTTGAATTTTTGAATTTTTTATTTTCGAATTTTAGAATTTCTGAATTTTTGAATTTTTTTGAATTTTTGAATTTTTGAAGTTTTGAATTTTTGAATTTTTGAATTTTCGAATTTTTGAATTTTTGAATTTTTGAATTTTTGTTTTTTTTTTTAGAACATTTGAATTCGAGAAAAACCGATTATTTCCAGCAGTTACCTAAAAATCAATATTTTGTGACATTCAGATTCGACTCAAGATCATTCAGATTCTTCATTGCTCTAATTTTCAATCGGGACTTTTCGATCTGAGAGACTGAGCTTGGTTGAATGATGGATTTCAGTCAAATTTTGAATAATTATAAGTAAAAACATTGAAAAAAAAACGATTATTTTCAGCAGTTTACCCAAAAATTCATATTTTTTGACAATAAGATTCGACTCGAGATTATTCAGATTCTTTATTAAAAGCTTTTATTTAGTTTCACCTGTTCCGGTGTCTGTCTGTCTGTCTGTCTGTCTGTCTATCTGTCTGTCTGTCTGTCTGTAATCGAATCTTGCAAGTTGAATATGACACACTTCTAATCGTCCGCTTGATTTGAAATTTGGCAGGTGAACATAATTCTGGTGACAATGCATCATGAAATATTTTTTATAGAAAAAAACAAAATGGCGGCTCCAAAATGGCGGATGAGTTTTGTAATTATCATCCGATTCCATTCAAAATTAGTATCTGGGGGTTTTTGGGTTCGACAATGTTGATTCTTCCGTCAAAATTGAAAAATTCAAGATGGCGGCTACAATATGGCGGACGAGTTTTGTAATTATGATCCGATTCTATTCAAAATTGGTATCTGGGGGTTTTCTGGGTCGGAAATCACGATTTTTCAAAATTGAGGAATTCAAGATGGCGGCTTCAAAATGGCGGAGTGTTGTTATTATAAAAGCTTGTCTTAAAAAATGATTTTTTTATCATAGCTTGTTGGTCTAATTTTCACTCGCGACTTTTCGATCTGAGAAACTGAGCTTGTTCGAATGATGAATTTTAGTCATAGTAAGAATAATTATAAGTAAAAACATCCAAAAAATCTGATTATTCCCAGCAGTTTACCCAAAAAATTCAGATTTTGTAACATTAAAATTCGAATCAAGTGATTGAGATTTTGTACTGGTCTGATTTTCACTCAAGACTTTTTGATCTGAGGGACTGAGCTCGGATGAATAATGAATTTAAGTCATAGTTTGAATAATTATAATTGGAAACATCAAAAAAAATTCGATTATTCCTAGCAGTTTACCCAAAAATTCAGATTTTGTAACATTAATATTCGACTCGAGTTTATTCAGATTCTGTATTGGTCTCATTTCCACTCGGGACTTTTTGATCTGTGAGACTGAGCTCGGTTGAATGATGAATTTTAGACATAGTTTGAATATTTATATGTAAAAACATCAAAAAAATCCGATTATTCACAGCAGTTTACCCAAAAATTGAGATTTTGTAACATTAAAATTCGACTCTAGATGATTGAGATTTTGTACTGGTCTAATTTGTACTCGAGACTTTTTGATCTGAGGGACTGTGCTCGGTTGAATGATGAATTTTAGTCATAATTTTAATAATTATTAGTGAAAACATTCAAAAAATTCCGATTATTCTCAGCAGTATACCCGAAAATTCAGATTTTGTAGCATTGAAATTCGACTCGAAATTATTTAGATTTCGTATTGGTCTGATTTTCACTCGAGACTTTTTGATCTGAGAGACTGAGCTCGGTTGAATGATGAATTTTAGTCATAGTTTGAATAATTATAATTGGAAACATCCAAAAAATTCGATTATTCCTAGCAGTTTACCCAAAAATTCAGATTCTGTAACATTAATATTCGACTCGAGTTTATTCAGATTCTGTATCGGTCTCATTTCCACTCGGGACTTTTTGATCTGTGAGACTGAGCTCGGTTGAATGATGAATTTTAGACATTATTTGAATAATTATTAGTGAAAATATTCAAAAAATTCCGATTATTCCCAGCAGTATACCCGAAAATTCAGATTTTGTAGCATTGAAATTCGACTACAAATTATTAAGAGTTTGTATTGGTCTAATTTTCACTCGAGACTTTTTGATCTGAGGGACTGAGCTCAATTGAATGATGAATTTTAGTCATAATTTGAATAATTATAAGTAAAAACATTCAAAAAATTCCGATCATTCCCAGCAGTATACCCAGAAATTCAGATTTTTTTATTGGTCTGATTTTCACTCGGGACTTTTTGATCGGAGAGACTGAGCTCGGTTGAATGATGAAATTTAGTCATAGTTTGAATAACTGATTAGTTTGAATGATTGAATTTTCGAGTTTTTGAATTTTGAATTTTTGAATTTTTGAAAATTTGAATTTTTGAATTCTTGAAATTTTGAAATTTTTGAATTTTTGAATTTTTGAATTTTTGAATTTTTTTGAATTTTTGAATTATTGAATTTTTGAATTTTCGAATTTTTGAATTTTCGAATTTTTGAATTTTTGTATTTTTGAATTTTTGAATTTTTGAATTTTTGAATTTTTGAATTTTTGAATTTTTGAATTTTTGAATTTTTGAATTTTTGAATTTTTGAATTTTTGAATTTTTGAATTTTTGAATTTTTGAATTTTCGAATTTTTGAATTTTTGAATTTTTGAATTTTTGAATTTTCGAATTTTTGAATTTTTGAATTTTTGAATTTTTGAATTTTTGAATTTTTGAATTTTTGAATTTTTGAATTTTTGAATTTTTGAATTTTTGAATTTTTGAATTTTTGAATTTTTGAATTTTTGAATTTTTGAATTTTTGAATTTTTGAATTTTTGAATTTTTGAATTTTTGAATTTTTGAATCTTTGAATTTTTGAATTTTTGAATTTTTGAATTTTTGAATTTTTGAATTTTTGAATCTTTGAATTTTTGAATTTTTGAATTTTTGAATTTTTGAATTTTTGAATTTTTGAATTTTTGAATTTTTGAATTTTTGAATTTTTGAATTTTTGAATTTTTGAATTTTCGAATTTTTGAATTTTCGAATTTTTGAATTTTCGAATTTTTGAATTTTTGAATTTTTGAATTTTTGAATTTTTGAATTTTTGAATTTTTGAATTTTTGAATTTTTGAATTTTTGAATTTTTGAATTTTTGAATTTTTGAATTTTTGAATTTTTGAATTTTTGAATTTTTGAATTTTTGAATTTTTGAATTTTTGAATTTTTGAATTTTTGAATTTTTGAATTTTTGAATTTTTGAATTTTTGAATTTTTGAATTTTTGAATTTTTGAATTTTTGAATTTTTGAATTTTTGAATTTTTGAATTTTTGAATTTTTGAATTTTTGAATTTTTGAATTTTTGAATTTTTGAATTTTTGAATTTTTGAATTTTTGAATTTTTGAATTTTTGAATTTTTGAATTTTTGAATTTTTGAATTTTTGAATTTTTGAATTTTTGAATTTTTGAATTTTTGAATTTTTGAATTTTTGAATTTTTGAATTTTTGAATTTTTGAATTTTTGAATTTTTGAATTTTTGAATTTTCGAATTTTTGAATTTTCGAATTTTTGAATTTTCGAATTTTTGAATTTTTGAATTTTTGAATTTTTGAATTTTTGAATTTTTGAATTTTTGAATTTTTGAATTTTTGAATTTTTGAATTTTTGAATTTTTGAATTTTTGAATTTTTGAATTTTTGAATTTTTGAATTTTTGAATTTTTGAATTTTTGAATTTTTGAATTTTTGAATTTTTGAATTTTTGAATTTTTGAATTTTTGAATTTTTGAATTTTTGAATTTTTGAATTTTTGAATTTTTGAATTTTTGAATTTTTGAATTTTTGAATTTTTGAATTTTTGAATTTTTGAATTTTTGAATTTTTGAATTTTTGAATTTTTGAATTTTTGAATTTTTGAATTTTCGAATTTTTGAATTTTTGATTTTTTTTTTTTTGAACATTTGAATTCGAGAAAAACCGATTATTTCCAGCTGTTACCCAAAAATCACTATTTTGTGACTTCAGATTCGACTCGAGATCATTCAGATTCTTTATTGGTCTAATTTTCAATCGGGACCTCTCGATCTGAGAGACTGAGCTTGGTTGAATGATGGATTTCAGTCAAATTTTGAATAATTATAAGTAAAAACATTGAAAAAATTTACAGATTTCGCAATCCTTGCAACCATCAGAGACATTGGAAATGATAATACCACATGTGAATATTACCAACATTTATTTGCATTTGAACTTAAAATAAAATAGTACTTTCAATAATAATAATGAGCAATAATAATTGCAAGAAACAATCAACATTCCCAATTCCTAACATAAACATGTGAGAGGAAACTTGTCACCGTATTTTAAAACAAAAATGTTCTTTCTAAAGTAAGTATTCTTAATATATAATAATAAAAAATAAAGATATAAATAATTGGATGAAACTGGGTCCATCCTGTCATTCCTATCCAATATTTTCGAAGTGAGTTTGGATTTTAGCAAATCTGGGTTTTCATGAAATTGGCTTTAGATAGAAGGATTCAGTTTTTACTAAAATTCATGAATCTTACATGTACTCGGAGTTAACATCATCAGAATAAGTCCACCTCGTCCAATATTTTCGAAGAGAATTTTCATTTTACCAAATCTGAGTTTTCTCGAAATTGGCTCGAGATAGAAGGATTCTGTCTTTACTAAAATTCATGAATCTTATATGTTCTTAGATCACCTCTCATCGGATGAAGCTGAGTCCATTCTGTCCAATATTTTCTAAGCGAATTTTTATTTTACCAAATCTGGGTTTTCATGAAATTGGTTCGAGATAGAAAGATTCTGTTTTCACTAAAATTCAGGAATCTTATATGTACCTTCTCGGAGTAAACATCATCAGAAGAAGCTGAGTCCACCCCGTCCAATATTTTCGAAGAGAATTTTTATTTTACCAAATCTGAGTATTCTCGAAATTGGCTTGAGATAGAAGGATTATGTTTTTACTAAAATTCATTAATCTTATATGTAGGGGAGGACGGGGGAATTCCACGCACCTTAGGGAAAATGCTCACAAAAACGTTCTTATGTACACACAAACTTTCATAATTTAACTGCTGAATCATGAACCCATTTGGAACTTTTTCATCACAAGGAAAAGGTTCAACTACCTATACCAATTGAGAAAAAAAAAATAATTCTGAAAACTGTCTTTTCGCGGTCTTCCCCCACGTACTGGGTAATACCGCGCATGCGATGGTATAATTATGCGCATATATTGAACAGCTGAAAAACTCGAAAAAATATTTCATTATTTAGGTAATAACCAAGTACAATGTAAATTAAACAAATTTCCATGAATAGGTACAAAAAATATTATTGAAGAATTACCCCGCTACAGCTGCGCGTTATTCTCCCAGTGTGAGTCACCTAACCTAACTAATCACTGACAGTAGATGACGAAATACAATTATGTAATTGTTCTTTTGCATTAAATAATCTACACATATGAAGGAAAATAGTCATGCAATAGATTCATTAGAAATTAATAATAGAAGTACTTTCCACGATTCCAATTTCTCTCGAAAATTAGATCAGAGCGTCGTGAAACGAACAATCGGCTCCCTGGTCTAAAATAAAAACACGAATATCTTCAATTTACGGGAGTTTTGTCTTTTGTCGTTCTTCATAAACGAATCTGATAGTGAAATAGTTGAAAACGGTTGGAACTTGGAACTTCGAACAGTTTGATTTATATTATGGTAATTACCCCCCCATGAGTATCAAAGTCCTTAGAAGAAGTTACGCAATGTGGTGCACATAAAAAAATTTCATAAATTGTGAACCTAATTTTCAATCGGTATTACCCCCCCCCCCATGAAAAAAAGCTATATCCGCCCTTGCATTTAGAAAAAGCTATAATAAAAAAATCATTTTTTAAAACAATCTTTTATAAAAACAACCCTCATCCGCCATTTTGAAGCCGCCATCTTGAATTCCTCAATTTTGAAGAATCGTAATTTCCGACCCAGAACACCCCTAGATACCAATTTTGAATAGAATCGGATCATAATTACGAAACTCGTCCGCCCTATTCTAGCCGCCATCTTGAATTTTTCAATTTTGACAAAAGAATCATCATTGTCGAACCCAAAAACCCCTAGATACTAATTTTGAATGAAATCGGATGATAATTACGAAACTCATCCGCCATTTTGGAGCAGCCATTTTGTTTTTTTCTATAAAAAATATTTCGTGATGCATTGTCACCAGAATTATGTACAACTGCCAAATTTCAAATCAATCGGACGATTAGAAGTGTGTCATATTTAACTTGCAAGATTTGATTACAGACAGACAGACAGACAGACACTGGGACAGGTGAAACTAAATAAAAGCTTGTAATAAAAAGCACATATGCGCTTACAAAATCCTCAAAAGTGAGAATTTGAGTAGGTAATTTAGCATATGTATTTTGAAATATGGCAATATAACTGTGTGTTGTATCATAGTTTTCTTGGATGGGGGAAATGTAAGAAATATCAATCATACAGAACACCATGAATTATTCTCACCATGAATTATTCTCAAATGATCATATGTAGAAAACGTTTCCTGGTTTTCATCAGTAGAACAAAGAGAACACAAAATATATTGCTTCTTCACCACTTTAGCGGAATCATCATTATGGATTGTCCGGAGATGCCTGTTTCTAACAGATACGCTGGTAAACTCTTTTCCACATATGCCGCAAATGTAAATAAGTGGATTCACTCAGCACTCTGCAATAAAGTCGAGCATTTATTTGAAACGTCCATAATGAGAAATTGTAATAGATTTTGCTAGATATTCTATCCAATAAAAAAAAATCAAACTGTTCGAAGTTCCAACCGTTTTCAACTATTTCACTATCAGATTCCTTTATGAAGAACGACAAAAGATGAAACGCGCGATCTGAATGTCGGGAAACGGCTTCTTCTCACGATCTTACACGCGGGTGCATTCGGAAGCACTCGGATCGAGTGAATCTGATTGGTTAGGCATTCGAGAGAATTAATGTATGCTCGCTTCTCGTATGCTGGCCCAATACACCCTATGTCACCTATATCACGCGATAACTTTCGAATGCTTTTTTGGTCTACTAGCGACACCTTTGTCTTTTGACCTTGAACGAAAACTCGTAATTTGCCTGTAATATACGAACATAAACATTTCCAATGTTAAAAATTTCTACAATTTTTGTCTCATTTCATAAGAACAATGTATCAATAACATTTGACATAATGAATTTATTGCAAGTCAGTACTATGCTCTTGGGGAATTGAGTACTTATTCTAATGAAATATAAAGTAAATATCTCTCTGCTTTAGAACAAAAAGGAAATAATAATTCAATAATTTTAAATTTATGAAAGTATTTGTTGTCATTAGTTTGAACTCATATAACAAATTACTTTATAGGTATAAGAATATTTCTTTTTTGTTGAGCTTTATTATATCCCACTGTATTTTATTTTATATACATATTCATATTTGAAATTAACATTTAAAAATTGATCAAAAGGCTGTGTAAATAAAATCAACCTATTTCAGAATAAATATTTAATGCAACTATTATGATTTCACTACAATTAATTCGTTTTTAGCATGCAACAATTTGATTTTTAGCAATTCCAATTCTGCATTATTTTTTGCTCTTCTGAAAGTATCTTCTTCCAATTCCCTTTGTTTTCCTCTCTCATTTTTTTCCTTTAGGTTTCGCAGTTCTTCATCTGCAATTTGCTTCTGTACATTCAGAATGTCCTTTTCAATAGCAGCATTTTCATTCCGGGCTATTTGGAATTTTTTTCCTCCTCAAAATACTCTAATTTTATCTGAGCTACTTTTAAGTATTCCTCTGAAAGTTGACCAGAAGTTTTTGTCATGGCTGGTCGCCTTCTTGATAAGAATGAGGAATTTCCACTACATTGAGGAGTTGCCTCGATTATTCTTATCTATAAATAACACACAATGAAATTAATGAAGTTTAAATTGGAATAAACAGCAATCACAAAATAATTAATGCTTACAGCAGGCGTATCCACTTCTTCAGTGATCTTCACTCCCTTTAAAGATTCCTTTTCATGGGATGTAATTGTAGCACATACCTCTTCTTCATTCATCGTTCGAGATGCTGAGGGGTTTTCAAATACCATGCTGTCAGAATCGAATATGTTCTTAAATCCTTCAACGCCTTTTTTATTCATAAGCCACAGAGCAAGATCCAGATTTGGGTCTTGAGGGGGCACCTGAGCTGTTCCACCACCGGTCAGATATACCTCTCTTCTTTCTGCCGCGATGTGCTTCCTCGTGTCCTTTTTTATATTCTCATAAAATTTTTTTAGAGATATATATATACTAGCTGGCCCGGCGAACTTTGTTTCGCCTAAATAATACCTATACCATAGCCATCTTCCCATCTTTATCTTAAGAAGGCCGTGCCTATACTTACAGTAGATTTCACAACGTAATCACCAGTGATCGAAGATCAACGGCTTGGTTAGATTTCTGAACTGTCAAATCGAGTATTCTAGAGCCATTTTTTCGCGTCAATCACGGTTTAAAACTATTTCAAAAACATTTCATTTTCAATCAGCTGATTCCAAAAATCAAACTTCAGATTATATAAATGAATAAAATCTGTTTCCCGCTCCAAATCTAAGTGTTAGCAGAGGGAATGTAAACGGGGTACCATACAATTCTGAGTATGATACACGAGAACAGATAAAAACCTCTGAAAAAACTCTGTCTCCCCGTGTATGTGTGGTGATACTGAATTTGTTCAAAAAAAATATGCTGCTATCCATGTTACAGAGCTCCTTGTGCTTGAAAATTGCCTTTTCATTGAACTGGATGTCCATCAGGGGATTGTGAATTGAATAAATTCGTAATTTCTTGCCACGCTTCAGTCTTTTCACGCCAAGTAACTGCATTCGTTTTTTATTTTCAATGGTGCCCTTGAAACTATTCACCAAATTTAAAAGTTTATTTTTCTCATTAGAAGAGAAATTTGGAGCTCTTGTTGATTTATTTTCAACACTATCCATTTTGAATTCACACTTCACAAGGAAAAACCGAAAAACACAAATTATCTGTACGATGTTTGTACGTTGTACGTTGTCTGTTATTTGTTATGTTATAGGTTAGTCATAGATCATAGAAACCGGCATAGAATTGCTTCTTTTCAATTCTCAAGTAGGTCGAATGTATCAATATTTGAATAATCTTACAGCGTTGCCAAATGGCAGTGATCCTTAGCTAAATTTCTGTTAAGTGGTACCGGTGCAAATGGAAATATTTTTGAGTGGAACTTAAGTCTAAGTGGTACCTAGCAACGAGGAACTTTTAAGGGTAAGCGGTGCAAACGGGCGTTAGAGGCCGATTTGAGCATGGGCGAACAGCGTCATAAGCGGATTTTGTTGCCAGACTGTGCAAATCCGTTTCTTCAGTGGATCAAATAACGAAATAATTGCCCCATCTGGCAACGTTGCGGCGAATTTGACGGGCCGCTCACCGCGGCCCAGATCTCACTTGATTGAACAACAATATAAACACTCGAAGTTCTAATGAAGGAAATAAAACAATGATCTATCCTTCAAATACCGGAATAATTGCCTGCGACGAATTTGACGAGCCGCTCACCGCGGCCCAGATCTCACTTGATTAAACAACAATATAAACACTCGAAGTGCTAATGAAGGAAATAAAACAATGATCTATCGTTCAAATACCGGACTAAGTGCCCAATCCGGCAACGTTGCGGCGAATTTGGCGGACCTCCCACCTGAGTCCCACCTCGGCGCAGTTCGCCGATTCTCGTATGCTGGCATATGCTGGCCCAACACACCTACGTTAATGAATCACGCGATAACTTTCGAATGCTTTTTTGGTCTACTGGCGACACTTTGTCTTTTGACCTTGAACAAAAACTCGTAATTTACCTGCAATATACGAACATAAACATTTCCAATGTTAAAATACGATTATTTCCAGCAGTTTACCCAAAAATTCATATTTTGTGACAATAAGATTCGACTCGAGATTATTCAGATTCTTTATTGGTCTAATTTTCACTCGCGACTTTTCGATCTGAGAAACTGAGCTTGAATGATGAATTTTAGTCATAGTAAGAATAATTATAAGTGAAAACATCCAAAAAATCTGATTATTCCCAGCAGTTTACCCAAAAAATTTAGATTTTGTAACATTAAAATTCGAATCAAGATGATTGAGATTTTGTACTGGTCTGATTTTCACTCAAGACTTTTTGATCTGAGGGACTGAGCTCGGTCGAATAATGAATTTAAGTCATAGTTGGAATAATTATAATTGGAAACATCAGAAAAATTCGATTATTCCTAGCAGTTTACCCAAAAATTCAGATTTTGTAACATTAATATTCGACTCGAGTTTATTCAGATTCTGTATTGGTCTCATTTCCACTCGGGACTTTTCGATCTGTGAGACTGAGCTCGGTTGAATGATGAATTTTAGACATAGTTTGAATATTTATATGTGAAAACATCAAAAAAATCCGTTTATTCACAGCAGTTTACCCAAAAATTGAGATTTTGTAACATTAAAATTCGACTTCAGATGATTGAGATTTTGTACTGGTCTAATTTTCACTCGAGACTTTTTGATCTGAGGGACTGTGCTCGGTTGAATGATGAATTTTAGTCATAATTTGAATAATTATTAGTAAAAACATTCAAATAATTTCGATTATTCCCAGCAGTATACCCGAAAATTCAGATTTTGTAGCATTGAAATTCGACTCGAAATTATTTAGATTTTGTATTGGTCTGATTTTCACTCGAGAATTTTTGATCTGAGAGACTCAGCTCGGTTGAATGATGAATGTTAGTCATCATTTGAATAATTATAATTGAAAACATCCAAAAAATTCGATTATTCCTAGCAGTTTACCCAAAAATTCAGATTTTGTAACATTAATATTCGACTCGAGTTTATTCAGATTCTGTATCGGTCTCATTTCCACTCGGGACTTTTCAATCTGTGAGACTGAGCTCGGTTGAATGATGAATTTTAGACATAGTTTGAATAATTATATGTGAAAACATCAAAAAAATCCGATTATTCACAGCAGTTTACCCAAAAATTGAGATTTTGTAACATTAAAATTCGACTCGACATGATTGAGATTTTGTACTGGTCTAATTTTCACTCGAGACTTTGATCTGAGGGACTGAGCTCGGTTGAATGATGAATTTTGGACATAGTTTGAATATTTATATGTAAAAACATCAAAAAAATCCGATTATTCACAGCAGTTCACCCAAAAATTGAGATTTTGTAACAATAAAATTCGACTCGAGATGATTGAGATTTTGTACTGGTCTAATTTTCACTCGAGACTTTTTGATCTGAGGGACTGTGCTCGGTTGAATGATGAATTTTAGTCATAGTTTGAATAATTATAATTGGAAACAAAAAAAAAATTCGATTATTCCTAGCAGTTCATCCAAAAATTCAGATTTTGTAACGTTAATATTCGACTCGAGTTTATTCATTTCCACTCGGGACTTTTTGATCTGTGAGACTGAGCTCGGTTGAATGATGAATTTTAGACAAAGTTTGAATAATTATATGTGAAAACATCAAAAAAATCCGATTATTCACAGCAGTTCACCCAAAAATTGAGATTTTGTAACATTAAAATTCGACTCGAGATTATTGAGATTTTGTACTGGTCTAATTTTCACTCGAGACTTTTTGATCTGAGGGACTGAGCTCGATTGAATGATGAATTTTAGTCATAATTTGAATAATTATTAGTGAAAACATTCAAAAAATTCCGAATATTCCCAGCAGTATACCCAAAAATTCAGATTTTGTAACATTAATATTCGACTCGAGTTCATTCAGATTCTGTATTGGTCTCATTTCCACTCGGGACTTTTTGATCTGTGAGACTGAGCTCGGTTGAATGATGAATTTCAGACATATTTTGAATAATTATATGTGAAAACATCAAAAAATCCGATTATTCACAGCAGTTTACCCAAAAATTGAGATTTTGTGACATTAAAATTCGACTCGAGATGATTGAGATTTTGTACTGGTCTAATTTTCACTCGAGACTTTGATCTGAGGGACTGAGCTCGGTTGAATGATGAATTTTAGACATAGTTTGAATATTTATATGTAAAAACATCAAAAAAATCCGATTATTCACAGCAGTTTACCCAAAAATTGAGATTTTGTAACATTAAAATTCGACTCGAGATGATTGAGATTATGTACTGGTCTAATTTTCACTCGAGACTTTTTGATCTGAGGGACTGTGCTCGATTGAATGATGAATTTCAGTCATAGTTTGAATAATTATATGTGAAAACATCAAAAAAATCCGATTATTCACAGCAGTTTACCCAAAAATTGAGATTTTGTAACATTAAAATTCGACTCGACATGATTGAGATTTTGTACTGGTCTAATTTTCACTCGAGACTTTGATCTGAGGGACTGAGCTCGGTTGAATGATGAATTTTAGACATAGTTTGAATATTTATATGTAAAAACATCAAAAAAATCCGATTATTCACAGCAGTTTACCCAAAAATTGAGATTTTGTAACATTAAAATTCGACTCGAGATGATTGAGATTTTGTACTGGTCTAATTTTCACTCGAGACTTTTTGATCTGAGGGACTGTGCTCGATTGAATGATGAATTTTAGTCATAGTTTGACTAATTATAATTGGAAACATAAAAAAAATTCGATTATTCCTAGCAGTTCATCCAAAAATTCAGATTTTGTAACGTTAATATTCGACTCGAGTTTATTCATTTCCACTCGGGACTTTTTGATCTGTGAGACTGAGCTCGGTTGAATGATGAATTTTAGACAAAGTTTGAATAATTATATGTGAAAACATCAAAAAAATCCGATTTTTCACAGCAGTTCACCCAAAAATTGAGATTTTGTAACATCAAAATTCGACTCGAGTTTATTCAGATTCTGTATTGGTCTCATTGGTGAGACTGAGCTCGGTTGAATGATGAATTTTAGACATAGTTTGAATATTTATATGTGAAAACATCGAAAAAATCCGATTATTCACAGCAGTTTACCCAAAAATTGAGATTTTGTAACATTAAAATTCGACTCTAGATAATTGAGATTTTGTACTGATCTAATTTTCACTCGAGACTTTTTGATCTGAGGGACTGTGCTCGGTTGAATGATGAATTTAAGTCATAATTTGAATAATTATTAGTAAAAACATTCAAAAAATTCCGATTATTCCCAGCAGTATACCCAAAAATTCAGATTTTGTAACATTAATATTCGACTCGAGTTCATTCAGATTCTGTATCGGTCTCATTTCCACTCGGGACTTTTTGATCTGTGAGACTGAGCTCGGTTGAATGATGAATTTTAGACATAGTTTGAATAATTATATGTGAAAACATCAAAAAAATCCGATTATTCACAGCAGTTTACCCAAAAATTGAGATTTTGTAACATTAAAATTCGACTCGAGATGATTGAGATTTTGTACTGGTCTAATTTTCACTCGAGACTTTTTGAGCTGAGTCCCTCAGATGAGGGACTGAGCTCGGTTGAATGATGAATTTTAGACATAGTTTGAATATTTATAATGAAAAACATCAAAAAAATCCGTTTATTCACATCAGTTTACCCAAAAATTGAGATTTTGTAACATTAAAATTCGACTCTAGATGATTGAGATTTTGTACTGGTCTAATTTTTACTCGAGACTTTTTGATCTGAGGGACTGTGCTCGGTTGAATGATGAATTTTAGTCATAGTTTGAATAATTATAATTGGAAACATAAAAAAATTCGATTATTCCTAGCAGTTCATCCAAAAATTCAGATTTTGTAACGTTAATATTCGACTCGAGTTTATTCAGATTCTGTATTGGTCTCATTTCCACTCGGGACTTTTTGATCTGTGAGACTGAGCTCGGTTGAATGATGAATTTCAGACATAGTTTGAATAATTATTAGTGAAAACATTCAAAAAATTCCGATTTTTCCCAGCAGTATACCCGAAAATTGAGATTTTGTAACATTAAAATTCGACTCGAGATTATTGAGATTTTGTACTGGTCCAATTTTCACCCCAGACTTTTTGATCTGAGGGACTGAGCTCGGTTGAATGATGAATTTTAATCATGGTTTGAATAATTATAAGTAAAAATATCCAAAAAAATCCGATTATTCCCAGCAGTTCACCCAGAAATTCAGATTTTTTTTTTGGTCTGATTTTCACTAGGGACTTTTTGATCGGAGAGACTGAGCTCGGTTGAATGATGAAATTTAGTCATAGTTTGATTTACTGATTAGTTTGAATGATTGAATTTTCGAGTTTTTGAATTTTGAATTTTCGAATTTTTGAGAATTTTTGAAAATTTGAATTTTTGAATTCTTGAAATTTTGAAATTTCGAATTTTCGAATTTTTGAATTTTTGAATTTTTGAATTTTTGAATTTTTGAATTTTTGAATTTTTGAATTTTTGAATTTTTGAATTTTTGAATTTTTGAATTTTTGAATTTTTGAATTTTTGAATTTTTGAATTTTTGAATTTTTGAATTTTTGAATTTTTGAATTTTTGAATTTTTGAATTTTTGAATTTTTGAATTTTTGAATTTTTGAATTTTTGAATTTTTGAATTTTTGAATTTTTGAATTTTTGAATTTTTGAATTTTTGAATTTTTGAATTTTTGAATTTTTGAATTTTTGAATTTTTGAATTTTTGAATTTTTGAATTTTTGAATTTTTGAATTTTTGAATTTTTGAATTTTTGAATTTTTGAATTTTTGAATTTTTGAATTTTTGAATTTTTGAATTTTTGAATTTTTGAATTTTTGAATTTTTGAATTTTTGAATTTTTGAATTTTTGAATTTTTGAATTTTTGAATTTTTGAATTTTTGAATTTTTGAATTTTTGAATTTTTGAATTTTTGAATTTTTGAATTTTTGAATTTTTGAATTTTTGAATTTTTGAATTTTTGAATTTTTGAATTTTTGAATTTTTGAATTTTTGAATTTTTGAATTTTTGAATTTTTGAATTTTTGAATTCTTGAATTTTTGAATTTTTGAATTTTTGAATTTTTGAATTTTTGAATTTTTGAATTTTTGAATTTTTGAATTTTCAAATTTTTGAATTTTTGAATTTTTGATTTTTTTTTGAACATTTGAATTCGAGAAAAACCGATTATTTCCAGCTGTTACCCAAAAATCAATATTTTGTGACTTCAGGTTCGACTCGAGATCATTCAGATTCTTTATTGGTCTAATTTTCAATCGGGACCTCTCGATCTGAGAGACTGAGCTTGGTTGAATGATGGATTTCAGTCGAATTTTGAATAATTATAAGTAAAAACATTGAAAAAATACGATTATTTCCAGCAGTTTACCCAAAAATTCATATTTTGTGACAAAAAGATTCGACTCGAGATCATTCAGATTCTTTATTGGTCTAATTTTCACTCGCGACTTTTCGATCTGAGAAACTGAGCTTGTTTGAATGATGAATTTTAGTCATAGTAAGAATAATTATAAGTAAAAACATCCAAAAATCTGATTTTTCCCAGCAGTTTACCCAAAAAATTCAGATTTTGTAACATTAAAATTCGAATCAAGATGATTGAGATTTTGTACTGGTCTGATTTTCACTCAAGACTTTTTGATCTGAGGGACTGAGCTCGGTCGAATAATGAATTTAAGTCATAGTTTGAATAATTATAATTGGAAACATCAAAAAAATTCGATTATTCCTAGCAGTTTACCCAGAAATTCAGATTTTGTAACATTAATATTCGACTCGAGTTTATTCAGATTCTGTATTGGTCTCATTTCCACTCGGGACTTTTTGATCTGTGAGACTGAGCTCGGTTGAATGATGAATTTTAGACATAGTTTGAATATTTATATGTAAAAACATCAAAAAAATCCGATTATTCACAGCAGTTCACCCAAAAATCGAGATTTTGTAACATTAAAATTCGACTCTAGATGATTGAGCTTTTGTACTGGTCTAATTTTTACTCGAGACTTTTTGATCTGAGGGACTGTGCTCGGTTGAATGATGAATTTAAGTCATAATTCGAATAATCATTAGTGAAAACATTCAAAAAATTCCGATTATTCTCATAAGTAATATCACAAGAGAGTGAGAATAAATTGAAAATAATTCGACAGATTTTAGAAAACTTGTTGCCAGGCAATAGACACGAGAGCCCGAAGGGCTCGAGTGGCTATTGCCAAATGGCAACAAGTTTGAGAAAATGCTTGGAGAATTATTATCAAATTTATCGAACTCTCGTGTGGTATTCGATGGATTATTTTTTGACGTTATTCTCTGACGTTACAAACGAAATCATTTTTTAAGATTTTATAATTTTATTCAACAAATTTATATTAATCGACTTAATATACACAGAATGAGTTATTCAAATTAGTATGTATTGAAGTTTTGAACATGAAAAATACAATTTCTTCTGCAAGCCAGACGGTGTGTTTTCGTCGTAGAGTTTTATCATGTCCAAGATTTCTCCTTTGCTCAAACATGCAGTACCTACTTTATTTCCTCTTTTAGAGCTCTTTTTCTGTAAGAACTTACGCATTCGCTTGGTGTTTTTTAGCATATCTGGTGGATTTGAATTCGATATCATATTGAATGGGTCGAATCTTCTATTTTTTTGGTCGTAGTACAACTCTTGCATTAATTTGTCGGTTCTATTCCACATTGTCTTCTCCATTATGTTTCTCCATATTGAACCCATAGTCCTTCAAAATAACGGCTTGTTTTGTTGTTGATGTCTCTTCCAATTTGTAGCCTCTCTCGTCGCAAAATAATTGAAATTATTTCCAAATCGACGCGCTTCTTATGTTGGTATTCTAACATGCACTTTCAATGATCATATCATTTAAAATATTATCGACTGATGATTCACTAAAACGTTTGGGATTCATTTTACGAATTTCTTGAAAATTTACGGCAGACACGTCAAATCAAGAAAATCCGTTGTCATGTGATTGTCATTCAATAAAAACAATGTACATGGAATTATTCTCGCTGGAATAATGTAGGTAGATTATTTCCACTATAATAATGTTTTGATTGGCTAGAACGTATAAGAATTACTGAAATTGAAGATTTCTATTGGTTTCGAGAAACGTCAAAAAATAATCAGCAGTATACCCGAAAATTCAGATTTTGTAGCATTGAAATTCGACTCGAAATTATTTAGATTTTGTATTGGTCTGATTTTCACTCGAGACTTTTTGATCTGAGGGACTGAGCTCGATTGTATGATGAATTTTAGTCATAATTTGAATAATTATAATTGGAAACATCCAAAAAATTCGATTATTTCTAGCAGTTTACCCAAAAATTCAGATTTTGTAACATTAATATTCGACTCGAGTTTATTCAGATTCTGTATCGGTCTCATTTTCACTCGGGACTTTTTGATCTGTGAGACTGAGCTCGGTTGAATGATGAATTTTAGACATAATTTGAATAATCATTAGTGAAAACATTCAAAAAATTCCGATTATTCCCAGCAGTATACGCGAAAATTCAGATTTTGTAGCATTGAAATTCGACTCGAAATTATTTAGATTTTGTATTGGTCTAATTTTCACTCGAGACTTTTTGATCTGAGGGACTGAGCTCGATTGAATGATGAATTTCAGTCATAATTTGAATAATTATTAGTAAAAACATTCAAAAAGTTCCGATTATTCCCAGCAGTATACCCAAAAATTCAGATTTTGTAACATTAATATTCGACTCGAGTTTATTCAGATTGGTCTCATTGGTGAGACTGAGCTCGGTTGAATGATGAATTTTAGACATAGTTTGAATATTTATATGTAAAAACATCAAAAAAATCCGATTATTTACAGCAGTTTACCCAAAAATTGAGATTTTGTAACATTAAAATTCGACTCTAGATAATTGAGATTTTGTACTGGTCTAATTTTCACTCGAGACTTTTTGATCTGAGGGACTGTGCTCGGTTGAATGATGAATTTTAGTCATAATTTGAATAATTATTAGTAAAAACATTCAAAAAATTCCGATTATTCCCAGCAGTATACCCAAAAATTCAGATTTTGTAACATTAATATTCGACTCGAGTTTATTCAGATTCTGTATCGGTCTCATTTCCACTCGGGACTTTTGATCTGTGAGACTGAGCTCGGTTGAATGATGAATTTTAGACATAGTTTGAATAATTATATGTGAAAACATCAAAAAAATCCGATTATTCACAGCAGTTCACCCAAAAATTGAGATTTTGTAACATTAAAATTCGACTCGAGATGATTGAGATTTTGTAATGGCCTAATTTTCACTCGGGACTTTTTGATCTGAGGGACTGAGCTCGGTTGAATGATGAATTTTAGACATAGTTTGAATATTTATATGTAAAAACATCAAAAAAATCCGATTATTCACAGCAGTTTACCCAAAAATTGAGATTTTGTAACATTAAAATTCGACTCGAGATGATTGAGATTTTGTACTGGTCTAATTTTCACTCGAGACTTTTTGATCTGAGGGACTGAGCTCGGTTGAATGATGAATTTTAGACATAGTTTGAATATTTATATGTAAAAACATCAAAAAAATCCGATTATTCACAGCAGTTTACCCAAAAATTGAGATTTTGTAACATTAAAATTCGACTCTAGATGATTGAGATTTTGTACTGGTCTAATTTTTACTCGAGACTTTTTGATCTGAGGGACTGTGCTCGGTTGAATGATGAATTTTAGTCATAATTTGAATAATTATTAGTAAAAACATTCAAAAAATTCCGATTATTCCCAGCAGTATACCCAAAAATTCAGATTTTGTAACATTAATATTCGACTCGAGTTTATTCAGATTCTGTATCGGTCTCATTTCCACTCGGGACTTTTTGATCTGTGAGACTGAGCTCGGTTGAATGATGAATTTTAGACATAGTTTGAATAATTATATGTGAAAACATCAAAAAAATCCGATTATTCACAGCAGTTTACCCAAAAATTGAGATTTTGTAACATTAAAATTCGACTCTAGATGATTGAGATTTTGTACTGGTCTAATTTTTACTCGAGACTTTTTGATCTGAGGGACTGTGCTCGGTTGAATGATGAATTTTAGTCATAGTTTGAATAATTATAATTGGAAACATAAAAAAAATTCGATTATTCCTAGCAGTACATCCAAAAATTCAGATTTTGTAACGTTAATATTCGACTCGAGTTTATTCAGATTCTGTATTGGTCTCATTTCCACTCGGGACTTTTTGATCTGTGAGACTGAGCTCGGTTGAATGATGAATTTCAGTCATAGTTTAAATATTTATATATAGGAAAACATCAAAAAAATTCGATTATTCACAGCAGTTTACCCAAAAATTGAGATTTTGTAACACTAAAATTCGACTCGAGATTATTGAGATTTTGTACTGGTCCAATTTTCACCCGAGACTTTTTGATCTGAGGGACTGAGCTCGGTTGAATGATGAATTTTAATCATGGTTTGAATAATTATGAGTAAAAATATCCAAAAGAATCCGATTATTCCCAGCAGTTCACCCAGAAATTCAGATTTTTTAATTGGTCTGATTTTCACTCGGGACTTTTTGATCGGAGAGACTGAGCTCGGTTGAATGATGAAATTTAGTCATAGTTTGAATAACTGATTAGTTTGAATGATTGAATTTTCGAGTTTTTGAATTTTGAATTTTTGAATTTTTGAAAATTTGAATTTTTGAATTCTTGAAAATTTGAAATTTTTGAATTTTTGAATTTTTGAATTTTTGAATTTTTGAATTTTTGAATTTTTTAATTTTTGAATTTTTGAATTTTTGAATTTTTGAATTTTTGAATTTTTGAATTATTGAATTTTTGAATTTTCGAATTTTTGAATTTTAGTATTTTTGAATTTTTGAATTTTTGAATTTTTGAATTTTTGAATTTTTGAATTTTCGAATTTTTGAATTTTTGAATTTTTGAATTTTTGAATTTTTGAATTTTTGAATTTTTGAATTTTTGAATTTTTGAATATTTGAATTTTTGATTTTTGAATTTTTGAATTTCTGAATTTTTGAATTTTTGAATTTTTGAATTTTTGAATTTTTGAATTTTTGAATTTTTGAATTTTTGAATTTTTGAATTTTTGAATTTTTGAATTTTTGAATTTTTGAATTTTTGAATTCTTGAATTTTTGAATTTTTGAATTTTTGAATTTTTGAATTTTTGAATTTTTGAATTTTTGAATTTTTGAATTTTTGAATTTTTGAATTTTTGAATTTTTGAATTTTTGAATTTTTGAATTTTTGAATTTTTGAATTTTTGAATTTTCGAATTTTCGAATTTTGGAATTTTTGAATTTTTGAATTTTTGAATTTTTGAATTTTTGAATTTTTGAATTTTTGAATTTTTGAATTTTTGAATTTTTGAATTTTTGAATTTTTGAATTTTTGAATTTTTGAATTTTTGAATTTTTGGATTTTTGAATTTTTGAATTTTTGAATTTTTGAATTTTTGAATTTTTGAATTTTTGAATTTTTGAATTTTTGAATTTTCGATTTTTTTTTTTTTGAACATTTGAATTCGAGAAAAACCGATTATTTCCAGCTGTTACCCAAAAATCACTATTTTGTGACTTCAGATTCGACTCGAGATCATTCAGATTCTTTATTGGTCTAATTTTCAATCGGGACCTCTCGATCTGAGAGACTGAGCTTGGTTGAATGATGGATTTCAGTCAAATTTTGAATAATTATAAGTAAAAACATTGAAAAAATACGATTATTTCCAGCAGTTTACCCAAAAATTCATATTTTGTGACAATAAGATTCGACTCGAGATTATTCAGATTCTTTATTGGTCTAATTTTCACTCGCGACTTTTCGATCTGAGAAACTGAGCTTGAATGATGAATTTTAGTCATAGTAAGAATAATTATAAGTGAAAACATCCAAAAAATCTGATTATTCCCAGCAGTTTACCCAAAAAATTTAGATTTTGTAACATTAAAATTCGAATCAAGATGATTGAGATTTTGTACTGGTCTGATTTTCACTCAAGACTTTTTGATCTGAGGGACTGAGCTCGGTCGAATAATGAATTCAAGTCATAGTTGGAATAATTATAATTGGAAACATCAGAAAAATTCGATTATTCCTAGCAGTTTATCCAAAAATTCAGATTTTGTAACATTAATATTCGACTCGAGTTTATTCAGATTCTGTATTGGTCTCATTTCCACTCGGGACTTTTCGATCTGTGAGACTGAGCTCGGTTGAATGATGAATTTTAGACATAGTTTGAATATTTATATGTAAAAACATCAAAAAAATCCGATTATTCACAGCAGTTTACCCAAAAATTGAGATTTTGTAACATTAAAATTCGACTTCAGATGATTGAGATTTTGTACTGGTCTAATTTTCACTCGAGACTTTTTGATCTGAGGGACTGTGCTCGGTTGAATGATGAATTTTAGTCATAATTTGAATAATTATTAGTAAAAACATTCAAAAAATTTCGATTATTCCCAGCAGTATACCCGAAAATTCAGATTTTGTAGCATTGAAATTCGACTCGAAATTATTTAGATTTTGTATTGGTCTGATTTTCACTCGAGAATTTTTGATCTGAGAGACTGAGCTCGATTGAATGATGAATTTTAGTCATAATTTGAATAATTATTAGTAAAAACATTCAAAAAATTCCGAATATTCCCAGCAGTATACCCAAAAATTCAGATTTTGTAACATTAATATTCGACTCGAGTTCATTCAGATTCTGTATTGGTCTCATTTCCACTCGGGACTTTTTGATCTGTGAGACTGAGCTCGGTTGAATGATGAATTTCAGACATATTTTGAATAATTATATGTGAAAACATCAAAAAATCCGATTATTCACAGCAGTTTACCCAAAAATTGAGATTTTGTAACATTAAAATTCGACTCGAGATGATTGAGATTTTGTACTGGTCTAATTTTCACTCGAGACTTTGATCTGAGGGACTGAGCTCGGTTGAATGATGAATTTTAGACATAGTTTGAATATTTATATGTAAAAACATCAAAAAAATCCGATTATTCACAGCAGTTTACCCAAAAATTGAGATTTTGTAACATTAAAATTCGACTCGAGATGATTGAGATTATGTACTGGTCTAATTTTCACTCGAGACTTTTTGATCTGAGGGACTGTGCTCGATTGAATGATGAATTTCAGTCATAGTTTGAATAATTATATGTGAAAACAACAAAAAAATCCGATTATTCACAGCAGTTTACCCAAAAATTGAGATTTTGTAACATTAAAATTCGACTCGACATGATTGAGATTTTGTACTGGTCTAATTTTCACTCGAGACTTTGATCTGAGGGACTGAGCTCGGTTGAATGATGAATTTTAGACATAGTTTGAATATTTATATGTAAAAACATCAAAAAAATCCGATTATTCACAGCAGTTTACCCAAAAATTGAGATTTTGTAACATTAAAATTCGACTCGAGATGATTGAGATTTTGTACTGGTCTAATTTTCACTCGAGACTTTTTGATCTGAGGGACTGTGCTCGATTGAATGATGAATTTTAGTCATAGTTTGACTAATTATAATTGGAAACATAAAAAAAATTCGATTATTCCTAGCAGTTCATCCAAAAATTCAGATTTTGTAACGTTAATATTCGACTCGAGTTTATTCATTTCCACTCGGGACTTTTTGATCTGTGAGACTGAGCTCGGTTGAATGATGAATTTTAGACAAAGTTTGAATAATTATATGTGAAAACATCAAAAAAATCCGATTATTCACAGCAGTTCACCCAAAAATTGAGATTTTGTAACATTAAAATTCGACTCGAGTTTATTCAGATTCTGTATTGGTCTCATTGGTGAGACTGAGCTCGGTTGAATGATGAATTTTAGACATAGTTTGAATATTTATATGTGAAAACATCGAAAAAATCCGATTATTCACAGCAGTTTACCCAAAAATTGAGATTTTGTAACATTAAAATTCGACTCTAGATAATTGAGATTTTGTACTGATCTAATTTTCACTCGAGACTTTTTGATCTGAGGGACTGTGCTCGGTTGAATGATGAATTTAAGTCATAATTTGAATAATTATTAGTAAAAACATTCAAAAAATTCCGATTATTCCCAGCAGTATACCCAAAAATTCAGATTTTGTAACATTAATATTCGACTCGAGTTCATTCAGATTCTGTATCGGTCTCATTTCCACTCGGGACTTTTTGATCTGTGAGACTGAGCTCGGTTGAATGATGAATTTTAGACATAGTTTGAATAATTATATGTGAAAACATCAAAAAAATCCGATTATTCACAGCAGTTTACCCAAAAATTGAGATTTTGTAACATTAAAATTCGACTCGAGATGATTGAGATTTTGTACTGGTCTAATTTTCACTCGAGACTTTTTGAGCTGAGTCCCTCAGATGAGGGACTGAGCTCGGTTGAATGATGAATTTTAGACATAGTTTGAATATTTATAATGAAAAACATCAAAAAAATCCGTTTATTCCCAGCAGTTCACCCAGAAATTCAGATTTTTTTATTGGTCTGATTTTCACTCGGGACTTTTTGATCGGAGAGACTGAGCTCGGTTGAATGATGAAATTTAGTCATAGTTTGAATAACTGATTAGTTTGAATGATTGAATTTTCGAGTTTTTGAATTTTGAATTTTTGAATTTTTGAAAATTTGAATTTTTGAATTCTTGAAAATTTGAAATTTTTGAATTTTTGAATTTTTGAATTTTTGAATTTTTGAATTTTTGAATTTTTGAATTTTTGAATTTTTTAATTTTTGAATTTTTGAATTTTTGAATTTTTGAATTTTTGAATTTTTGAATTTTTGAATTTTTGAATTATTGAATTTTTGAATTTTCGAATTTTTGAATTTTAGTATTTTTGAATTTTTGAATTTTTGAATTTTTGAATTTTTGAATTTTTGAATTTTCGAATTTTTGAATTTTTGAATTTTTGAATTTTTGAATTTTTGAATTTTTGAATTTTTGAATTTTTGAATTTTTGAATTTTTGAATTTTTGAATATTTGAATTTTTGATTTTTGAATTTTTGAATTTCTGAATTTTTGAATTTTTGAATTTTTGAATTTTTGAATTTTTGAATTTTTGAATTTTTGAATTTTTGAATTTTTGAATTTTTGAATTTTTGAATTTTTGAATTTTTGAATTCTTGAATTTTTGAATTTTTGAATTTTTGAATTTTTGAATTTTTGAATTTTTGAATTTTTGAATTTTTGAATTTTTGAATTTTTGAATTTTTGAATTTTTGAATTTTTGAATTTTTGAATTTTTGAATTTTCGAATTTTCGAATTTTGGAATTTTTGAATTTTTGAATTTTTGAATTTTTGAATTTTTGAATTTTTGAATTTTTGAATTTTTGAATTTTTGAATTTTTGAATTTTTGAATTTTTGAATTTTTGAATTTTTGAATTTTTGAATTTTTGAATTTTTGAATTTTTGAATTTTTTAATTTTTGGATTTTTGAATTTTTGAATTTTTGAATTTTTGAATTTTTGAATTTTTGAATTTTTGAATTTTTGAATTTTTGAATTTTTGAATTTTCGATTTTTTTTTTTTGAACATTTGAATTCGAGAAAAACCGATTATTTCCAGCTGTTACCCAAAAATCACTATTTTGTGACTTCAGATTCGACTCGAGATCATTCAGATTCTTTATTGGTCTAATTTTCAATCGGGACCTCTCGATCTGAGAGACTGAGCTTGGTTGAATGATGGATTTCAGTCAAATTTTGAATAATTATAAGTAAAAACATTGAAAAAATACGATTATTTCCAGCAGTTTACCCAAAAATTCATATTTTGTGACAATAAGATTCGACTCGAGATTATTCAGATTCTTTATTGGTCTAATTTTCACTCGCGACTTTTCGATCTGAGAAACTGAGCTTGAATGATGAATTTTAGTCATAGTAAGAATAATTATAAGTGAAAACATCCAAAAAATCTGATTATTCCCAGCAGTTTACCCAAAAAATTTAGATTTTGTAACATTAAAATTCGAATCAAGATGATTGAGATTTTGTACTGGTCTGATTTTCACTCAAGACTTTTTGATCTGAGGGACTGAGCTCGGTCGAATAATGAATTCAAGTCATAGTTGGAATAATTATAATTGGAAACATCAGAAAAATTCGATTATTCCTAGCAGTTTATCCAAAAATTCAGATTTTGTAACATTAATATTCGACTCGAGTTTATTCAGATTCTGTATTGGTCTCATTTCCACTCGGGACTTTTCGATCTGTGAGACTGAGCTCGGTTGAATGATGAATTTTAGACATAGTTTGAATATTTATATGTAAAAACATCAAAAAAATCCGTTTATTCACAGCAGTTTACCCAAAAATTGAGATTTTGTAACATTAAAATTCGACTTCAGATGATTGAGATTTTGTACTGGTCTAATTTTCACTCGAGACTTTTTGATCTGAGGGACTGTGCTCGGTTGAATGATGAATTTTAGTCATAATTTGAATAATTATTAGTAAAAACATTCAAAAAATTTCGATTATTCCCAGCAGTATACCCGAAAATTCAGATTTTGTAGCATTGAAATTCGACTCGAAATTATTTAGATTTTGTATTGGTCTGATTTTCACTCGAGAATTTTTGATCTGAGAGACTCAGCTCGATTGAATGATGAATTTTAGTCATAATTTGAATAATTATTAGTAAAAACATTCAAAAAATTCCGAATATTCCCAGCAGTATACCCAAAAATTCAGATTTTGTAACATTAATATTCGACTCGAGTTCATTCAGATTCTGTATTGGTCTCATTTCCACTCGGGACTTTTTGATCTGTGAGACTGAGCTCGGTTGAATGATGAATTTCAGACATATTTTGAATAATTATATGTGAAAACATCAAAAAATCCGATTATTCACAGCAGTTTACCCAAAAATTGAGATTTTGTAACATTAAAATTCGACTCGAGATGATTGAGATTTTGTACTGGTCTAATTTTCACTCGAGACTTTGATCTGAGGGACTGAGCTCGGTTGAATGATGAATTTTAGACATAGTTTGAATATTTATATGTAAAAACATCAAAAAAATCCGATTATTCACAGCAGTTTACCCAAAAATTGAGATTTTGTAACATTAAAATTCGACTCGAGATGATTGAGATTATGTACTGGTCTAATTTTCACTCGAGACTTTTTGATCTGAGGGACTGTGCTCGATTGAATGATGAATTTCAGTCATAGTTTGAATAATTATATGTGAAAACATCAAAAAAATCCGATTATTCACAGCAGTTTACCCAAAAATTGAGATTTTGTAACATTAAAATTCGACTCGACATGATTGAGATTTTGTACTGGTCTAATTTTCACTCGAGACTTTGATCTGAGGGACTGAGCTCGGTTGAATGATGAATTTTAGACATAGTTTGAATATTTATATGTAAAAACATCAAAAAAATCCGATTATTCACAGCAGTTTACCCAAAAATTGAGATTTTGTAACATTAAAATTCGACTCGAGATGATTGAGATTTTGTACTGGTCTAATTTTCACTCGAGACTTTTTGATCTGAGGGACTGTGCTCGATTGAATGATGAATTTTAGTCATAGTTTGACTAATTATAATTGGAAACATAAAAAAAATTCGATTATTCCTAGCAGTTCATCCAAAAATTCAGATTTTGTAACGTTAATATTCGACTCGAGTTTATTCATTTCCACTCGGGACTTTTTGATCTGTGAGACTGAGCTCGGTTGAATGATGAATTTTAGACAAAGTTTGAATAATTATATGTGAAAACATCAAAAAAATCCGATTATTCACAGCAGTTCACCCAAAAATTGAGATTTTGTAACATCAAAATTCGACTCGAGTTTATTCAGATTCTGTATTGGTCTCATTGGTGAGACTGAGCTCGGTTGAATGATGAATTGTAGACATAGTTTGAATATTTATATGTGAAAACATCGAAAAAATCCGATTATTCACAGCAGTTTACCCAAAAATTGAGATTTTGTAACATTAAAATTCGACTCTAGATAATTGAGATTTTGTACTGATCTAATTTTCACTCGAGACTTTTTGATCTGAGGGACTGTGCTCGGTTGAATGATGAATTTAAGTCATAATTTGAATAATTATTAGTAAAAACATTCAAAAAATTTCGATTATTCCCAGCAGTATACCCGAAAATTCAGATTTTGTAGCATTGAAATTCGACTCGAAATTATTTAGATTTTGTATTGGTCTGATTTTCACTCGAGAATTTTTGATCTGAGAGACTCAGCTCGATTGAATGATGAATTTTAGTCATAATTTGAATAATTATTAGTGAAAACATTCAAAAAATTCCGAATATTCCCAGCAGTATACCCAAAAATTCAGATTTTGTAACATTAATATTCGACTCGAGTTCATTCAGATTCTGTATTGGTCTCATTTCCACTCGGGACTTTTTGATCTGTGAGACTGAGCTCGGTTGAATGATGAATTTCAGACATATTTTGAATAATTATATGTGAAAACATCAAAAAATCCGATTATTCACAGCAGTTTACCCAAAAATTGAGATTTTGTAACATTAAAATTCGACTCGAGATGATTGAGATTATGTACTGGTCTAATTTTCACTCGAGACTTTGATCTGAGGGACTGAGCTCGGTTGAATGATGAATTTTAGACATAGTTTGAATATTTATATGTAAAAACATCAAAAAAATCCGATTATTCACAGCAGTTTACCCAAAAATTGAGATTTTGTAACATTAAAATTCGACTCGAGATGATTGAGATTATGTACTGGTCTAATTTTCACTCGAGACTTTTTGATCTGAGGGACTGTGCTCGATTGAATGATGAATTTCAGTCATAGTTTGAATAATTATATGTGAAAACATCAAAAAAATCCGATTATTCACAGCAGTTTACCCAAAAATTGAGATTTTGTAACATTAAAATTCGACTCGACATGATTGAGATTTTGTACTGGTCTAATTTTCACTCGAGACTTTGATCTGAGGGACTGAGCTCGGTTGAATGATGAATTTTAGACATAGTTTGAATATTTATATGTAAAAACATCAAAAAAATCCGATTATTCACAGCAGTTTACCCAAAAATTGAGATTTTGTAACATTAAAATTCGACTCGAGATGATTGAGATTTTGTACTGGTCTAATTTTCACTCGAGACTTTTTGATCTGAGGGACTGTGCTCGATTGAATGATGAATTTTAGTCATAGTTTGACTAATTATAATTGGAAACATAAAAAAAATTCGATTATTCCTAGCAGTTCATCCAAAAATTCAGATTTTGTAACGTTAATATTCGACTCGAGTTTATTCATTTCCACTCGGGACTTTTTGATCTGTGAGACTGAGCTCGGTTGAATGATGAATTTTAGACAAAGTTTGAATAATTATATGTGAAAACATCAAAAAAATCCGATTATTCACAGCAGTTCACCCAAAAATTGAGATTTTGTAACATCAAAATTCGACTCGAGTTTATTCAGATTCTGTATTGGTCTCATTGGTGAGACTGAGCTCGGTTGAATGATGAATTTTAGACATAGTTTGAATATTTATATGTGAAAACATCGAAAAAATCCGATTATTCACAGCAGTTTACCCAAAAATTGAGATTTTGTAACATTAAAATTCGACTCTAGATAATTGAGATTTTGTACTGATCTAATTTTCACTCGAGACTTTTTGATCTGAGGGACTGTGCTCGGTTGAATGATGAATTTAAGTCATAATTTGAATAATTATTAGTAAAAACATTCAAAAAATTCCGATTATTCCCAGCAGTATACCCAAAAATTCAGATTTTGTAACATTAATATTCGACTCGAGTTCATTCAGATTCTGTATCGGTCTCATTTCCACTCGGGACTTTTTGATCTGTGAGACTGAGCTCGGTTGAATGATGAATTTTAGACATAGTTTGAATAATTATATGTGAAAACATCAAAAAAATCCGATTATTCACAGCAGTTTACCCAAAAATTGAGATTTTGTAACATTAAAATTCGACTCGAGATGATTGAGATTTTGTACTGGTCTAATTTTCACTCGAGACTTTTTGAGCTGAGTCCCTCAGATGAGGGACTGAGCTCGGTTGAATGATGAATTTTAGACATAGTTTGAATATTTATAATGAAAAACATCAAAAAAATCCGTTTATTCACATCAGTTTACCCAAAAATTGAAATTTTGTAACATTAAAATTCGACTCTAGATGATTGAGATTTTGTACTGGTCTAATTTTTACTCGAGACTTTTTGATCTGAGGGACTGTGCTCGGTTGAATGATGAATTTTAGTCATAGTTTGAATAATTATAATTGGAAACATAAAAAAATTCGATTATTCCTAGCAGTTCATCCAAAAATTCAGATTTTGTAACGTTAATATTCGACTCGAGTTTATTCAGATTCTGTATTGGTCTCATTTCCACTCGGGACTTTTTGATCTGTGAGACTGAGCTCGGTTGAATGATGAATTTCAGACATAGTTTGAATAATTATTAGTGAAAACATTCAAAAAATTCCGATTTTTCCCAGCAGTATACCCGAAAATTGAGATTTTGTAACATTAAAATTCGACTCGAGATTATTGAGATTTTGTACTGGTCCAATTTTCACCCGAGACTTTTTGATCTGAGGGACTGAGCTCGGTTGAATGATGAATTTTAATCATGGTTTGAATAATTATAAGTAAAAATATCCAAAAAAATCCGATTATTCCCAGCAGTTCACCCAGAAATTCAGATTTTTTTTTTGGTCTGATTTTCACTAGGGACTTTTTGATCGGAGAGACTGAGCTCGGTTGAATGATGAAATTTAGTCATAGTTTGATTTACTGATTAGTTTGAATGATTGAATTTTCGAGTTTTTGAATTTTGAATTTTCGAATTTTTGAGAATTTTTGAAAATTTGAATTTTTGAATTCTTGAAATTTTGAAATTTCGAATTTTCGAATTTTTGAATTTTTGAATTTTTGAATTTTTGAATTTTTGAATTTTTGAATTTTTGAATTTTTGAATTTTTGAATTTTTGAATTTTTGAATTTTTGAATTTTTGAATTTTTGAATTTTTGAATTTTTGAATTTTTGAATTTTTGAATTTTTGAATTTTTGAATTTTTGAATTTTTGAATTTTTGAATTTTTGAATTTTTGAATTTTTGAATTTTTGAATTTTTGAATTTTTGAATTTTTGAATTTTTGAATTTTTGAATTTTTGAATTTTGGAATTTTTGAATTTTTGAATTTTTGAATTTTTGAATTTTTGAATTTTCGAATTTTTGAATTTTTGAATTTTTGAATTTTTGAATTTTTGAATTTTTGAATTTTTGAATTTCTGAATTTTTGAATTTTTGAATTTTTGAATTTTTGAATTTTTGAATTTTTGAATTTTTGAATTTTTGAATTTTTGAATTTTTGAATTTTTGAATTTTTGAATTTTTGAATTTTTGAATTTTTGAATTTTTGAATTTTTGAATTTTTGAATTTTTGAATTTTTGAATTTTTGAATTTTTGAATTTTTGAATTTTTGAATTTTTGAATTTTTGAATTTTTGTTTTTTGAATTTTTGAATTTTTGAATTTTTGAATTCTTGAATTTTTGAATTTTTGAATTTTTGAATTTTTGAATTTTTGAATTTTTGAATTTTTGAATTTTTGAATTTTCAAATTTTTGAATTTTTGAATTTTTGATTTTTTTTTGAACATTTGAATTCGAGAAAAACCGATTATTTCCAGCTG
This sequence comes from Adalia bipunctata, assembly GCA_910592335.1. Taxonomy (NCBI): domain Eukaryota; kingdom Metazoa; phylum Arthropoda; class Insecta; order Coleoptera; family Coccinellidae; genus Adalia; species Adalia bipunctata. Next base: position 42,304,933 of record OU342952.1, on the reverse strand, counting down.
TTACCCAAAAATCAATATTTTGTGACTTCAGGTTCGACTCGAGATCATTCAGATTCTTTATTGGTCTAATTTTCAATCGGGACCTCTCGATCTGAGAGACTGAGCTTGGTTGAATGATGGATTTCAGTCGAATTTTGAATAATTATAAGTAAAAACATTGAAAAAAGCTATAATAAAAAAATCATTTTTTAAGACAAGCTTTTATAATAACAACACTAATCCGCCGTTTTGAAGCCGTTATCTTGAATTCCTCAATACCTCAGATACCAATTTTCAAGATAATCGGATCATAATTACAAAACTCGTCCGCCATATTGTAGCCGCCATCTTGAATTTTTCAATTTTGACAGGAGAATCATCATTGTCGAACCCAAAAACCCCCAGACACTAATTTTGAATGGAATCATATGATAATTACAAAACTCATCCGCCATTTTGGAGCCGCCATTTTGTTTTTTTCTATAAAAAATATTTCATGATGCATTGTCACAAGAATTATGTACACCTACCAAATTTCAAATCAATCGGACCATTAGAAGTGTGTCATATTTAACTTGCAAGATTTGATTACAGACAGACACCGGGACAGGTGAAACTAAATAAAAGCTTGTAAAATACGATTATTTCCAGCAGTTTACCCAAAAATTCATATTTTGTGACAATAAGATTCGACTCGAGATTATTCAGATTCTTTATTGGTCTAATTTTCACTCGCGACTTTTCGATCTGAGAAACTGAGCTTGTTTGAATGATGAATTTTAGTCATAGTAAGAATAATTATAAGTAAAAACATCCAAAAATCTGATTTTTCCCAGCAGTTTACCCAAAAAATTCAGATTTTGTAACATTAAAATTCGAATCAAGATGATTGAGATTTTGTACTGGTCTGATTTTCACTCAAGACTTTTTGATCTGAGGGATTGAGCTCGGTCGAATAATGAATTTAAGTCATAGTTTGAATAATTATAATTGGAAACATCAAAAAAATTCGATTATTCCTAGCAGTTTACCCAGAAATTCAGATTTTGTAACATTAATATTCGACTCGAGTTTATTCAGATTCTGTATTGGTCTCATTTCCACTCGGGACTTTTTGATCTGTGAGACTGAGCTCGGTTGAATGATGAATTTTAGACATAGTTTGAATATTTATATGTAAAAACATCAAAAAAATCCGATTATTCACAGCAGTTCACCCAAAAATCGAGATTTTGTAACATTAAAATTCGACTCTAGATGATTGAGATTTTGTACTGGTCTAATTTTTACTCGAGACTTTTTGATCTGAGGGACTGTGCTCGGTTGAATGATGAATTTAAGTCATAATTCGAATAATCATTAGTGAAAACATTCAAAAAATTCCGATTATTCTCAGCAGTATACCCGAAAATTCAGATTTTGTAGCATTGAAATTCGACTCGAAATTATTTAGATTTTGTATTGGTCTGATTTTCACTCGAGACTTTTTGATCTGAGGGACTGAGCTCGATTGTATGATGAATTTTAGTCATAATTTGAATAATTATAATTGGAAACATCCAAAAAATTCGATTATTTCTAGCAGTTTACCCAAAAATTCAGATTTTGTAACATTAATATTCGACTCGAGTTTATTCAGATTCTGTATCGGTCTCATTTTCACTCGGGACTTTTTGATCTGTGAGACTGAGCTCGGTTGAATGATGAATTTTAGACATAATTTGAATAATCATTAGTGAAAACATTCAAAAAATTCCGATTATTCCCAGCAGTATACGCGAAAATTCAGATTTAGTAGCATTGAAATTCGACTCGAAATTATTTAGATTTTGTATTGGTCTAATTTTCACTCGAGACTTTTTGATCTGAGGGACTGAGCTCGATTGAATGATGAATTTCAGTCATAATTTGAATAATTATTAGTAAAAACATTCAAAAAGTTCCGATTATTCCCAGCAGTATACCCAAAAATTCAGATTTTGTAACATTAATATTCGACTCGAGTTTATTCAGATTGGTCTCATTGGTGAGACTGAGCTCGGTTGAATGATGAATTTTAGACATAGTTTGAATATTTAAATGTAAAAACATCAAAAAAATCCGATTATTTACAGCAGTTTACCCAAAAATTGAGATTTTGTAACATTAAAATTCGACTCTAGATGATTGAGATTTTGTACTGGTCTAATTTTCACTCGAGACTTTTTGATCTGAGGGACTGTGCTCGGTTGAATGATGAATTTTAGTCATAATTTGAATAATTATTAGTAAAAACATTCAAAAAATTCCGATTATTCCCAGCAGTATACCCAAAAATTCAGATTTTGTAACATTAATATTCGACTCGAGTTTATTCAGATTCTGTATCGGTCTCATTTCCACTCGGGACTTTTTGATCTGTGAGACTGAGCTCGGTTGAATGATGAATTTTAGACATAGTTTGAATAATTATATGTGAAAACATCAAAAAAATCCGATTATTCACAGCAGTTTACCCAAAAATTGAGATTTTGAAACATTAAAATTCGACTCTAGATGATTGAGATTTTGTACTGGTCTAATTTTTACTCGAGACTTTTTGATCTGAGGAACTGTGCTCGGTTGAATGATGAATTTTAGTCATAGTTTGAATAATTATAGTTGGAAACATAAAAAAAATTCGATTATTACTAGCAGTACATCCAAAAATTCAGATTTTGTAACGTTAATATTCGACTCGAGTTTATTCAGATTCTGTATTGGTCTCATTTCCACTCGGGACTTTTTGATCTGTGAGACTGAGCTCGGTTGAATGATGAAATTCAGTCATAGTTTAAATATTTATATATAGGAAAACATCAAAAAAATTCGATTATTCACAGCAGTTTACCCAAAAATTGAGATTTTGTAACACTAAAATTCGACTCGAGATTATTGAGATTTTGTACTGGTCCAATTTTCACCCGAGACTTTTTGATCTGAGGGACTGAGCTCGGTTGAATGATGAATTTTAATCATGGTTTGAATAATTATGAGTAAAAATATCCAAAAAAATCCGATTATTCCCAGCAGTTCACCCAGAAATTCAGATTTTTTTATTGGTCTGATTTTCACTCGGGACTTTTTGATCGGAGAGACTGAGCTCGGTTGAATGATGAAATTTAGTCATAGTTTGAATAACTGATTAGTTTGAATGATTGAATTTTCGAGTTTTTGAATTTTGAATTTTTGAATTTTTGAAAATTTGAATTCTTGAAATTTTGAAATTTTTGAATTTTTGAATTTTTGAATTTTTGAATTTTTGAATTTTTGAATTTTTGAATTTTTGAATTTTTGAATTTTTGAATTTTTGAATTTTTGAATTATTGAATTTTTGAATTTTCGAAGTTTTGAATTTTTGTATTTTTGAATTTTTGAATTTTTGAATTTTTGAATTTTTGAATTTTTGAATTTTTGAATTTTTGAATTTTTGAATTTTTGAATTTTTGAATTTTTGAATTTTTGAATTTTTGAATTTTTGAATTTTTGAATTTTTGAATTTTTGAATTTTTGAATTTTTGAATTTTTGAATTTTTGAATTTTTGAATTTTTGAATTTTTGAATATTTGAATTTTTGATTTTTGAATTTTTGAATTTCTGAATTTTTGAATTTTTGAATTTTTGAATTTTTGAATTTTTGAATTTTTGAATTTTTGAATTTTTGAATTTTTGAATTTTTGAATTTTTGAATTTTTGAATTTTTGAATTTTTGAATTTTTGAATTTTTGAATTTTTGAATTTTTGAATTTTTGAATTTTTGAATTTTTGAATTTTTGAATTTTTGAATTTTTGAATTTTTGAATTTTTGAATTTTTGAATTTTTGAATTTTTGAATTTTTGAATTTTTGAATTTTTGAATTTTTGAATTTTTGAATTTTTGAATTTTTGAATTTTTGAATTTTTGAATTTTTGAATTTTTGAATTTTTGAATTTTTGAATTTTTGAATTTTCGAATTTTCGAATTTTCGAATTTTTGAATTTTTGAGTTTTTGAATTTTTGAATTTTTGAATTTTTGAATTTTTGAATTTTTGAATTTTTGAATTTTTGAATTTTTGAATTTTTGAATTTTTGAATTTTTGAATTTTTGAATTTTTGAATTTTTGAATTTTTGAATTTTTGAATTTTTGAATTTTTGAATTTTTGAATTTTTGAATTTTTGAATTTTTGAATTTTTGATTTTTTTTTTTTTTGAACATTTGAATTCGAGAAAAACCGATTATTTCCAGCTGTTACCCAAAAATCACTATTTTGTGACTTCAGATTCGACTCGAGATCATTCAGATTCTTTATTGGTCTAATTTTCAATCGGGACCTCTCGATCTGAGAGACTGAGCTTCGTTGAATGATGGATTTCAGTCAAATTTTGAATAATTATAAGTAAAAACATTGAAAAAATACGATTATTTCCAGCAGTTTACCCAAAAATTCATATTTTGTGACAATAAGATTCGACTCGAGATTATTCAGATTCTTTATTGGTCTAATTTTCACTCGCGACTTTTCGATCTGAGAAACTGAGCTTGTTTGAATGATGAATTTTAGTCATAGTAAGAATAATTATAAGTAAAAACATCCAAAAAATCTGATTTTTCCCAGCAGTTTACCCAAAAAATTCAGATTTTGTAACATTAAAATTCGAATCAAGATGATTGAGATTTTGTACTGGTCTGATTTTCACTCAAGACTTTTTGATCTGAGGGACTGAGCTCGGTCGAATAATGAATTTAAGTCATAGTTTGAATAATTATAATTGGAAACATCAAAAAAATTCGATTATTCCTAGCAGTTTACCCAGAAATTCAGATTTTGTAACATTAATATTCGACTCGAGTTTATTCAGATTCTGTATTGGTCTCATTTCCACTCGGGACTTTTTGATCTGTGAGACTGAGCTCGGTTGAATGATGAATTTTAGACATAGTTTGAATATTTATATGTAAAAACATCAAAAAAATCCGATTATTCACAGCAGTTCACCCAAAAATCGAGATTTTGTAACATTAAAATTCGACTCTAGATGATTGAGCTTTTGTACTGGTCTAATTTTTACTCGAGACTTTTTGATCTGAGGGACTGTGCTCGGTTGAATGATGAATTTAAGTCATAATTCGAATAATCATTAGTGAAAACATTCAAAAAATTCCGATTATTCTCAGCAGTATACCCGAAAATTCAGATTTTGTAGCATTGAAATTCGACTCGAAATTATTTAGATTTTGTATTGGTCTGATTTTCACTCGAGACTTTTTGATCTGAGGGACTGAGCTCGATTGTATGATGAATTTTAGTCATAATTTGAATAATTATAATTGGAAACATCCAAAAAATTCGATTATTTCTAGCAGTTTACCCAAAAATTCAGATTTTGTAACATTAATATTCGACTCGAGTTTATTCAGATTCTGTATCGGTCTCATTTTCACTCGGGACTTTTTGATCTGTGAGACTGAGCTCGGTTGAATGATGAATTTTAGACATAATTTGAATAATCATTAGTGAAAACATTCAAAAAATTCCGATTATTCCCAGCAGTATACGCGAAAATTCAGATTTTGTAGCATTGAAATTCGACTCGAAATTATTTAGATTTTGTATTGGTCTAATTTTCACTCGAGAATTTTTGATCTGAGGGACTGAGCTCGATTGAATGATGAATTTCAGTCATAATTTGAATAATTATTAGTAAAAACATTCAAAAAGTTCCGATTATTCCCAGCAGTATACCCAAAAATTCAGATTTTGTAACATTAATATTCGACTCGAGTTTATTCAGATTGGTCTCATTGGTGAGACTGAGCTCGGTTGAATGATGAATTTTAGACATAGTTTGAATATTTATATGTAAAAACATCAAAAAAATCCGATTATTTACAGCAGTTTACCCAAAAATTGAGATTTTGTAACATTAAAATTCGACTCTAGATAATTGAGATTTTGTACTGGTCTAATTTTCACTCGAGACTTTTTGATCTGAGGGACTGTGCTCGGTTGAATGATGAATTTTAGTCATAATTTGAATAATTATTAGTAAAAACATTCAAAAAATTCCGATTATTCCCAGCAGTATACCCAAAAATTCAGATTTTGTAACATTAATATTCGACTCGAGTTTATTCAGATTCTGTATCGGTCTCATTTCCACTCGGGACTTTTGATCTGTGAGACTGAGCTCGGTTGAATGATGAATTTTAGACATAGTTTGAATAATTATATGTGAAAACATCAAAAAAATCCGATTATTCACAGCAGTTCACCCAAAAATTGAGATTTTGTAACATTAAAATTCGACTCGAGATGATTGAGATTTTGTAATGGCCTAATTTTCACTCGGGACTTTTTGATCTGAGGGACTGAGCTCGGTTGAATGATGAATTTTAGACATAGTTTGAATATTTATATGTAAAAACATCAAAAAAATCCGATTATTCACAGCAGTTTACCCAAAAATTGAGATTTTGTAACATTAAAATTCGACTCGAGATGATTGAGATTTTGTACTGGTCTAATTTTCACTCGAGACTTTTTGATCTGAGGGACTGAGCTCGGTTGAATGATGAATTTTAGACATAGTTTGAATAATTATAATTGGAAACAAAAAAAATTCGATTATTCCTAGCAGTACATCCAAAAATTCAGATTTTGTAACGTTAATATTCGACTCGAGTTTATTCAGATTCTGTATTGGTCTCATTTCCACTCGGGACTTTTTGATCTGTGAGACTGAGCTCGGTTGAATGATGAATTTCAGTCATAGTTTAAATATTTATATATAGGAAAACATCAAAAAAATTCGATTATTCAGAGCAGTTTACCCAAAAATTGAGATTTTGTAACACTAAAATTCGACTCGAGATTATTGAGATTTTGTACTGGTCCAATTTTCACCCGAGACTTTTTGATCTGAGGGACTGAGCTCGGTTGAATGATGAATTTTAATCATGGTTTGAATAATTATGAGTAAAAATATCCAAAAGAATCCGATTATTCCCAGCAGTTCACCCAGAAATTCAGATTTTTTTATTGGTCTGATTTTCACTCGGGACTTTTTGATCGGAGAGACTGAGCTCGGTTGAATGATGAAATTTAGTCATAGTTTGAATAACTGATTAGTTTGAATGATTGAATTTTCGAGTTTTTGAATTTTGAATTTTTGAATTTTTGAAAATTTGAATTTTTGAATTCTTGAAAATTCGAAATTTTTGAATTTTTGAATTTTTGAATTTTTGAATTTTTGAATTTTTGAATTTTTGAATTTTCGAATTTTTGAATTTTTGAATTTTTGAATTTTTGAATTTTTGAATTTTTGAATTATTGAATTTTTGAATTTTTGAATTTTTGAATTTTTGAATTTTTGAATTTTTGAATTTTTGAATTTTTGAATTATTGAATTTTTGAATTTTCGAATTTTTGAATTTTAGTATTTTTGAATTTTTGAATTTTTGAATTTTTGAATTTTTGAATTTTTGAATTTTTGAATTTTTGAATTTTTGAATTTTTGAATTTTTGAATTTTTGAATTTTTGAATTTTTGAATTTTTGAATTTTTGAATTTTTGAATTTTTGAATTTTTGAATTTTTGAATTTTTGAATTTTTGAATTTTTGAATTTTTGAATTTTTGAATTTTTGAATTTTTGAATTTTTGAATTTTTGAATTTTTGAATATTTGAATATTTGAATTTTTGATTTTTGAATTTTTGAATTTCTGAATTTTTGAATTTTTGAATTTTTGAATTTTTGAATTTTTGAATTTTTGAATTTTTGAATTTTTGAATTTTTGAATTTTTGAATTTTTGAATTTTTGAATTTTTGAATTTTTGAATTTTTGAATTTTTGAATTTTTGAATTTTTGAATTTTTGAATTTTTGAATTTTTGAATTTTTGAATTTTTGAATTTTTGAATTTTTGAATTTTTGAATTTTTGAATTTTTGAATTTTTGAATTTTTGAATTTTTGAATTTTTGAATTTTTGAATTTTTGAATTTTTGAATTTTTGAATTTTTGAATTTTTGAATTTTTGAATTTTTGAATTTTTGAATTTTTGAATTTTTGAATTTTTGAATTTTTGAATTTTTGAATTTTTGAATTTTTGAATTTTTGAATTTTTGAATTTTTGAATTTTTGAATTTTTGAATTTTTGAATTTTTGAATTTTTGAATTTTTGAATTTTTGAATTTTTGAATTTTTGAATTTTTGAATTTTTGAATTTTTGAATTTTCGATTTTTTTTTTTTTGAACATTTGAATTCGAGAAAAACCGATTATTTCCAGCTGTTACCCAAAAATCACTATTTTGTGACTTCAGATTCGACTCGAGATCATTCAGATTCTTTATTGGTCTAATTTTCAATCGGGACCTCTCGATCTGAGAGACTGAGCTTGGTTGAATGATGGATTTCAGTCAAATTTTGAATAATTATAAGTAAAAACATTGAAAAAATACGATTATTTCCAGCAGTTTACCCAAAAATTCATATTTTGTGACAATAAGATTCGACTCGAGATTATTCAGATTCTTTATTGGTCTAATTTTCACTCGCGACTTTTCGATCTGAGAAACTGAGCTTGAATGATGAATTTTAGTCATAGTAAGAATAATTATAAGTGAAAACATCCAAAAAATCTGATTATTCCCAGCAGTTTACCCAAAAAATTTAGATTTTGTAACATTAAAATTCGAATCAAGATGATTGAGATTTTGTACTGGTCTGATTTTCACTCAAGACTTTTTGATCTGAGGGACTGAGCTCGGTCGAATAATGAATTTAAGTCATAGTGGGAATAATTATAATTGGAAACATCAGAAAAATTCGATTATTCCTAGCAGTTTATCCAAAAATTCAGATTTTGTAACATTAATATTCGACTCGAGTTTATTCAGATTCTGTATTGGTCTCATTTCCACTCGGGACTTTTCGATCTGTGAGACTGAGCTCGGTTGAATGATGAATTTTAGACATAGTTTGAATATTTATATGTAAAAACATCAAAAAAATCCGTTTATTCACAGCAGTTTACCCAAAAATTGAGATTTTGTAACATTAAAATTCGACTTCAGATGATTGAGATTTTGTACTGGTCTAATTTTCACTCGAGACTTTTTGATCTGAGGGACTGTGCTCGGTTGAATGATGAATTTTAGTCATAATTTGAATAATTATTAGTAAAAACATTCAAAAAATTTCGATTATTCCCAGCAGTATACCCGAAAATTCAGATTTTGTAGCATTGAAATTCGACTCGAAATTATTTAGATTTTGTATTGGTCTGATTTTCACTCGAGAATTTTTGATCTGAGAGACTCAGCTCGGTTGAATGATGAATGTTAGTCATCATTTGAATAATTATAATTGAAAACATCCAAAAAATTCGATTATTCCTAGCAGTTTACCCAAAAATTCAGATTTTGTAACATTAATATTCGACTCGAGTTTATTCAGATTCTGTATCGGTCTCATTTCCACTCGGGACTTTTCAATCTGTGAGACTGAGCTCGGTTGAATGATGAATTTTAGACATAGTTTGAATAATTATATGTGAAAACATCAAAAAAATCCGATTATTCACAGCAGTTTACCCAAAAATTGAGATTTTGTAACATTAAAATTCGACTCGACATGATTGAGATTTTGTACTGGTCTAATTTTCACTCGAGACTTTGATCTGAGGGACTGAGCTCGGTTGAATGATGAATTTTGGACATAGTTTGAATATTTTTTGAATTTTAGTCATAGTTTGAATAATTATAATTGGAAACAAAAAAAAAATTCGATTATTCCTAGCAGTTCATCCAAAAATTCAGATTTTGTAACGTTAATATTCGACTCGAGTTTATTCATTTCCACTCGGGACTTTTTGATCTGTGAGACTGAGCTCGGTTGAATGATGAATTTTAGACAAAGTTTGAATAATTATATGTGAAAACATCAAAAAAATCCGATTATTCACAGCAGTTCACCCAAAAATTGAGATTTTGTAACATTAAAATTCGACTCGAGATTATTGAGATTTTGTACTGGTCTAATTATCTGAGGGACTGAGCTCGATTTAATGATGAATTTTAGTCATAATTTGAATAATTATTAGTGAAAACATTCAAAAAATTCCGAATATTCCCAGCAGTATACCCAAAAATTCAGATTTTGTAACATTAATATTCGACTCGAGTTCATTCAGATTCTGTATTGGTCTCATTTCCACTCGGGACTTTTTGATCTGTGAGACTGAGCTCGGTTGAATGATGAATTTCAGACATATTTTGAATAATTATATGTGAAAACATCAACAAATCCGATTATTCACAGCAGTTTACCCAAAAATTGAGATTTTGTAACATTAAAATTCGACTCGAGATGATTGAGATTTTGTACTGGTCTAATTTTCACTCGAGACTTTTTGATCTGAGGGACTGAGCTCGGTTGAATGATGAATTTTAGACATAGTTTGAATATTTATATGTAAAAACATCAAAAAAATCCGATTATTCACAGCAGTTTACCCAAAAATTGAGATTTTGTAACATTAAAATTCGACTCGAGATGATTGAGATTTTGTACTGGTCTAATTTTCACTCGAGACTTTTTGATCTGAGGGACTGTGCTCGATTGAATGATGAATTTTAGTCATAGTTTGAATAATTATAATTGGAAACATAAAAAAAATTCGATTATTCCTAGCAGTTCATCCAAAAATTCAGATTTTGTAACGTTAATATTCGACTCGAGTTTATTCATTTCCACTCGGGACTTTTTGATCTGTGAGACTGAGCTCGGTTGAATGATGAATTTTAGACAAAGTTTGAATAATTATATGTGAAAACATCAAAAAAATCCGATTATTCACAGCAGTTCACCCAAAAATTGAGATTTTGTAACATAAAAATTCGACTCGAGTTTATTCAGATTCTGTATTGGTCTCATTGGTGAGACTGAGCTCGGTTGAATGATGAATTTTAGACATAGTTTGAATATTTATATGTAAAAACATCGAAAAAATCCGATTATTCACAGCAGTTTACCCAAAAATTGAGATTTTGTAACATTAAAATTCGACTCTAGATAATTGAGATTTTGTACTGATCTAATTTTCACTCGAGACTTTTTGATCTGAGGGACTGTGCTCGGTTGAATGATGAATTTAAGTCATAATTTGAATAATTATTAGTAAAAACATTCAAAAAATTCCGATTATTCCCAGCAGTATACCCAAAAATTCAGATTTTGTAACATTAATATTCGACTCGAGTTCATTCAGATTCTGTATCGGTCTCATTTCCACTCGGGACTTTTTGATCTGTGAGACTGAGCTCGGTTGAATGATGAATTTTAGACATAGTTTGAATAATTATATGTGAAAACATCAAAAAAATCCGATTTTTCACAGCAGTTCACCCAAAAATTGAGATTTTGTAACATTAAAATTCGACTCGAGATGATTGAGATTTTGTACTGGTCTAATTTTCACTCGAGACTTTTCGATCTGAGGGACTGAGCTCGGTTGAATGATGAATTTTAGACATAGTTTGAATATTTATATGTAAAAACATCAAAAAAATCCGATTATAATTATTCAAACTATGTCTAAAATTCATCATTCAACCGAGCTCAGTCTCACAGATCAAAAAGTCCCGAGTGGAAATGAGACCGACACAGAATCTGAATAAACTCGAGTCGAATATTAATGTTACAAAATCTGAATTTTTGGGTAAACTGCTAGGAATAATCGAATTTTTTGGATGTTTCCAATTATAATTATTCAAACTATGACTAACATTCATCATTCAACCGAGCTCAGTCTCTCAGATCGAAAAGTCTCGAGTGAAAATCAGACCAATACAAAATCTGAATAATTTCGAGTCGAATTTCAATGTTACAAAATCTGAATTTTCGGGTAGACTCCTTAACATAATCGGAATTTTTTGATGTTTTCACTTATGAATATTCGAACTATGACTAAAATTCATCATTCAACCGAGCTGAGTCTCTCAGATCAAAAAGTCTCGAGTGAAAATCAGACCAATACAAAATCTAAATAATTTCGAGTCGAGTTTCAATGCTACAAAATCTGAATTTTCGGGTATACTGCTGGGAATAATCGGAATTTTTTGAATGTTTTTACTAATAATTATTCAAATTATGACTAAAATTCATCATTCAACCGAGCACAGTCTCTCAGATCAAAAAGTCTCGAGTAAAAATTAGACCAGTACAAAATCTCAATCATCTAGAGTCGAATTTTAATGTTACAAAATCTCAATTTTTGGGTAAACTGCTGTGAATAATCGGATTTTTTTGATGTTTTTACATATAAATATTCAAACTATGTCTAAAATTCATCATTCAACCGAGCTCAGTCCCTCAGATCGAAAAGTTCCGAGTGAAAATTAGACCAGTACAAAATCTCAATAATCTCGAGTCGAATTTTAATGTTACAAAAATCTCAATTTTTCGGTAAACTGCTGTGAATAATCGGATTTTTTTGATGTTTTCACATATAATTATTCAAACTATGTCTAAAATTCATCATTCAACCGAGCTCAGTCTCACAGATCAAAATGTCCCGAGTGGAAATGAGACCGATACAGAATCTGAATAAACTCGAGTCGAATATTAATGTTACAAAATCTGAATTTTTGGGTATACTGCTGGAAATAATCGGAATTTTTTGAATGTTTTTTACTAATAATTATTCAAATTATGACTAAAATTCATCAGTCAACCGAGCACAGTCCCTCAGATCAAAAAGTCTCGAGTGAAAATTAGACCAGTACAAAATCTCAATTATCTAGAGTCGAATTTTAATGTTACAAAATCTCAATTTTTGGGTAAACTGCTGTGAATAATCGGATTTTTTTGATGTTTTTACATATAAATATTCAAACCATGTCTAAAATTCATCATTCAACCGAGCTCAGTCTCACCAATGAGACCAATACAGAATCTGAATAAACTCGAGTCGAATATTAATGTTACAAAATCTGATATTTTGGGTATACTGCTGGGAATAATCGGAATTTTTTGAATGTTTTTACTAATAATTATTCAAATTATGACTAAAATTCATCATTCAATCGAGCTCAGTCCCTCAGATCAAAAAGTCTCGAGTGAAAATTAGACCAATACAAAATCTAAATAATTTCGAGTCGAATTTCAATGCTACAAAATCTGAATTTTCGGGTATACTGCTGGGAATAATCGGAATTTTTTGAATGTTTTCACTAATAATTATTCAAATTATGTCTAAAATTCATCATTCAACCGAGCTCAGTCTCACAGATCAAAAAGTCCCGAGTGAAAATGAGACCGATACAGAATCTGAATAAACTCGAGTCGAATATTAATGTTACAAAATCTGAATTTTTGGGTAAACTGCTAGGAATAATCGAATTTTTTGGATGTTTCCAATTATAATTATTCAAACTATGACTAAAATTCATCATTCAACCGAGCTCAGTCTCTCAGATCAAAAAGTCTCGAGTGAAAATCGGACCAATACAAAATCTAAATCATCTCGAGTCGAATTTTAATGTTACAAAATCTCAATTTTTGGGTAAACTGCTGTGAATAATCGGATTTTTCTGATGTTTTTACATATAAATATTCAAACTATGTCTAAAATTCATCATTCAACCGAGCTCAGTCCCTCAGATCAAAAAGTCTCGAGTGAAAATCAGACCAATACAAAATCTAAATAATTTCGAGTCGAATTTCAATGCTACAAAATCTGAATTTTCGGGTATACTGCTGAGATTAATCGGAATTTTTTGAATGTTTTCACTAATAATTATTCGAATTATGACTAAAATTCATCATTCAACCGAGTACAGTCCCTCAGATCAAAAAGTCTCGAGTAAAAATTAGACCAGTACAAAATCTCAGTCATCTAAAGTCGAATTTTAATGTTTCAAAATCTCAATTTTTGGGTAAACTGCTGTGAATAATCGGATTCTTTTGATGTTTTCATATATAATTATTCAAACCATGTCTGAAATTCATCATTCAACCGAGCTCAGTCTCACAGATCAAAAAGTCCCGAGTGGAAATGAGACCAATACAGAATCTGAATAAACTCGAGTCGAATATTAACACAAAATCTGAATTTTTGGATGAACTGCTAGGAATAATCGATTTTTTTTTATGTTTCCAATTATAATTATTCAAACTATGACTAAAATTCATCATTCAACCGAGCACAGTCCCTCAGATCAAAAAGTCTCGAGTAAAAATTAGACCAGTACAAAATCTCAATCATCTAGAGTCGAATTTTAATGTTACAACATCTCAATTTTTGGGTAAACTGCTGTGAATAATCGGATTTATTTGATGTTTTTACATATAAATATTCAAACTATGTCTAAAATTCATCATTCAACCGAGCTCAGTCCCTCAGATCAAAAAGTCTCGAGTGAAAATTAGACCAGTACAAAATCTCAATCATCTCGAGTCGAATTTTAATGTTACAAAATCTCAATTTTTGGGTGAACTGCTGTGAATAATCGGATTTTTTTGATGTTTTCACATATAATTATTCAAACTATGTCTAAAATTCATCATTCAACCGAGCTCAGTCTCACAGATCAAAAAGTCCCGAGTGGAAATGAGACCGATACAGAATCTGAATAAACTCGAGTCGAATAATAATGTTACAAAATCTGAATTTTTGGGTATACTGCTGGTAATAATCGGAATTTTTTGAATGTTTTTACTAATAATTATTCAAATTATGACTAAAATTCATCATTCAACCGAGCACAGTCCCTCAGATCAAAAAGTCTCGAGTGAAAATTAGACCAGTACAAAATCTCAATTATCTAGTGTCGAATTTTAATGTTACAAAATCTCAATTTTTGGGTAAACTGCTGTAAATAATCGGATTTTTTTGATGTTTTCACATATAAATATTCAAACTATGTCTAAAATTCATCATTCAACCGAGCTCAGTCTCACCAATGAGACCAATCTGAATAAACTCGAGTCGAATATTAATGTTACAAAATCTGAATTTTTGGGTATACTGCTGGTAATAATCGGAATTTTTTGAATGTTTTTACTAATAATTATTCAAATTATGACTAAAATTCATCATTCAACCGAGCACAGTCCCTCAGATCAAAAAGTCTCGAGTAAAAATTAGACCAGTACAAAATCTCAATCATCTAGAGTCGAATTTAAATGTTACAAAATCTCAATTTTTGGGTAAACTGCTGTGAATAATCGGATTTTTTTGATGTTTTCATATATAATTATTCAAACCATTTCTGAAATTCATCATTCAACCGAGCTCAGTCTCACAGATCAAAAAGTCCCGAGTGGAAATGAGACCAATACAGAATCTGAATAAACTCGAGTCGAATATTAACACAAAATCTGAATTTTTGGATGAACTGCTAGGGATAATCGATTTTTTTTTATGTTTCCAATTATAATTATTCAAACTATGACTAAAATTCATCATTCAACCGAGCACAGTCCCTCAGATCAAAAAGTCTCGAGTAAAAATTAGACCAGTACAAAATCTCAATCATCTAGAGTCGAATTTTAATGTTACAAAATCTCAATTTTTGGGTAAACTGCTGTGAATAATCGGATTTTTTTGATGTTTTTACATATAAATATTCAAACTATGTCTAAAATTCATCATTCAACCGAGCTCAGTCCCTCAGATCGAAAAGTCTCGAGTGAAAATTAGACCAGTACAAAATCTCAATCATCTCGAGTCGAATTTTAATGTTACAAAATCTCAATTTTTGGGTGAACTGCTGTGAATAATCGGATTTTTTTGATGTTTTCACATATAATTATTCAAACTATGTCTAAAATTCATCATTCAACCGAGCTTAGTCTCACAGATCAAAAAGTCCCGAGTGGAAATGAGACCGATACAGAATCTGAATAAACTCGAGTCGAATATTAATGTTACAAAATTCTGAATTTTTGGGTATACTGCTGGGAATAATCGGAATTTTTTGAATGTTTTTACTAATAATTATTCAAATTATGACTAAAATTCATCATTCAACCGAGCATAGTCCCTCAGATCAAAAAGTCTCGAGTGAAAATTAGACCAGTACAAAATCTCAATTATCTATAGTCGAATTTTAATGTTACAAAATCTCAATTTTTGGGTAAACTGCTGTGAATAATCGGATTCTTTTGATGTTTTTCATTATAAATATTCAAACTATGTCTAAAATTCATCATTCAACCGAGCTCAGTCTCACCAATGAGACCAATACAGAATCTGAATAAACTCGAGTCGAATATCAATGTTACAAAATCTGAATTTTTGGGTATACTGCTGGGAATAATCGGAATTTTTTGAATGTTTTTACTAATAATCATTCAAATTATGACTAAAATTCATCATTCAATCGAGCTCAGTCCCTCAGATCAAAAAGTCTCGAGTGAAAATTAGACCAATACAAAATCTAAATAATTTCGAGTCGAATTTCAATGCTACAAAATCTGAATTTTCGGGTATACTGCTGGGAATAATCGGAATTTTTTGAATGTTTTCACTAATAATTATTCAAATTATGTCTAAAATTCATCATTCAACCGAGCTCAGTCTCACAGTTCAAAAAGTCCCGAGTGAAAATGAGACCGATACAGAATCTGAATAAACTCGAGTCGAATATTAATGTTACAAAATCTGAATTTTTGGGTAAACTGCTGGAAATAATCGAATTTTTTGGATGTTTCCAATTATAATTATTCAAATTATGACTAAAATTCATCATTCAATCGAGCTCAGTCCCTCAGATCAAAAAGTCTCGAGTGAAAATCAGACCAATACAAAATCTAAATAATTTCGAGTCGAATTTCAATGCTACAAAATCTGAATTTTCGGGTATACTGCTGAGAATAATCGGAATTTTTTGAATGTTTTCACTAATAATTATTCGAATTATGACTAAAATTCATCATTCAACCGAGTACAGTCCCTCAGATCAAAAAGTCTCGAGTAAAAATTAGACCAGTACAAAATCTCAGTCATCTAAAGTCGAATTTTAATGTTTCAAAATCTCAATTTTTGGGTAAACTGCTGTGAATAATCGGATTTTTTTGATGTTTTCATATATAATTATTCAAACCATGTCTGAAATTCATCATTCAACCGAGCTCAGTCTCACAGATCAAAAAGTCCCGAGTGGAAATGAGACCAATACAGAATCTGAATAAACTCGAGTCGAATATTAACACAAAATCTGAATTTTTGGATGAACTGCTAGGAATAATCGATTTTTTTTTATGTTTCCAATTATAATTATTCAAACTATGACTGAAATTCATCATTCAACCGAGCACAGTCCCTCAGATCAAAAAGTCTCGAGTAAAAATTAGACCAGTACAAAATCTCAATCATCTAGAGTCGAATTTTAATGTTACAACATCTCAATTTTTGGGTAAACTGCTGTGAATAATCGGATTTATTTGATGTTTTTACATATAAATATTCAAACTATGTCTAAAATTCATCATTCAACCGAGCTCAGTCCCTCAGATCAAAAAGTCTCGAGTGAAAATTAGACCAGTACAAAATCTCAATCATCTCGAGTCGAATTTTAATGTTACAAAATCTCAATTTTTGGGTGAACTGCTGTGAATAATCGGATTTTTTTGATGTTTTCACATATAATTATTCAAACTATGTCTAAAATTCATCATTCAACCGAGCTCAGTCTCACAGATCAAAAAGTCCCGAGTGGAAATGAGACCGATACAGAATCTGAATAAACTCGAGTCGAATATTAATGTTACAAAATCTGAATTTTTGGGTATACTGCTGGTAATAATCGGAATTTTTTGAATGTTTTTACTAATAATTATTCAAATTATGACTAAAATTCATCATTCAACCGAGCACAGTCCCTCAGATCAAAAAGTCTCGAGTGAAAATTAGACCAGTACAAAATCTCAATTATCTAGTGTCGAATTTTAATGTTACAAAATCTCAATTTTTGGGTAAACTGCTGTAAATAATCGGATTTTTTTGATGTTTTCACATATAAATATTCAAACTATGTCTAAAATTCATCATTCAACCGAGCTCAGTCTCACCAATGAGACCAATCTGAATAAACTCGAGTCGAATATTAATGTTACAAAATCTGAATTTTTGGGTATACTACTGGAAATAATCGGAATTTTTTGAATGTTTTTACTAATAATTATTCAAATTATGACTAAAATTCATCATTCAACCGAGCACAGTCCCTCAGATCAAAAAGTCTCGAGTAAAAATTAAACCAGTACAAAATCTCAATCATCTGGAGTCGAATTTAAATGTTACAAAATCTCAATTTTTGGGTAAACTGCTGTGAATAATCGGATTTTTTTGATGTTTTCACATATAATTATTCAAACTATGTCTAAAATTCATCATTCAACCGAGCTTAGTCTCACAGATCAAAAAGTCCCGAGTGGAAATGAGACCGATACAGAATCTGAATAAACTCGAGTCGAATATTAACACAAAATCTGAATTTTTGGATGAACTGCTAGGGATAATCGATTTTTTTTTATGTTTCCAATTATAATTATTCAAACTATGACTAAAATTCATCATTCAACCGAGCACAGTCCCTCAGATCAAAAAGTCTCGAGTAAAAATTAGACCAGTACAAAATCTCAATCATCTAGAGTCGAATTTTAATGTTACAAAATCTCAATTTTTGGGTAAACTGCTGTGAATAATCGGATTTTTTTGATGTTTTCACATATAATTATTCAAACTATGTCTAAAATTCATCATTCAACCGAGCTTAGTCTCACAGATCAAAAAGTCCCGAGTGGAAATGAGACCGATACAGAATCTGAATAAACTCGAGTCGAATATTAATGTTACAAAATCTGAATTTTTGGGTATACTGCTGGGAATAATCGGAATTTTTTGAATGTTTTTACTAATAATTATTCAAATTATGACTAAAATTCATCATTCAACCGAGCACAGTCCCTCAGATCAAAAAGTCTCGAGTGAAAATTAGACCAGTACAAAATCTCAATTATCTAGAGTCGAATTTTGATGTTACAAAATCTCAATTTTTGGGTAAACTGCTGTGAATAATCGGATTTTTTTGATGTTTTTACAAATAAATATTCAAACTATGTCTAAAATTCATCATTCAACCGAGCTCAGTCTCACCAATGAGACCAATACAGAATCTGAATAAACTCGAGTCGAATATTAATGTTACAAAATCTGAATTTTTGGGTATACTGCTGGGAATAATCGGAATTTTTTGAATGTTTTTACTAATAATCATTCAAATTATGACTAAAATTCATCATTCAATCGAGCTCAGTCCCTCAGATCAAAAAGTCTCGAGTGAAAATTAGACCAATACAAAATCTAAATAATTTCGAGTCGAATTTCAATGCTACAAAATCTGAATTTTCGGGTATACTGCTGGGAATAATCGGAATTTTTTGAATGTTTTCACTAATAATTATTCAAATTATGTCTGAAATTCATCATTCAACCGAGCTCAGTCTCACAGTTCAAAAAGTCCCGAGTGAAAATGAGACCGATACAGAATCTGAATAAACTCGAGTCGAATATTAATGTTACAAAATCTGAATTTTTGGGTAAACTGCTAGGAATAATCGAATTTTTTGGATGTTTCCAATTATAATTATTCAAATTATGACTAAAATTCATCATTCAATCGAGCTCAGTCTCTCAGATCAAAAAGTCTCGAGTGAAAATCAGACCAATACAAAATCTAAATAATTTCGAGTCGAATTTCAATGCTACAAAATCTGAATTTTCGGGTATACTGCTGAGAATAATCGGAATTTTTTGAATGTTTTCACTAATAATTATTCGAATTATGACTAAAATTCATCATTCAACCGAGCACAGTCCCTCAGATCAAAAAGTCTCGAGTAAAAATTAGACCAGTACAAAATCTCAATCATCTAGAGTCGAATTTTAATGTTACAAAATCTCAATTTTTAGGTAAACTGCTGTGAATAATCGGATTTTTTGGATGTTTTTACATATAAATGTTCAAACTATGTCTAAAATTCATCATTCAACCGAGCTCAGTCCCTCAGATCAAAAAGTCTCGAGTGAAAATTAGACCAGTACAAAATCTCAATCATCTCGAGTCGAATTTTAATGTTACAAAATCTCAATTTTTGGGTAAACTGCTGTAAATAATCGGATTTTTTTTATGTTTTCACATATAAATATTCAAACTATGTCTATAATTCATCA
Source organism: Adalia bipunctata (assembly GCA_910592335.1). NCBI lineage: Eukaryota > Metazoa > Arthropoda > Insecta > Coleoptera > Coccinellidae > Adalia > Adalia bipunctata. The sequence continues at coordinate 42,284,716 of OU342952.1, read as the reverse complement.
TTCAACCGAGCTCAGTCTCACCAATGAGACCAATCTGAATAAACTCGAGTCGAATATTAATGTTACAAAATCTGAATTTTTGGGTATACTGCTGGGAATAATCGGAATTTTTTGAATGTTTTTACTAATAATTATTCAAATTATGACTAAAATTCATCATTCAATCGAGCTCAGTCCCTCAGATCAAAAAGTCTCGAGTGAAAATTAGACCAATACAAAATCTAAATAATTTCGAGTCGAATTTCAATGCTACAAAATCTGAATTTTCGGGTATACTGCTGGGAATAATCTGAATTTTTTGAATGTTTTCACTAATAATTATTCGAATTATGACTAAAATTCATCATTCAACCGAGCACAGTCCCTCAGATCAAAAAGTCTCGAGTAAAAATTAGACCAGTACAAAATCTCAATCATCTAGAGTCGAATTTTAATGTTACAAAATCTCAATTTTTGGGTAAACTGCTGTGAATAATCGGATTTTTTTGATGTTTTCACATCATTCAAACTATGTCTAAAATTCATCATTCAACCGAGCTCAGTCTCACAGATCAAAAAGTCCCGAGTAAAAATTAGACCAGTACAAAATCTCAATCATCTAGAGTCGAATTTTAATGTTACAAAATCTCAATTTTTGGGTAAACTGCTGTGAATAATCGGATTTTTTTGATGTTTTTACATATAAATATTCAAACTATGTCTAAAATTCATCATTCAACCGAGCTCAGTCCCTCAGATCAAAAAGTCTCGAGTGAAAATTAGACCAGTACAAAATCTCAATCATCTCGAGTCGAATTTTAATGTTACAAAATCTCAATTTTTGGGTGAACTGCTGTGAATAATCGGATTTTTTTGATGTTTTCACATATAATTATTCAAACTATGTCTAAAATTCATCATTCAACCGAGCTCAGTCTCACAGATAAAAAAGTCCCGAGTGGAAATGAGACCGATACAGAATCTGAATAAACTCGAGTCGAATATTAATGTTACAAAATCTGAATTTTTGGGTATACTGCTGGTAATAATCGGAATTTTTTGAATGTTTTTACTAATAATTATTCAAATTATGACTAAAATTCATCATTCAACCGAGCACAGTCCCTCAGATCAAAAAGTCTCGAGTGAAAATTAGACCAGTACAAAATCTCAATTATCTAGTGTCGAATTTTAATGTTACAAAATCTCAATTTTTGGGTAAACTGCTGTAAATAATCGGATTTTTTTGATGTTTTCACATATAAATATTCAAACTATGTCTAAAATTCATCATTCAACCGAGCTCAGTCTCACCAATGAGACCAATCTGAATAAACTCGAGTCGAATATTAATGTTACAAAATCTGAATTTTTGGGTATACTACTGGAAATAATCGGAATTTTTTGAATGTTTTTACTAATAATTATTCAAATTATGACTAAAATTCATCATTCAACCGAGCACAGTCCCTCAGATCAAAAAGTCTCGAGTAAAAATTAAACCAGTACAAAATCTCAATCATCTAGAGTCGAATTTAAATGTTACAAAATCTCAATTTTTGGGTAAACTGCTGTGAATAATCGGATTTTTTTGATGTTTTCACATATAATTATTCAAACTATGTCTAAAATTCATCATTCAACCGAGCTTAGTCTCACAGATCAAAAAGTCCCGAGTGGAAATGAGACCGATACAGAATCTGAATAAACTCGAGTCGAATATTAACACAAAATCTGAATTTTTGGATGAACTGCTAGGAATAATCGATTTTTTTTTATGTTTCCAATTATAATTATTCAAACTATGACTAAAATTCATCATTCAACCGAGCACAGTCCCTCAGATCAAAAAGTCTCGAGTAAAAATTAGACCAGTACAAAATCTCAATCATCTAGAGTCGAATTTTAATGTTACAAAATCTCAATTTTTGGGTAAACTGCTGTGAATAATCGGATTTTTTTGATGTTTTCACATATAATTATTCAAACTATGTCTAAAATTCATCATTCAACCGAGCTTAGTCTCACAGATCAAAAAGTCCCGAGTGGAAATGAGACCGATACAGAATCTGAATAAACTCGAGTCGAATATTAATGTTACAAAATCTGAATTTTTGGGTATACTGCTGGGAATAATCGGAATTTTTTGAATGTTTTTACTAATAATTATTCAAATTATGACTAAAATTCATCATTCAACCGAGCACAGTCCCTCAGATCAAAAAGTCTCGAGTGAAAATTAGACCAGTACAAAATCTCAATTATCTAGAGTCGAATTTTGATGTTACAAAATCTCAATTTTTGGGTAAACTGCTGTGAATAATCGGATTTTTTTGATGTTTTTACAAATAAATATTCAAACTATGTCTAAAATTCATCATTCAACCGAGCTCAGTCTCACCAATGAGACCAATACAGAATCTGAATAAACTCGAGTCGAATATTAATGTTACAAAATCTGAATTTTTGGGTATACTGCTGGGAATAATCGGAATTTTTTGAATGTTTTTACTAATAATCATTCAAATTATGACTAAAATTCATCATTCAATCGAGCTCAGTCCCTCAGATCAAAAAGTCTCGAGTGAAAATTAGACCAATACAAAATCTAAATAATTTCGAGTCGAATTTCAATGCTACAAAATCTGAATTTTCGGGTATACTGCTGGGAATAATCGGAATTTTTTGAATGTTTTCACTAATAATTATTCAAATTATGTCTGAAATTCATCATTCAACCGAGCTCAGTCTCACAGTTCAAAAAGTCCCGAGTGAAAATGAGACCGATACAGAATCTGAATAAACTCGAGTCGAATATTAATGTTACAAAATCTCAATTTTTGGGTAAACTGCTAGGAATAATCGAATTTTTTGGATGTTTCCAATTATAATTATTCAAATTATGACTAAAATTCATCATTCAATCGAGCTCAGTCTCTCAGATCAAAAAGTCTCGAGTGAAAATCAGACCAATACAAAATCTAAATAATTTCGAGTCGAATTTCAATGCTACAAAATCTGAATTTTCGGGTATACTGCTGAGAATAATCGGAATTTTTTGAATGTTTTCACTAATAATTATTCGAATTATGACTAAAATTCATCATTCAACCGAGCACAGTCCCTCAGATCAAAAAGTCTCGAGTAAAAATTAGACCAGTACAAAATCTCAATCATCTAGAGTCGAATTTTAATGTTACAAAATCTCAATTTTTAGGTAAACTGCTGTGAATAATCGGATTTTTTGGATGTTTTTACATATAAATGTTCAAACTATGTCTAAAATTCATCATTCAACCGAGCTCAGTCCCTCAGATCAAAAAGTCTCGAGTGAAAATTAGACCAGTACAAAATCTCAATCATCTCGAGTCGAATTTTAATGTTACAAAATCTCAATTTTTGGGTAAACTGCTGTAAATAATCGGATTTTTTTTATGTTTTCACATATAAATATTCAAACTATGTCTATAATTCATCATTCAACCGAGCTCAGTCTCACCAATGAGACCAATCTGAATAAACTCGAGTCGAATATTAATGTTACAAAATCTGAATTTTTGGGTATACTGCTGGGAATAATCGGAATTTTTTGAATGTTTTTACTAATAATTATTCAAATTATGACTAAAATTCATCATTCAATCGAGCTCAGTCCCTCAGATCAAAAAGTCTCGAGTGAAAATTAGACCAATACAAAATCTAAATAATTTCGAGTCGAATTTCAATGCTACAAAATCTGAATTTTCGGGTATACTGCTGGGAATAATCTGAATTTTTTGAATGTTTTCACTAATAATTATTCGAATTATGACTAAAATTCATCATTCAACCGAGCACAGTCCCTCAGATCAAAAAGTCTCGAGTAAAAATTAGACCAGTACAAAATCTCAATCATCTAGAGTCGAATTTTAATGTTACAAAATCTCAATTTTTGGGTAAACTGCTGTGAATAATCGGATTTTTTTGATGTTTTCACATCATTCAAACTATGTCTAAAATTCATCATTCAACCGAGCTCAGTCTCACAGATCAAAAAGTCCCGAGTAAAAATTAGACCAGTACAAAATCTCAATCATCTAGAGTCGAATTTTAATGTTACAACATCTCAATTTTTGGGTAAACTGCTGTGAATAATCGGATTTTTTTGATGTTTTTACATATAAATATTCAAACTATGTCTAAAATTCATCATTCAACCGAGCTCAGTCCCTCAGATCAAAAAGTCTCGAGTGAAAATTAGACCAGTACAAAATCTCAATCATCTCGAGTCGAATTTTAATGTTACAAAATCTCAATTTTTGGGTGAACTGCTGTGAATAATCGGATTTTTTTGATGTTTTCACATATAATTATTCAAACTATGTCTAAAATTCATCATTCAACCGAGCTCAGTCTCACAGATAAAAAAGTCCCGAGTGGAAATGAGACCGATACAGAATCTGAATAAACTCGAGTCGAATATTAATGTTACAAAATCTGAATTTTTGGGTATACTGCTGGTAATAATCGGAATTTTTTGAATGTTTTTACTAATAATTATTCAAATTATGACTAAAATTCATCATTCAACCGAGCACAGTCCCTCAGATCAAAAAGTCTCGAGTGAAAATTAGACCAGTACAAAATCTCAATTATCTAGTGTCGAATTTTAATGTTACAAAATCTCAATTTTTGGGTAAACTGCTGTAAATAATCGGATTTTTTTGATGTTTTTACATATAAATATTCAAACTATGTCTAAAATTCATCATTCAACCGAGCTCAGTCTCACCAATGAGACCAATCTGAATAAACTCGAGTCGAATATTAATGTTACAAAATCTGAATTTTTGGGTATACTACTGGAAATAATCGGAATTTTTTGAATGTTTTTACTAATAATTATTCAAATTATGACTAAAATTCATCATTCAATCGAGCTCAGTCCCTCAGATCAAAAAGTCTGGAGTGAAAATTAGACCAATACAAAATCTAAATAATTTCGAGTCGAATTTCAATGCTACAAAATCTGAATTTTCGGGTATACTGCTGGGAATAATCGGAATTTTTTGAATGTTTCCACTAATAATTATTCAAACTATGACTAACATTCATCATTCAACCGAGCTCAGTCTCTCAGATCGAAAAGTCTCGAGTGAAAATCAGACCAATACAAAATCTGAATAATTTCGAGTCGAATTTCAATGTTACAAAATCTGAATTTTCGGGTAGACTCCTTAACATAATCGGAATTTTTTGATGTTTTCACTTATGAATATTCGAACTATGACTAAAATTCATCATTCAACCGAGCTGAGTCTCTCAGATCAAAAAGTCTCGAGTGAAAATCAGACCAATACAAAATCTAAATAATTTCGAGTCGAGTTTCAATGCTACAAAATCTGAATTTTCGGGTATACTGCTGGGAATAATCGGAATTTTTTGAATGTTTTTACTAATAATTATTCAAATTATGACTAAAATTCATCATTCAACCGAGCACAGTCTCTCAGATCAAAAAGTCTCGAGTAAAAATTAGACCAGTACAAAATCTCAATCATCTAGAGTCGAATTTTAATGTTACAAAATCTCAATTTTTGGGTAAACTGCTGTGAATAATCGGATTTTTTTGATGTTTTTACATATAAATATTCAAACTATGTCTAAAATTCATCATTCAACCGAGCTCAGTCCCTCAGATCGAAAAGTTCCGAGTGAAAATTAGACCAGTACAAAATCTCAATAATCTCGAGTCGAATTTTAATGTTACAAAATCTCAATTTTTCGGTAAACTGCTGTGAATAATCGGATTTTTTTGATGTTTTCACATATAATTATTCAAACTATGTCTAAAATTCATCATTCAACCGAGCTCAGTCTCACAGATCAAAATGTCCCGAGTGGAAATGAGACCGATACAGAATCTGAATAAACTCGAGTCGAATATTAATGTTACAAAATCTGAATTTTTGGGTATACTGCTGGAAATAATCGGAATTTTTTGAATGTTTTTTACTAATAATTATTCAAATTATGACTAAAATTCATCAGTCAACCGAGCACAGTCCCTCAGATCAAAAAGTCTCGAGTGAAAATTAGACCAGTACAAAATCTCAATTATCTAGAGTCGAATTTTAATGTTACAAAATCTCAATTTTTGGGTAAACTGCTGTGAATAATCGGATTTTTTTGATGTTTTTACATATAAATATTCAAACCATGTCTAAAATTCATCATTCAACCGAGCTCAGTCTCACCAATGAGACCAATACAGAATCTGAATAAACTCGAGTCGAATATTAATGTTACAAAATCTGATATTTTGGGTATACTGCTGGGAATAATCGGAATTTTTTGAATGTTTTTACTAATAATTATTCAAATTATGACTAAAATTCATCATTCAATCGAGCTCAGTCCCTCAGATCAAAAAGTCTCGAGTGAAAATTAGACCAATACAAAATCTAAATAATTTCGAGTCGAATTTCAATGCTACAAAATCTGAATTTTCGGGTATACTGCTGGGAATAATCGGAATTTTTTGAATGTTTTCACTAATAATTATTCAAATTATGTCTAAAATTCATCATTCAACCGAGCTCAGTCTCACAGATCAAAAAGTCCCGAGTGAAAATGAGACCGATACAGAATCTGAATAAACTCGAGTCGAATATTAATGTTACAAAATCTGAATTTTTGGGTAAACTGCTAGGAATAATCGAATTTTTTGGATGTTTCCAATTATAATTATTCAAACTATGACTAAAATTCATCATTCAACCGAGCTCAGTCTCTCAGATCAAAAAGTCTCGAGTGAAAATCGGACCAATACAAAATCTAAATCATCTCGAGTCGAATTTTAATGTTACAAAATCTCAATTTTTGGGTAAACTGCTGTGAATAATCGGATTTTTCTGATGTTTTTACATATAAATATTCAAACTATGTCTAAAATTCATCATTCAACCGAGCTCAGTCCCTCAGATCAAAAAGTCTCGAGTGAAAATCAGACCAATACAAAATCTAAATAATTTCGAGTCGAATTTCAATGCTACAAAATCTGAATTTTCGGGTATACTGCTGAGATTAATCGGAATTTTTTGAATGTTTTCACTAATAATTATTCGAATTATGACTAAAATTCATCATTCAACCGAGTACAGTCCCTCAGATCAAAAAGTCTCGAGTAAAAATTAGACCAGTACAAAATCTCAGTCATCTAAAGTCGAATTTTAATGTTTCAAAATCTCAATTTTTGGGTAAACTGCTGTGAATAATCGGATTCTTTTGATGTTTTCATATATAATTATTCAAACCATGTCTGAAATTCATCATTCAACCGAGCTCAGTCTCACAGATCAAAAAGTCCCGAGTGGAAATGAGACCAATACAGAATCTGAATAAACTCGAGTCGAATATTAACACAAAATCTGAATTTTTGGATGAACTGCTAGGAATAATCGATTTTTTTTTATGTTTCCAATTATAATTATTCAAACTATGACTAAAATTCATCATTCAACCGAGCACAGTCCCTCAGATCAAAAAGTCTCGAGTAAAAATTAGACCAGTACAAAATCTCAATCATCTAGAGTCGAATTTTAATGTTACAACATCTCAATTTTTGGGTAAACTGCTGTGAATAATCGGATTTATTTGATGTTTTCACATATAAATATTCAAACTATGTCTAAAATTCATCATTCAACCGAGCTCAGTCCCTCAGATCAAAAAGTCTCGAGTGAAAATTAGACCAGTACAAAATCTCAATCATCTCGAGTCGAATTTTAATGTTACAAAATCTCAATTTTTGGGTGAACTGCTGTGAATAATCGGATTTTTTTGATGTTTTCACATATAATTATTCAAACTATGTCTAAAATTCATCATTCAACCGAGCTCAGTCTCACAGATCAAAAAGTCCCGAGTGGAAATGAGACCGATACAGAATCTGAATAAACTCGAGTCGAATAATAATGTTACAAAATCTGAATTTTTGGGTATACTGCTGGTAATAATCGGAATTTTTTGAATGTTTTTACTAATAATTATTCAAATTATGACTAAAATTCATCATTCAACCGAGCACAGTCCCTCAGATCAAAAAGTCTCGAGTGAAAATTAGACCAGTACAAAATCTCAATTATCTAGTGTCGAATTTTAATGTTACAAAATCTCAATTTTTGGGTAAACTGCTGTAAATAATCGGATTTTTTTGATGTTTTCACATATAAATATTCAAACTATGTCTAAAATTCATCATTCAACCGAGCTCAGTCTCACCAATGAGACCAATCTGAATAAACTCGAGTCGAATATTAATGTTACAAAATCTGAATTTTTGGGTATACTGCTGGTAATAATCGGAATTTTTTGAATGTTTTTACTAATAATTATTCAAATTATGACTAAAATTCATCATTCAACCGAGCACAGTCCCTCAGATCAAAAAGTCTCGAGTAAAAATTAGACCAGTACAAAATCTCAATCATCTAGAGTCGAATTTAAATGTTACAAAATCTCAATTTTTGGGTAAACTGCTGTGAATAATCGGATTTTTTTGATGTTTTCATATATAATTATTCAAACCATTTCTGAAATTCATCATTCAACCGAGCTCAGTCTCACAGATCAAAAAGTCCCGAGTGGAAATGAGACCAATACAGAATCTGAATAAACTCGAGTCGAATATTAACACAAAATCTGAATTTTTGGATGAACTGCTAGGGATAATCGATTTTTTTTTATGTTTCCAATTATAATTATTCAAACTATGACTAAAATTCATCATTCAACCGAGCACAGTCCCTCAGATCAAAAAGTCTCGAGTAAAAATTAGACCAGTACAAAATCTCAATCATCTAGAGTCGAATTTTAATGTTACAAAATCTCAATTTTTGGGTAAACTGCTGTGAATAATCGGATTTTTTTGATGTTTTTACATATAAATATTCAAACTATGTCTAAAATTCATCATTCAACCGAGCTCAGTCCCTCAGATCGAAAAGTCTCGAGTGAAAATTAGACCAGTACAAAATCTCAATCATCTCGAGTCGAATTTTAATGTTACAAAATCTCAATTTTTGGGTGAACTGCTGTGAATAATCGGATTTTTTTGATGTTTTCACATATAATTATTCAAACTATGTCTAAAATTCATCATTCAACCGAGCTTAGTCTCACAGATCAAAAAGTCCCGAGTGGAAATGAGACCGATACAGAATCTGAATAAACTCGAGTCGAATATTAATGTTACAAAATTCTGAATTTTTGGGTATACTGCTGGGAATAATCGGAATTTTTTGAATGTTTTTACTAATAATTATTCAAATTATGACTAAAATTCATCATTCAACCGAGCATAGTCCCTCAGATCAAAAAGTCTCGAGTGAAAATTAGACCAGTACAAAATCTCAATTATCTATAGTCGAATTTTAATGTTACAAAATCTCAATTTTTGGGTAAACTGCTGTGAATAATCGGATTCTTTTGATGTTTTTCATTATAAATATTCAAACTATGTCTAAAATTCATCATTCAACCGAGCTCAGTCTCACCAATGAGACCAATACAGAATCTGAATAAACTCGAGTCGAATATCAATGTTACAAAATCTGAATTTTTGGGTATACTGCTGGGAATAATCGGAATTTTTTGAATGTTTTTACTAATAATCATTCAAATTATGACTAAAATTCATCATTCAATCGAGCTCAGTCCCTCAGATCAAAAAGTCTCGAGTGAAAATTAGACCAATACAAAATCTAAATAATTTCGAGTCGAATTTCAATGCTACAAAATCTGAATTTTCGGGTATACTGCTGGGAATAATCGGAATTTTTTGAATGTTTTCACTAATAATTATTCAAATTATGTCTAAAATTCATCATTCAACCGAGCTCAGTCTCACAGTTCAAAAAGTCCCGAGTGAAAATGAGACCGATACAGAATCTGAATAAACTCGAGTCGAATATTAATGTTACAAAATCTGAATTTTTGGGTAAACTGCTGGAAATAATCGAATTTTTTGGATGTTTCCAATTATAATTATTCAAATTATGACTAAAATTCATCATTCAATCGAGCTCAGTCCCTCAGATCAAAAAGTCTCGAGTGAAAATCAGACCAATACAAAATCTAAATAATTTCGAGTCGAATTTCAATGCTACAAAATCTGAATTTTCGGGTATACTGCTGAGAATAATCGGAATTTTTTGAATGTTTTCACTAATAATTATTCGAATTATGACTAAAATTCATCATTCAACCGAGTACAGTCCCTCAGATCAAAAAGTCTCGAGTAAAAATTAGACCAGTACAAAATCTCAGTCATCTAAAGTCGAATTTTAATGTTTCAAAATCTCAATTTTTGGGTAAACTGCTGTGAATAATCGGATTTTTTTGATGTTTTCATATATAATTATTCAAACCATGTCTGAAATTCATCATTCAACCGAGCTCAGTCTCACAGATCAAAAAGTCCCGAGTGGAAATGAGACCAATACAGAATCTGAATAAACTCGAGTCGAATATTAACACAAAATCTGAATTTTTGGATGAACTGCTAGGAATAATCGATTTTTTTTTATGTTTCCAATTATAATTATTCAAACTATGACTGAAATTCATCATTCAACCGAGCACAGTCCCTCAGATCAAAAAGTCTCGAGTAAAAATTAGACCAGTACAAAATCTCAATCATCTAGAGTCGAATTTTAATGTTACAACATCTCAATTTTTGGGTAAACTGCTGTGAATAATCGGATTTATTTGATGTTTTTACATATAAATATTCAAACTATGTCTAAAATTCATCATTCAACCGAGCTCAGTCCCTCAGATCAAAAAGTCTCGAGTGAAAATTAGACCAGTACAAAATCTCAATCATCTCGAGTCGAATTTTAATGTTACAAAATCTCAATTTTTGGGTGAACTGCTGTGAATAATCGGATTTTTTTGATGTTTTCACATATAATTATTCAAACTATGTCTAAAATTCATCATTCAACCGAGCTCAGTCTCACAGATCAAAAAGTCCCGAGTGGAAATGAGACCGATACAGAATCTGAATAAACTCGAGTCGAATATTAATGTTACAAAATCTGAATTTTTGGGTATACTGCTGGTAATAATCGGAATTTTTTGAATGTTTTTACTAATAATTATTCAAATTATGACTAAAATTCATCATTCAACCGAGCACAGTCCCTCAGATCAAAAAGTCTCGAGTGAAAATTAGACCAGTACAAAATCTCAATTATCTAGTGTCGAATTTTAATGTTACAAAATCTCAATTTTTGGGTAAACTGCTGTAAATAATCGGATTTTTTTGATGTTTTCACATATAAATATTCAAACTATGTCTAAAATTCATCATTCAACCGAGCTCAGTCTCACCAATGAGACCAATCTGAATAAACTCGAGTCGAATATTAATGTTACAAAATCTGAATTTTTGGGTATACTACTGGAAATAATCGGAATTTTTTGAATGTTTTTACTAATAATTATTCAAATTATGACTAAAATTCATCATTCAACCGAGCACAGTCCCTCAGATCAAAAAGTCTCGAGTAAAAATTAAACCAGTACAAAATCTCAATCATCTAGAGTCGAATTTAAATGTTACAAAATCTCAATTTTTGGGTAAACTGCTGTGAATAATCGGATTTTTTTGATGTTTTCACATATAATTATTCAAACTATGTCTAAAATTCATCATTCAACCGAGCTTAGTCTCACAGATCAAAAAGTCCCGAGTGGAAATGAGACCGATACAGAATCTGAATAAACTCGAGTCGAATATTAACACAAAATCTGAATTTTTGGATGAACTGCTAGGGATAATCGATTTTTTTTTATGTTTCCAATTATAATTATTCAAACTATGACTAAAATTCATCATTCAACCGAGCACAGTCCCTCAGATCAAAAAGTCTCGAGTAAAAATTAGACCAGTACAAAATCTCAATCATCTAGAGTCGAATTTTAATGTTACAAAATCTCAATTTTTGGGTAAACTGCTGTGAATAATCGGATTTTTTTGATGTTTTTACATATAATTATTCAAACTATGTCTAAAATTCATCATTCAACCGAGCTTAGTCTCACAGATCAAAAAGTCCCGAGTGGAAATGAGACCGATACAGAATCTGAATAAACTCGAGTCGAATATTAATGTTACAAAATCTGAATTTTTGGGTATACTGCTGGGAATAATCGGAATTTTTTGAATGTTTTTACTAATAATTATTCAAATTATGACTAAAATTCATCATTCAACCGAGCACAGTCCCTCAGATCAAAAAGTCTCGAGTGAAAATTAGACCAGTACAAAATCTCAATTATCTAGAGTCGAATTTTGATGTTACAAAATCTCAATTTTTGGGTAAACTGCTGTGAATAATCGGATTTTTTTGATGTTTTTACAAATAAATATTCAAACTATGTCTAAAATTCATCATTCAACCGAGCTCAGTCTCACCAATGAGACCAATACAGAATCTGAATAAACTCGAGTCGAATATTAATGTTACAAAATCTGAATTTTTGGGTATACTGCTGGGAATAATCGGAATTTTTTGAATGTTTTTACTAATAATCATTCAAATTATGACTAAAATTCATCATTCAATCGAGCTCAGTCCCTCAGATCAAAAAGTCTCGAGTGAAAATTAGACCAATACAAAATCTAAATAATTTCGAGTCGAATTTCAATGCTACAAAATCTGAATTTTCGGGTATACTGCTGGGAATAATCGGAATTTTTTGAATGTTTTCACTAATAATTATTCAAATTATGTCTGAAATTCATCATTCAACCGAGCTCAGTCTCACAGTTCAAAAAGTCCCGAGTGAAAATGAGACCGATACAGAATCTGAATAAACTCGAGTCGAATATTAATGTTACAAAATCTCAATTTTTGGGTAAACTGCTAGGAATAATCGAATTTTTTGGATGTTTCCAATTATAATTATTCAAATTATGACTAAAATTCATCATTCAATCGAGCTCAGTCTCTCAGATCAAAAAGTCTCGAGTGAAAATCAGACCAATACAAAATCTAAATAATTTCGAGTCGAATTTCAATGCTACAAAATCTGAATTTTCGGGTATACTGCTGAGAATAATCGGAATTTTTTGAATGTTTTCACTAATAATTATTCGAATTATGACTAAAATTCATCATTCAACCGAGCACAGTCCCTCAGATCAAAAAGTCTCGAGTAAAAATTAGACCAGTACAAAATCTCAATCATCTAGAGTCGAATTTTAATGTTACAAAATCTCAATTTTTAGGTAAACTGCTGTGAATAATCGGATTTTTTGGATGTTTTTACATATAAATGTTCAAACTATGTCTAAAATTCATCATTCAACCGAGCTCAGTCCCTCAGATCAAAAAGTCTCGAGTGAAAATTAGACCAGTACAAAATCTCAATCATCTCGAGTCGAATTTTAATGTTACAAAATCTCAATTTTTGGGTAAACTGCTGTAAATAATCGGATTTTTTTTATGTTTTCACATATAAATATTCAAACTATGTCTATAATTCATCATTCAACCGAGCTCAGTCTCACCAATGAGACCAATCTGAATAAACTCGAGTCGAATATTAATGTTACAAAATCTGAATTTTTGGGTATACTGCTGGGAATAATCGGAATTTTTTGAATGTTTTTACTAATAATTATTCAAACTATGTCTAAAATTCATCATTCAACCGAGCTTAGTCTCACAGATCAAAAAGTCCCGAGTGGAAATGAGACCGATACAGAATCTGAATAAACTCGAGTCGAATATTAACACAAAATCTGAATTTTTGGATGAACTGCTAGGGATAATCGATTTTTTTTTATGTTTCCAATTATAATTATTCAAACTATGACTAAAATTCATCATTCAACCGAGCACAGTCCCTCAGATCAAAAAGTCTCGAGTAAAAATTAGACCAGTACAAAATCTCAATCATCTAGAGTCGAATTTTAATGTTACAAAATCTCAATTTTTGGGTAAACTGCTGTGAATAATCGGATTTTTTTGATGTTTTCACATATAATTATTCAAACTATGTCTAAAATTCATCATTCAACCGAGCTTAGTCTCACAGATCAAAAAGTCCCGAGTGGAAATGAGACCGATACAGAATCTGAATAAACTCGAGTCGAATATTAATGTTACAAAATCTGAATTTTTGGGTATACTGCTGGGAATAATCGGAATTTTTTGAATGTTTTTACTAATAATTATTCAAATTATGACTAAAATTCATCATTCAACCGAGCACAGTCCCTCAGATCAAAAAGTCTCGAGTGAAAATTAGACCAGTACAAAATCTCAATTATCTAGAGTCGAATTTTGATGTTACAAAATCTCAATTTTTGGGTAAACTGCTGTGAATAATCGGATTTTTTTGATGTTTTTACTAATAAATATTCAAACTATGTCTAAAATTCATCATTCAACCGAGCTCAGTCTCACCAATGAGACCAATACAGAATCTGAATAAACTCGAGTCGAATATTAATGTTACAAAATCTGAATTTTTGGGTATACTGCTGGGAATAATCGGAATTTTTTGAATGTTTTTACTAATAATCATTCAAATTATGACTAAAATTCATCATTCAATCGAGCTCAGTCCCTCAGATCAAAAAGTCTCGAGTGAAAATTAGACCAATACAAAATCTAAATAATTTCGAGTCGAATTTCAATGCTACAAAATCTGAATTTTCGGGTATACTGCTGGGAATAATCGGAATTTTTTGAATGTTTTCACTAATAATTATTCAAATTATGTCTGAAATTCATCATTCAACCGAGCTCAGTCTCACAGTTCAAAAAGTCCCGAGTGAAAATGAGACCGATACAGAATCTGAATAAACTCGAGTCGAATATTAATGTTACAAAATCTCAATTTTTGGGTAAACTGCTAGGAATAATCGAATTTTTTGGATGTTTCCAATTATAATTATTCAAATTATGACTAAAATTCATCATTCAATCGAGCTCAGTCTCTCAGATCAAAAAGTCTCGAGTGAAAATCAGACCAATACAAAATCTAAATAATTTCGAGTCGAATTTCAATGCTACAAAATCTGAATTTTCGGGTATACTGCTGAGAATAATCGGAATTTTTTGAATGTTTTCACTAATAATTATTCGAATTATGACTAAAATTCATCATTCAACCGAGCACAGTCCCTCAGATCAAAAAGTCTCGAGTAAAAATTAGACCAGTACAAAATCTCAATCATCTAGAGTCGAATTTTAATGTTACAAAATCTCAATTTTTAGGTAAACTGCTGTGAATAATCGGATTTTTTGGATGTTTTTACATATAAATGTTCAAACTATGTCTAAAATTCATCATTCAACCGAGCTCAGTCCCTCAGATCAAAAAGTCTCGAGTGAAAATTAGACCAGTACAAAATCTCAATCATCTCGAGTCGAATTTTAATGTTACAAAATCTCAATTTTTGGGTAAACTGCTGTAAATAATCGGATTTTTTTTATGTTTTCACATATAAATATTCAAACTATGTCTATAATTCATCATTCAACCGAGCTCAGTCTCACCAATGAGACCAATCTGAATAAACTCGAGTCGAATATTAATGTTACAAAATCTGAATTTTTGGGTATACTGCTGGGAATAATCGGAATTTTTTGAATGTTTTTACTAATAATTATTCAAATTATGACTAAAATTCATCATTCAATCGAGCTCAGTCCCTCAGATCAAAAAGTCTCGAGTGAAAATTAGACCAATACAAAATCTAAATAATTTCGAGTCGAATTTCAATGCTACAAAATCTGAATTTTCGGGTATACTGCTGGGAATAATCTGAATTTTTTGAATGTTTTCACTAATAATTATTCGAATTATGACTAAAATTCATCATTCAACCGAGCACAGTCCCTCAGATCAAAAAGTCTCGAGTAAAAATTAGACCAGTACAAAATCTCAATCATCTAGAGTCGAATTTTAATGTTACAAAATCTCAATTTTTGGGTAAACTGCTGTGAATAATCGGATTTTTTTGATGTTTTCACATCATTCAAACTATGTCTAAAATTCATCATTCAACCGAGCTCAGTCTCACAGATCAAAAAGTCCCGAGTAAAAATTAGACCAGTACAAAATCTCAATCATCTAGAGTCGAATTTTAATGTTACAAAATCTCAATTTTTGGGTAAACTGCTGTGAATAATCGGATTTTTTTGATGTTTTTACATATAAATATTCAAACTATGTCTAAAATTCATCATTCAACCGAGCTCAGTCCCTCAGATCAAAAAGTCTCGAGTGAAAATTAGACCAGTACAAAATCTCAATCATCTCGAGTCGAATTTTAATGTTACAAAATCTCAATTTTTGGGTGAACTGCTGTGAATAATCGGATTTTTTTGATGTTTTCACATATAATTATTCAAACTATGTCTAAAATTCATCATTCAACCGAGCTCAGTCTCACAGATAAAAAAGTCCCGAGTGGAAATGAGACCGATACAGAATCTGAATAAACTCGAGTCGAATATTAATGTTACAAAATCTGAATTTTTGGGTATACTGCTGGTAATAATCGGAATTTTTTGAATGTTTTTACTAATAATTATTCAAATTATGACTAAAATTCATCATTCAACCGAGCACAGTCCCTCAGATCAAAAAGTCTCGAGTGAAAATTAGACCAGTACAAAATCTCAATTATCTAGTGTCGAATTTTAATGTTACAAAATCTCAATTTTTGGGTAAACTGCTGTAAATAATCGGATTTTTTTGATGTTTTCACATATAAATATTCAAACTATGTCTAAAATTCATCATTCAACCGAGCTCAGTCTCACCAATGAGACCAATCTGAATAAACTCGAGTCGAATATTAATGTTACAAAATCTGAATTTTTGGGTATACTACTGGAAATAATCGGAATTTTTTGAATGTTTTTACTAATAATTATTCAAATTATGACTAAAATTCATCATTCAACCGAGCACAGTCCCTCAGATCAAAAAGTCTCGAGTAAAAATTAAACCAGTACAAAATCTCAATCATCTAGAGTCGAATTTAAATGTTACAAAATCTCAATTTTTGGGTAAACTGCTGTGAATAATCGGATTTTTTTGATGTTTTCACATATAATTATTCAAACTATGTCTAAAATTCATCATTCAACCGAGCTTAGTCTCACAGATCAAAAAGTCCCGAGTGGAAATGAGACCGATACAGAATCTGAATAAACTCGAGTCGAATATTAACACAAAATCTGAATTTTTGGATGAACTGCTAGGAATAATCGATTTTTTTTTATGTTTCCAATTATAATTATTCAAACTATGACTAAAATTCATCATTCAACCGAGCACAGTCCCTCAGATCAAAAAGTCTCGAGTAAAAATTAGACCAGTACAAAATCTCAATCATCTAGAGTCGAATTTTAATGTTACAAAATCTCAATTTTTGGGTAAACTGCTGTGAATAATCGGATTTTTTTGATGTTTTCACATATAATTATTCAAACTATGTCTAAAATTCATCATTCAACCGAGCTTAGTCTCACAGATCAAAAAGTCCCGAGTGGAAATGAGACCGATACAGAATCTGAATAAACTCGAGTCGAATATTAATGTTACAAAATCTGAATTTTTGGGTATACTGCTGGGAATAATCGGAATTTTTTGAATGTTTTTACTAATAATTATTCAAATTATGACTAAAATTCATCATTCAACCGAGCACAGTCCCTCAGATCAAAAAGTCTCGAGTGAAAATTAGACCAGTACAAAATCTCAATTATCTAGAGTCGAATTTTGATGTTACAAAATCTCAATTTTTGGGTAAACTGCTGTGAATAATCGGATTTTTTTGATGTTTTTACAAATAAATATTCAAACTATGTCTAAAATTCATCATTCAACCGAGCTCAGTCTCACCAATGAGACCAATACAGAATCTGAATAAACTCGAGTCGAATATTAATGTTACAAAATCTGAATTTTTGGGTATACTGCTGGGAATAATCGGAATTTTTTGAATGTTTTTACTAATAATCATTCAAATTATGACTAAAATTCATCATTCAATCGAGCTCAGTCCCTCAGATCAAAAAGTCTCGAGTGAAAATTAGACCAATACAAAATCTAAATAATTTCGAGTCGAATTTCAATGCTACAAAATCTGAATTTTCGGGTATACTGCTGGGAATAATCGGAATTTTTTGAATGTTTTCACTAATAATTATTCAAATTATGTCTGAAATTCATCATTCAACCGAGCTCAGTCTCACAGTTCAAAAAGTCCCGAGTGAAAATGAGACCGATACAGAATCTGAATAAACTCGAGTCGAATATTAATGTTACAAAATCTCAATTTTTGGGTAAACTGCTAGGAATAATCGAATTTTTTGGATGTTTCCAATTATAATTATTCAAATTATGACTAAAATTCATCATTCAATCGAGCTCAGTCTCTCAGATCAAAAAGTCTCGAGTGAAAATCAGACCAATACAAAATCTAAATAATTTCGAGTCGAATTTCAATGCTACAAAATCTGAATTTTCGGGTATACTGCTGAGAATAATCGGAATTTTTTGAATGTTTTCACTAATAATTATTCGAATTATGACTAAAATTCATCATTCAACCGAGCACAGTCCCTCAGATCAAAAAGTCTCGAGTAAAAATTAGACCAGTACAAAATCTCAATCATCTAGAGTCGAATTTTAATGTTACAAAATCTCAATTTTTAGGTAAACTGCTGTGAATAATCGGATTTTTTGGATGTTTTTACATATAAATGTTCAAACTATGTCTAAAATTCATCATTCAACCGAGCTCAGTCCCTCAGATCAAAAAGTCTCGAGTGAAAATTAGACCAGTACAAAATCTCAATCATCTCGAGTCGAATTTTAATGTTACAAAATCTCAATTTTTGGGTAAACTGCTGTAAATAATCGGATTTTTTTTATGTTTTCACATATAAATATTCAAACTATGTCTATAATTCATCATTCAACCGAGCTCAGTCTCACCAATGAGACCAATCTGAATAAACTCGAGTCGAATATTAATGTTACAAAATCTGAATTTTTGGGTATACTGCTGGGAATAATCGGAATTTTTTGAATGTTTTTACTAATAATTATTCAAATTATGACTAAAATTCATCATTCAATCGAGCTCAGTCCCTCAGATCAAAAAGTCTCGAGTGAAAATTAGACCAATACAAAATCTAAATAATTTCGAGTCGAATTTCAATGCTACAAAATCTGAATTTTCGGGTATACTGCTGGGAATAATCTGAATTTTTTGAATGTTTTCACTAATAATTATTCGAATTATGACTAAAATTCATCATTCAACCGAGCACAGTCCCTCAGATCAAAAAGTCTCGAGTAAAAATTAGACCAGTACAAAATCTCAATCATCTAGAGTCGAATTTTAATGTTACAAAATCTCAATTTTTGGGTAAACTGCTGTGAATAATCGGATTTTTTTGATGTTTTCACATCATTCAAACTATGTCTAAAATTCATCATTCAACCGAGCTCAGTCTCACAGATCAAAAAGTCCCGAGTAAAAATTAGACCAGTACAAAATCTCAATCATCTAGAGTCGAATTTTAATGTTACAACATCTCAATTTTTGGGTAAACTGCTGTGAATAATCGGATTTTTTTGATGTTTTTACATATAAATATTCAAACTATGTCTAAAATTCATCATTCAACCGAGCTCAGTCCCTCAGATCAAAAAGTCTCGAGTGAAAATTAGACCAGTACAAAATCTCAATCATCTCGAGTCGAATTTTAATGTTACAAAATCTCAATTTTTGGGTGAACTGCTGTGAATAATCGGATTTTTTTGATGTTTTCACATATAATTATTCAAACTATGTCTAAAATTCATCATTCAACCGAGCTCAGTCTCACAGATAAAAAAGTCCCGAGTGGAAATGAGACCGATACAGAATCTGAATAAACTCGAGTCGAATATTAATGTTACAAAATCTGAATTTTTGGGTATACTGCTGGTAATAATCGGAATTTTTTGAATGTTTTTACTAATAATTATTCAAATTATGACTAAAATTCATCATTCAACCGAGCACAGTCCCTCAGATCAAAAAGTCTCGAGTGAAAATTAGACCAGTACAAAATCTCAATTATCTAGTGTCGAATTTTAATGTTACAAAATCTCAATTTTTGGGTAAACTGCTGTAAATAATCGGATTTTTTTGATGTTTTTACATATAAATATTCAAACTATGTCTAAAATTCATCATTCAACCGAGCTCAGTCTCACCAATGAGACCAATCTGAATAAACTCGAGTCGAATATTAATGTTACAAAATCTGAATTTTTGGGTATACTACTGGAAATAATCGGAATTTTTTGAATGTTTTTACTAATAATTATTCAAATTATGACTAAAATTCATCATTCAATCGAGCTCAGTCCCTCAGATCAAAAAGTCTGGAGTGAAAATTAGACCAATACAAAATCTAAATAATTTCGAGTCGAATTTCAATGCTACAAAATCTGAATTTTCGGGTATACTGCTGGGAATAATCGGAATTTTTTGAATGTTTCCACTAATAATTATTCGAATTATGACTAAAATTCATCATTCAACCGAGCACAGTCCCTCAGATCAAAAAATTTACAGATTTCGCAATCCTTGCAACCATCAGAGACATTGGAAATGATAACACCACATGTGAATATTACCAACATTTATTTGCATTTGAACTTAAAATAAAATAGTATTTTCAATAATAATAATGAGCAATAATAATTGCAAGAAACAATCAGTAGTATTCTTAAGATATAATAATAAAAAATAAAGATATAAATAATTGGATGAAGCTGGGTCCATCCTGTCATTCCTGTCCAATATTTTCGAAGTGAGTTTTGATTTTAGCAAATCTGGATTTTCATGAAATTGGCTTTAGATAGAAGGATTCAGTTTTTACTTAAATTCATGAATCTAACATGTACTCGGAGTTAACATCATCAGAATAAGCTGAGTCCACCTCGTCCAATATTTTCGAAGAGAATTTTTATTTTACCAAATCTGAGTTTTCTCGAAATTGGCTCGAGATAGAAGGATTCTGTTTTTACTAAAATTCATGAATCTTATATGTTCTTAGATCAACTCTCATCGGATGAAGCTGAATCCATTCTGTCCAATATTTTCTAAGCGAATTTTTATTTTACCAAATCTGGGTTTTCATGAAATTGGTTTGAGATAGAAAGATTCTGTTTTCACTAAAATTCAGAAATCTTATATGTACCTTCTCGGAGTAAACATCATCAGAAGAAGCTGAGTCCACCCCGTCCAATATTTTCGAAGAGAATTTTTATTTTACCAAATCTGAGTATTCTCGAAATTGGCTTGAGATACAAGGATTATGTTTTTACTAAAATTCATGAATCTTATATGTAGAGGAGGAGGAATTCCGCGCACCTTAGGGAAAATGCTCACAAAAACCTTCCTATGTACACACAAACTTTCATAATTTAACTGCTGAATCATGAACCCATTTGGAACTTTTTCATCACAAGGAAAAGGTTCAACTACCTATACCAATTGAGGAAAAAAATTATTCTGAAAACTGTCTTTTCGCGGTCTTCCCCCACGTACTGGGTAATACCGCGCATGCGCTGGTATAATTATGCGCATATATTGAACAGCTGAAAAACTCGAAAAAATATTTCATTATTTAGGTACTAACCAAGTACAATGTAAATCAAACAAATTTCCATGAATAGGTACAAAAAATATTATTGAAGAATTACCCCGCTACAGCTGCGCGTTATTCTCCCAGTGTGAGTCACCTAACCTAACTAATCACTGACAGTAGATGACGAAATACAATTATGTAATTGTTCTTTTGCATCAAATAATCTACACATATGAAGGAAAATAGTCATGCAATAGATTCATTAGAAATTAATAATAGAAGTACTTTCCACGATTCCAATTTCTCTCGAAAATTAGATCAATCGGACGATTAGAAGTGTGTCATATTTAACTTGCAAGATTTGATTACAGACAGACAGACAGATACCGGGACAGGTGAAACTAAATAAAAGCTTGTGAAAAAAACACATATGCGCTTACAAAAACCTCAAAAGTGAGAATTTAAGTAGGTAATTTAGCATGTATTTTGAAATATGGCAATATAACTGTGTACATACAGAACACCATGAATTATTCTCAAATGATCATTTGTAGAAAACGTTTCCTGGTTTTCATCAGTAGAACAAAGAGAACACAAAATATATTGCTTCTTCACCACTTTAGCAGAATCATCATTATGGATTGTCCGGAGATGCCTGTTTCTAACAGATACGCTGGTAAACTCTTTTCCACACATGCCGCAAATGCAAATAAGTGGATTCACTCTGCAATAAAGTCGAGCATTTATTTGAAACGTCCATAATGAGAAATTGTAATAGATTTTGCTAGATATTCTATTCAATAAAAATCAAACTGTTCGAAGTTCAACCGTTTTCAACTATTTCACTATCAGATTCGTTTATGAAGAACGACAAAAGACAAAACGCGCGATCTGAATAACGGGCAACGGCTTCTTCTCACGATCTTCCACGCGGGTGCATTCGGAAGCACTCGGATCGAGTGAATCTGATTGGTTAGGCATTCGTGCGAATTGATGTATGCTCGCTTCTCGTATGCTGGCCCAATACACCCTATGTCACCTATATCACGCGATAATTTCCGAATGCTTTTTTGGTCTACTAGCGACACCTTTGTCTTTTGACCTTGAACGAAAACTCGAAACTTGCCTGTAATATACGAACATAAACATTTCCAATGTTAAAAATTTCTACAATTTTTGTCTCATTTCATAAGAACAATGTATCAATAACATTTGACATAATGAATTTATTGCAAATCAGTACTATGCTCTTGGGTAATTGAGTACTGATTCTAATGAAATATAAAGTAAATATCTCCCTGCTTTAGAACAAAAAGGAAATAATAATTCAATAATTTTAAATTTATGAAAGTATTTGTTGTCATTAGTTTGAACTCATATAACAAATTACTTTATAGGTACCTATAAGAATATTTCTTTTTTGTTGAGCTTTATTATATCCCACTGTATTTTATTTTATATACATATTCATATTTGAAATTAACATTTAAAAATTGTTCAAAAGGCTGTGTAAATAAAATCAACCTATTTCAGAATAAATATTTAATGCAACTATTATGATTTCACTACAATTAATTCGTTTTTAGCATGCAACAATTTGATTTTTAGCAATTCCAATTCTGCATTATTTTTTGCTCTTCTGAAAGTATCTTCTTCCAATTCCCTTTGTTTTCCTCTCTCATTTTTTTCCTTTAGGTTTCGCAGTTCCTCATCTGCAATTTGCTTCTGTACATTCAGAATGTCCTTTTCAATAGCAGCATTTTCATTCCGGGCTATTTGGAATTTTTTTTCCTCCTCAAAATACTCTAATTTTATTTGAGCTACTTTTAAGTATTCCTCTGAAAGTTGACCAGAAGTTTTTGTCATGGCTGGTCGCCTTCTTGATAAGAATGAGGAATTTCCAGTACATTGAGGAGTTGCCTCGATTATTCTTATCTATAAATAACACAAAATGAAATTAATGAAGTTTAAATTGGAATAAACAGCAATTACAAAATAATTAATGCTTACAGCAGGCGTATCCACTTC
The DNA here is from genome assembly GCA_910592335.1 of Adalia bipunctata. Taxonomy (NCBI): domain Eukaryota; kingdom Metazoa; phylum Arthropoda; class Insecta; order Coleoptera; family Coccinellidae; genus Adalia; species Adalia bipunctata. The sequence goes on along the minus strand of OU342952.1, from coordinate 42,261,038 downwards.
TTCAGTGATCTTCACTCCCTTTAAAGATTCCTTTTCATGGGATGTAATTGTAGCACATACCTCTTCTTCATTCATCGTTCGAGATGCTGAGGGGTTTTCAAATACCATGCTGTCAGAATCGAATATGTTCTTAAATCCTTCAACGCCTTTTTTATTCATAAGCCACAGAGCAAGATCCAGATTTGGGTCTTGAGGGGGCACCTGAGCTGTTCCACCACCGGTCAGATATACCTCTCTTCTTTCTGCCGCGATGTGCTTCCTCGTGTCCTTTTTTATATTCTCATAAATTTTTTTTAGAGATTCTTTGCCCCTATGATGTCCATCAGGGGATTGTGAATTGAATAAATTCGTAATTTCTTGCCACACTTCCGTCTTTTCACGCCAAGTAACTGCATTCGTTTTTTATTTTCAATGGTGCCCTTGAAACTATTCACCAAATTTAAAAGTTTATTTTTCTTATTAGAAGAGAAATTTGGAGCTCTTGTTGATTTCTTTTCAACACTATCCATTTTGAATTCACACTTCACAAGGAAAAACCGAAAAACACAAATTATCTGTACGATGTTTGTACGTTGTCTGTTATTTGTTATGTTATAGGTTAGTCATAGATCATAGAAACAGAAACCGGCATAGAATTTCTTCTTTTCAATTCTCAAGTAGGTCGAATGTATCAATATTTGAATAATCTTACAGCGTTGCCAAATGGCAGTGATCCTTAGCTAAATTTCTGTTAAGTGGTACCGGTGCAAATGGAAATATTTTCGAGTGGAACTTAAGTCTAAGTGGTACCTAGCAACGAGGAACTTTTAAGGGTAAGCGGTGCAAACGGGCGTTAGAGGCCGATTTGAGCATGGGCGAACAGTGTCATAAGCGGATTTTGTTGCCAGACTGTGCAAATCCGTTTCTTCAGTGGATCAAATAACGAAATAATTGCCCAATCTGGCAACGTTGCGGCGAATTTGACGGGCCGCTCACCGCGGCCCAGATCTCACTTGATTAAACAACAATATAAACACTCGAAGTTCTAATGAAGGAAATAAAACAATGATCTATCCTTCAAATACCGGAATAATTGCCTGCGACGAATTTGACGGGCCGCTCACCGCGGCCCAGATCTCACTTGATTAAACAACAATATAAACACTCGAAGTGCTAATGAAGGAAATAAAACAATGATCTATCCTTCAAATACCGGACTAAGTGCCCAATCCGACAACGTTGCGGCGAATTTGGCGGACCTCCCACCTGAGTCCCACCTCGGCGCAGTTCGCCGATTCTCGTATGCTGGCATATGCTGGCCCAACACACCTACGTTAATGAATCACGCGATAACTTTCGAATGCTTTTTTGGTCTACTGGCGACACTTTTGTCTTTTGACCTTGAACAAAAACTCGTAATTTACCTGCAATATACGAACATAAACATTTCCAATGTTAAAAGTCTCGAGTAAAAATTAGACCAGTACAAAATCTCAATCATCTAGAGTCGAATTTTAATGTTACAAAATCTCAATTTTTGGGTAAACTGCTGTGAATAATCGGATTTTTTTGATGTTTTCACATATAATTATTCAAACTATGTCTAAAATTCATCATTCAACCGAGCTCAGTCTCTCAGATCGAAAAGTCTCGAGTGAAAATCAGACCCATACAAAATCTGAATAATTTCGAGTCGAATTTCAATGTTACAAAATCTGAATTTTCGGGTAGACTCCTTAACATAATCGGAATTTTTTGATGTTTTCACTTATGAATATTCGAACTATGACTAAAATTCATCATTCAACCGAGCTGAGTCTCTCAGATCAGAAAGTCTCGAGTGAAAATCAGACCAATACAAAATCTAAATAATTTCGAGTCGAGTTTCAATGCTACAAAATCTGAATTTTCGGGTATACTGCTGGGAATAATCGGAATTTTTTGAATGTTTTTACTAATAATTATTCAAATTATGACTAAAATTCATCATTCAACCGAGCACAGTCTCTCAGATCAAAAAGTCTCGAGTAAAAATTAGACCAGTACAAAATCTCAATCATCTAGAGTCGAATTTTAATGTTACAAAATCTCAATTTTTGGGTAAACTGCTGTGAATAATCGGATTTTTTTGATGTTTTTACATATAAATATTCAAACTATGTCTAAAATTCATCATTCAACCGAGCTCAGTCTCACCAATGAGACCAATACAGAATCTGAATAAACTCGAGTCGAATATTAATGTTACAAAATCTGAATTTTTGGGTATACTGCTGGGAATAATCGGAATTTTTTGAATGTTTTTACTAATAATTATTCAAATTATGACTAAAATTCATCATTCAATCGAGCTCAGTCCCTCAGATCAAAAAGTCTCGAGTGAAAATTAGACCAATACAAAATCTAAATAATTTCGAGTCGAATTTCAATGCTACAAAATCTGAATTTTCGGGTATACTGCTGGGAATAATCGGAATTTTTTGAATGTTTTCACTAATAAATATTCAAATTATGTCTAAAATTCATCATTCAACCGAGCTCAGTCTCACAGATCAAAAAGTCCCGAGTGAAAATGAGACCGATACAGAATCTGAATAAACTCGAGTCGAATATTAATGTTACAAAATCTGAATTTTTGGGTAAACTGCTAGGAATAATCGAATTTTTTGGATGTTTCCAATTATAATTATTCAAACTATGACTAAAATTCATCATTCAACCGAGCTCAGTCTCTCAGATCAAAAAGTCTCGAGTGAAAATCGGACCAATACAAAATCTAAATCATCTCGAGTCGAATTTTAATGTTACAAAATCTCAATTTTTGGGTAAACTGCTGTGAATAATCGGATTTTTCTGATGTTTTTACATATAAATATTCAAACTATGTCTAAAATTCATCATTCAACCGAGCTCAGTCCCTCAGATCAAAAAGTCTCGAGTGAAAATTAGACCAGTACAAAATCTCAATCATCTAGAGTCGAATTTTAATGTTACAAAATCTCAATTTTTGGGTAAACTGCTGTGAATAATCGAATTTTTTGGATGTTTCCAATTATAATTATTCAAATTATGACTAAAATTCATCATTCAATCGAGCTCAGTCCCTCAGATCAAAAAGTCGCGAGTGAAAATCAGACCAATACAAAATCTAAATAATTTCGAGTCGAATTTCAATGCTACAAAATCTGAATTTTCGGGTATACTGCTGAGAATAATCGGAATTTTTTGAATGTTTTCACTAATAATTATTCGAATTATGACTAAAATTCATCATTCAACCGAGCACAGTCCCTCAGATCAAAAAGTCTCGAGTAAAAATTAGACCTGAACAAAATCTCAATCATCTAAAGTCGAATTTTAATGTTACAAAATCTCAATTTTTGGGTAAACTGCTAAGAATAATCGGATTTTTTTGATGTTTTCATATATAATTATTCAAACCATGTCTGAAATTCATCATTCAACCGAGCTCAGTCTCACAGATCAAAAAGTCCCGAGTGGAAATGAGACCAATACAGAATCTGAATAAACTCGAGTCGAATATTAACACAAAATCTGAATTTTTGTATGAACTGCTAGGAATAATCGATTTTTTTTTATGTTTCCAATTATAATTATTCAAACTATGACTAAAATTCATCATTCAACCGAGCACAGTCCCTCAGATCAAAAAGTCTCGAGTAAAAATTAGACCAGTACAAAATCTCAATCATCTAGAGTCGAATTTTAATGTTACAACATCTCAATTTTTGGGTAAACTGCTGTGAATAATCGGATTTTTTTGATGTTTATACATATAAATATTCAAACAATGTCTGAAATTCATCATTCAACCGAGCTCAGTCCCTCAGATCAAAAAGTCTCGAGTGAAAATTAGACCAGTACAAAATCTCAATCATCTCGAGTCGAATTTTAATGTTACAAAATCTCAATTTTTGGGTGAACTGCTGTGAATAATCGGATTTTTTTGATGTTTTCACATATAATTATTCAAACTATGTCTAAAATTCATCATTCAACCGAGCTCAGTCTCACAGATCAAAAAGTCCCGAGTGGAAATGAGACCGATACAGCATCTGAATAAACTCGAGTCGAATATTAATGTTACAAAATCTGAATTTTTGGGTATACTGCTGGGAATAATCGGAATTTTTTGAATGTTTTTACTAATAATTATTCAAATTATGACTAAAATTCATCATTCAACCGAGCACAGTCCCTCAGATCAAAAAGTCTCGAGTGAAAATTAGACCAGTAAAAAATCTCAATTATCTAGTGTCGAATTTTAATGTTACAAAATCTCAATTTTTGGGTAAACTGCTGTAAATAATCGGAATTTTTTGAATGTTTTTACTAATAATTATTCAAATTATGACTAAAATTCATCATTCAATCGAGCTCAGTCCCTCAGATCAAAAAGTCTCGAGTGAAAATTAGACCAATACAAAATCTAAATAATTTCGAGTCGAATTTCAATGCTACAAAATCTGAATTTTCGGGTATACTGCTGGGAATAATCGGAATGTTTTGAATGTTTCCACTAATAATTATTCGAATTATGACTAAAATTCATCATTCAACCGAGCACAGTCCCTCAGATCAAAAAGTCTCGAGTAAAAATTAGACCAGTACAAAATCTCAATCATCTAGAGTTGAATTTTAATGTTACAAAATCTCAATTTTTGGGTAAACTGCTGTGAATAATCGGATTTTTTTGATGTTTTCACATATAATTATTCTAGTTTTGATCTGAGGGACTGAGCTCGATTGAATGATGAATTTTAGTCATAATTTGAATAATTATTAGTAAAAACATTCAAAAAATTCCGAATATTCCCAGCAGTATACCCAAAAATTCAGATTTTGTAACATTAATATTCGACTCGAGTTCATTCAGATTCTGTATTGGTCTCATTTCCACTCGGGACTTTTTGATCTGTGAGACTGAGCTCGGTTGAATGATGAATATCAGACATATTTTGAATAATTATATGTGAAAACATCAAAAAATCCGATTGTTCACAGCAGTTTACCCAAAAATTGAGATTTTGTAACATTAAAATTCGACTCGAGATGATTGAGATTTTGTACTGGTCTAATTTTCACTCGAGACTTTTTGATCTGAGGGACTGAGCTCGGTTGAATGATGAATTTTAGACATAGTTTGAATATTTATATGTAAAAACATCAAAAAAATCCGATTATTCACAGCAGTTTACCCAAAAATTGAGATTTTGTAACATTAAAATTCGACTCGAGATGATTGAGATTTTGTACTGGTCTAATTTTCACTCGAGACTTTTTGATCTGAGGGACTGTGCTCGAGTGAATGATGAATTTTAGTCATAGTTTGAATAATTATAATTGGAAACATAAAAAAAATTCGATTATTCCTAGCAGTTCATCCAAAAATTCAGATTTTGTAACGTTAATATTCGACTCGAGTTTATTCATTTCCACTCGGGACTTTTTGATCTGTGAGACTGAGCTCGGTTGAATGATGAATTTTAGACATAGTTTGAATAATTATATGTGAAAACATCAAAAAAATCCGATTATTCACAGCAGATCACCCAAAAGTTTAGATTTTGTAACATTAAAATTCGACTCGAGATGATTGAGATTTTGTACTGGTCTAATTTTCACTCGAGACTTTTCGATCTGAGGGACTGAGCTCGGTTGAATGATGAATTTTAGACATAGTTTGAATATTTATATGTAAAAACATCAAAAAAATCCGATTATAATTATTCAAACTATGTCTAAAATTCATCATTCAACCGAGCTCAGTCTCACAGATTAAAAAGTCCCGAGTGGAAATGAGACCGACACAGAATCTGAATAAACTCGAGTCGAATATTAATGTTACAAAATCTGAATTTTTGGGTAAACTGCTAGGAATAATCGAATTTTTTGGATGTTTCCAATTATAATTATTCAAACTATGACTAACATTCATCATTCAACCGAGCTCAGTCTCTCAGATCGAAAAGTCTCGAGTGAAAATCAGACCAATACAAAATCTGAATAATTTCGAGTCGAATTTCAATGTTACAAAATCTGAATTTTCGGGTAGACTCCTTAACATAATCGGAATTTTTTGATGTTTTCACTTATGAATATTCGAACTATGACTAAAATTCATCATTCAACCGAGCTGAGTCTCTCAGATCAAAAAGTCTCGAGTGAAAATCAGACCAATACAAAATCTAAATAATTTCGAGTCGAGTTTCAATGCTACAAAATCTGAATTTTCGGGTATACTGCTGGGAATAATCGGAATTTTTTGAATGTTTTTACTAATCATTATTCAAATTATGACTAAAATTCATCATTCAACCGAGCACAGTCTCTCAGATCAAAAAGTCTCGAGTAAAAATTAGACCAGTACAAAATCTCAATCATCTAGAGTCGAATTTTAATGTTACAAAATCTCAATTTTTGGGTAAACTGCTGTGAATAATCGGATTTTTTTGATGTTTTTATATATAAATATTCAAACTATGTCTAAAATTCATCATTCAACCGAGCTCAGTCCCTCAGATCGAAAAGTTCCGAGTGAAAATTAGACCAGTACAAAATCTCAATCATCTCGAGTCGAATTTTAATGTTACAAAATCTCAATTTTCGGGTATACTGCTGGGAATAATCGGAATTTTTTGAATGTTTTCACTAATAATTATTCAAATTATGTCTAAAATTCATCATTCAACCGAGCTCAGTCTCACAGTTCAAAAAGTCCCGAGTGAAAATGAGACCGATACAGAATCTGAATAAACTCGAGTCGAATATTAATGTTACAAAATCTGAATTTTTGGGTAAACTGCTAGAAATAATCAAATTTTTTGGATGTTTCCAATTATAATTATTCAAATTATGACTAAAATTCATCATTCAATCGAGCTCAGTCCCTCAGATCAAAAAGTCTCGAGTGAAAATCAGACCAATACAAAATCTAAATAATTTCGAGTCGAATTTCAATGCTACAAAATCTGAATTTTCGGGTATACTGCTGAGAATAGTCGGAATTTTTTGAATGTTTTCACTAATAATTATTCGAATTATGACTAAAATTCATCATTCAACCGAGTACAGTCCCTCAGATCAAAAAGTCTCGAGTAAAAATTAGACCAGTACAAAATCTCAATCATCTAAAGTCGAATTTTAATGTTACAAAATCTCAATTTTTGGGTAAACTGCTGTGAATAATCGGATTTTTTTGATGTTTTCATATATAATTATTCAAACCATGTCTGAAATTCATCATTCAACCGAGCTCAGTCTCACAGATCAAAAAGTCCCGAGTGGAAATGAGACCAATACAGAATCTGAATAAACTCGAGTCGAATATTAACACAAAATCTGAATTTTTGGATGAACTGCTAGGAATAATCGATTTTTTTTTATGTTTCCAATTATAATTATTCAAACTATGACTAAAATTCATCATTCAACCGAGCACAGTCCCTCAGATCAAAAAGTCTCGAGTAAAAATTAGACCAGTACAAAATCTCAATCATCTAGAGTCGAATTTTAATGTTACAACATCTCAATTTTTGGGTAAACTGCTGTGAATAATCGGATTTTTTTGATGTTTTTACATATAAATATTCAAACTATGTCTAAAATTCATCATTCAACCGAGCTCAGTCCCTCAGATCAAAAAGTCTCGAGTGAAAATTAGACCAGTACAAAATCTCAATCATCTCGAGTCGAATTTTAATGTTACAAAATCTCAATTTTTGGGTGAACTGCTGTGAATAATCGGATTTTTTTGATGTTTTCACATATAATTATTCAAACTATGTCTAAAATTCATCATTCAACCGAGCTCAGTCTCACAGATCAAAAAGTCCCGAGTGGAAATGAGACCGATACAGAATCTGAATAAACTCGAGTCGAATATTAATGTTACAAAATCTGAATTTTTGGGTATACTGCTGGTAATAATCGGAATTTTTTGAATGTTTTTACTAATAATTATTCAAATTATGACTAAAATTCATCATTCAACCGAGCACAGTCCCTCAGATCAAAAAGTCTCGAGTGAAAATTAGACCAGTACAAAATCTCAATTATCTAGTGTCGAATTTTAATGTTACAAAATCTCAATTTTTGGGTAAACTGCTGTAAATAATCGGATTTTTTTGATGTTTTTACATATAAATATTCAAACTATGTCTAAAATTCATCATTCAACCGAGCTCAGTCTCACCAATGAGACCAATCTGAATAAACTCGAGTCGAATATTAATGTTACAAAATCTGAATTTTTGGGTATACTACTGGAAATAATCGGAATTTTTTGAATGTTTTTACTAATAATTATTCAAATTATGACTAAAATTCATCATTCAATCGAGCTCAGTCCCTCAGATCAAAAAGTCTCGAGTGAAAATTAGACCAATACAAAATCTAAATAATTTCGAGTCGAATTTCAATGCTACAAAATCTGAATTTTCGGGTATACTGCTGGGAATAATCGGAATTTTTTGAATGTTTCCACTAATAATTATTCGAATTATGACTAAAATTCATCATTCAACCGAGCACAGTCCCTCAGATCAAAAAATTTACAGATTTCGCAATCCTTGCAACCATCAGAGACATTGGAAATGATAACACCACATGTGAATATTACCAACATTTATTTGCATTTGAACTTAAAATAAAATAGTATTTTCAATAATAATAATGAGCAATAATAATTGCAAGAAACAATCAGTAGTATTCTTAAGATATAATAATAAAAAATAAAGATATAAATAATTGGATGAAGCTGGGTCCATCCTGTCATTCCTGTCCAATATTTTCGAAGTGAGTTTTGATTTTAGCAAATCTGGATTTTCATGAAATTGGCTTTAGATAGAAGGATTCAGTTTTTACTTAAATTCATGAATCTAACATGTACTCGGAGTTAACATCATCAGAATAAGCTGAGTCCACCTCGTCCAATATTTTCGAAGAGAATTTTTATTTTACCAAATCTGAGTTTTCTCGAAAGTGACTCGAGATAGAAGGATTCTGTTTTTACTAAAATTCATGAATCTTATATGTTCTTAGATCAACTCTCATCGGATGAAGCTGAATCCATTCTGTCCAATATTTTCTAAGCGAATTTTTATTTTACCAAATCTGGGTTTTCATGAAATTGGTTTGAGATAGAAAGATTCTGTTTTCACTAAAATTCAGAAATCTTATATGTACCTTCTCGGAGTAAACATCATCAGAAGAAGCTGAGTCCACCCCGTCCAATATTTTCGAAGAGAATTTTTATTTTACCAAATCTGAGTATTCTCGAAATTGGCTTGAGATACAAGGATTATGTTTTTACTAAAATTCATGAATCTTATATGTAGAGGAGGAGGAGGAATTCCGCGCACCTTAGGGAAAATGCTCACAAAAACCTTCCTATGTACACACAAACTTTCATAATTTAACTGCTGAATCATGAACCCATTTGGAACTTTTTCATCACAAGGAAAAGGTTCAACTACCTATACCAATTGAGGAAAAAAATTATTCTGAAAACTGTCTTTTCGCGGTCTTCCCCCACGTACTGGGTAATACCGCGCATGCGATGGTATAATTATGCGCATATATTGATCAGCTGAAAAACTCGAAAAAATATTTCATTATTTAGGTACTAACCAAGTACAATGTAAATCAAACAAATTTCCATGAATAGGTACAAAAAATATTATTGAAGAATTACCCCGCTACAGCTGCGCGTTATTCTCCCAGTGTGAGTCACCTAACCTAACTAATCACTGACAGTAGATGACGAAATACAAGTATGTAATTGTTCTTTTGCATCAAATAATCTACACATATAAAGGAAAATAGTCATGCAATAGATTCATTAGAAATTAATAATAGAAGTACTTTCCACGATTCCAATTTCTCTCGAAAATTAGATCAATCGGACGATTAGAAGTGTGTCATATTTAACTTGCAAGATTTGATTACAGACAGACAGACAGATACCGGGACAGGTGAAACTAAATAAAAGCTTGTGAAAAAAACACATATGCGCTTACAAAAACCTCAAAAGTGAGAATTTAAGTAGGTAATTTAGCATGTATTTTGAAATATGGCAATATAACTGTGTACATACAGAACACCATGAATTATTCTCAAATGATCATATGTAGAAAACGTTTCCTGGTTTTCATCAGTAGAACAAAGAGAACACAAAATATATTGCTTCTTCACCACTTTAGCAGAATCATCATTATGGATTGTCCGGAGATGCCTGTTTCTAACAGATACGCTGGTAAACTCTTTTCCACACATGCCGCAAATGCAAATAAGTGGATTCACTCTGCAATAAAGTCGAGCATTTATTTGAAACGTCCATAATGAGAAATTGTAATAGATTTTGCTAGATATTCTATTCAATAAAAATCAAACTGTTCGAAGTTCAACCGTTTTCAACTATTTCACTATCAGATTCGTTTATGAAGAACGACAAAAGAAAACGCGCGATCTGAATAACGGGCAACGGCTTCTTCTCACGATCTTCCACGCGGGTGCATTCGGAAGCACTCGGATCGAGTGAATCTGATTGGTTAGGCATTCGTGCGAATTGATGTATGCTCGCTTCTCGTATGCTGGCCCAATACACCCTATGTCACCTATATCACGCGATAACTTCCGAATGCTTTTTTGGTCTACTAGCGACACCTTTGTCTTTTGACCTTGAACGAAAACTCGAAACTTGCCTGTAATATACGAACATAAACATTTCCAATGTTAAAAATTTCTACAATTTTTGTCTCATTTCATAAGAACAATGTATCAATAACATTTGACATAATGAATTTATTGCAAATCAGTACTATGCTCTTGGGTAATTGAGTACTGATTCTAATGAAATATAAAGTAAATATCTCCCTGCTTTAGAACAAAAAGGAAATAATAATTCAATAATTTTAAATTTATGAAAGTATTTGTTGTCATTAGTTTGAACTCATATAACAAATTACTTTATAGGTATAAGAATATTTCTTTTTTGTTGAGCTTTATTATATCCCACTGTATTTTATTTTATATACATATTCATATTTGAAATTAACATTTAAAAATTGTTCAAAAGGCTGTGTAAATAAAATCAACCTATTTCAGAATAAATATTTAATGCAACTATTATGATTTCACTACAATTAATTCGTTTTTAGCATGCAACAATTTGATTTTTAGCAATTCCAATTCTGCATTATTTTTTGCTCTTCTGAAAGTATCTTCTTCCAATTCCCTTTGTTTTCCTCTCTCATTTTTTTCCTTTAGGTTTCGCAGTTCCTCATCTGCAATTTGCTTCTGTACATTCAGAATGTCCTTTTCAATAGCAGCATTTTCATTCCGGGCTATTTGGAATTTTTTTTTCATCCTCAAAATACTCTAATTTTATTTGAGCTACTTTTAAGTATTCCTCTGAAAGTTGACCAGAAGTTTTTGTCATGGCTGGTCGCCTTCTTGATAAGAATGAGGAATTTCCAGTACATTGAGGAGTTGCCTCGATTATTCTTATCTATAAATAACACAAAATGAAATTAATGAAGTTTAAATTGGAATAAACAGCAATTACAAAATAATTAATGCTTACAGCAGGCGTATCCACTTCTTCAGTGATCTTCACTCCCTTTAAAGATTCCTTTTCATGGGATGTAATTGTAGCACATACCTCTTCTTCATTCATCGTTCGAGATGCTGAGGGGTTTTCAAATACCATGCTGTCAGAATCGAATATGTTCTTAAATCCTTCAACGCCTTTTTTATTCATAAGCCACAGAGCAAGATCCAGATTTGGGTCTTGAGGGGGCACCTGAGCTGTTCCACCACCGGTCAGATATACCTCTCTTCTTTCTGCCGCGATGTGCTTCCTCGTGTCCTTTTTTATATTCTCATAAAATTTTTTTAGAGATTTTTTGCCCCTATGATGTCCATCAGGGGATTGTGAATTGAATGAATTCGTAATTTCTTGCCACGCTTCCGTCTTTTCACGCCAAGTAACTGCATTCGTTTTTTATTTTCAATGGTGCCCTTGAAACTATTCACCAAATTTAAAAGTTTATTTTTCTTATTAGAAGAGAAATTTGGAGCTCTTGTTGATTTCTTTTCAACACTATCCATTTTGAATTCACACTTCACAAGGAAAAACCGAAAAACACAAATTATCTGTACGATGTTTGTACGTTGTCTGTTATTTGTTATGTTTTAGGTTAGTCATAGATCATAGAAACAGAAACCGGCATAGAATTTCTTCTTTTCAATTCTCAAGTAGGTCGAATGTATCAATATTTGAATAATCTTACAGCGTTGCCAAATGGCAGTGATCCTTAGCTAAATTTCTGTTAAGTGGTACCGGTGCAAATGGAAATATTTTTGAGTGGAACTTAAGTCTAAGTGGTACCTAGCAACGAGGAACTTTTGAGGGTAAGCGGTGCAAACGGGCGTTAGAGGCCGATTTGAGCATGGGCGAACAGTGTCATAAGCGGATTTTGTTGCCAGACTGTGCAAATCCGTTTCTTCAGTGGATCAAATAACGAAATAATTGCCCAATCTGGCAACGTTGCGGCGAATTTGACGGGCCGCTCACCGCGGCCCAGATCTCACTTGATTAAACAACAATATAAACATTCGAAGTTCTAATGAAGGAAATAAAACAATGATCTATCCTTCAAATACCGGAATAATTGCCTGCGACGAATTTGACGGGCCGCTCACCGCGGCCCAGATCTCACTTGATTAAACAACAATATAAACACTCGAAGTTCTAATGAAGGAAATAAAACAATGATCTATCCTTCAAATACCGGAATAATTGCCTGCGACGAATTTGACGGGCCGCTCACCGCGGCCCAGATCTCACTTGATTAAACAACAATATAAACACTCGAAGTGCTAATGAAGGAAATAAAACAATGATCTATCCTTCAAATACCGGACTAAGTGCCCAATCCGGCAACGTTGCGGCGAATTTGGCGGACCTCCCACCTGAGTCCCACCTCGGCGCAGTTCGCCGATTCTCGTATGCTGGCATATGCTGGCCCAACACACCTACGTTAATGAATCACGCGATAACTTTCGAATGCTTTTTTGGTCTACTGGCGACACTTTTGTCTTTTGACCTTGAACAAAAACTCGTAATTTACCTGCAATATACGAACATAAACATTTCCAATGTTAAAAGTCTCGAGTAAAAATCAGACCAGTACAAAATCTCAATCATCTAGAGTCGAATTTTAATGTTACAAAATCTCAATTTTTGGGTAAACTGCTGTGAATAATCGGATTTTTTTGATGTTTTCACATATAATTATTCAAACTATGTCTAAAATTCATCATTCAACCCAGCTCAGTCTCACAGATCAAAAAGTCCCGAGTGGAAATGAGACCGATACAGAATCTGAATAAACTCGAGTCGAATATTGATGTTACAAAATCTGAATTTTTGGGTATACTGCTGGGAATAATCGGAATTTTTTGAATGTTTTTACTAATAATTATTCAAATTATGACTAAAATTCATCATTCAACCGAGCACAGTCCCTCAGATCAAAAAGTCTCGAGTGAAAATTAGACCAGTACAAAATCTCAATTATCTAGAGTCGAATTTTAATGTTACAAAGTCTCAATTTTTGGGTAAACTGCTGTGAATAATCGGATTTTTTTGATGTTTTTACATATAAATACTCAAACTTTGTCTAAAATTCATCATTCAACCGAGCTCAGTCTCACCAATGAGACCAATACAGAATCTGAATAAACTCGAGTCGAATATTAATGTTACAAAATCTGAATTTTTGGGTATACTGCTGGGAATAATCGGAATTTTTTGAATGTTTTTACTAATAATTATTCAAATTATGACTAAAATTCATCATTCAATCGAGCTCAGTCCCTCAGATCATAAAGTCTCGAGTGAAAATTAGACCAATACAAAATCTAAATAATTTCGAGTCGAATTTCAATACTACAAAATCTGAATTTTCGGGTATACTGCTGGGAATAATCGGAATTTTTTGAATGTTTTCACTAATAATTATTCAAATTATGTCTAAAATTCATCATTCAACCGAGCTCAGTCTCACAGATCAAAAAGTCCCGAGTGAAAATGAGACCGATACAGAATCTGAATAAACTCGAGTCGAATATTAATGTTACAAAATCTGAATTTTTGGGTAAACTGCTAGAAATAATAGAATTTTTTGGATGTTTCCAATTATAATTATTCAAATTATGACTAAAATTCATCATTCAATCGAGCTCAGTCCCTCAGATCAAAAAGTCTCGAGTGAAAATCAGACCAATACAAAATCTAAATAATTTCGAGTCGAATTTCAATGCTACAAAATCTGAATTTTCGGGTATACTGCTGAGAATAATCGGAATTTTTTGAATGTTTTCACTAATAATTATTCGAATTATGACTAAAATTCATCATTCAACCGAGCACAGTCCCTCAGATCGAAAAGTCTCGAATAAAAATTAGACCAGTACAAAATCTCAATCATATAGAGTCGAATTTTAATGTTACAAAATCTCAATTTTTGGGTAAACTGCTGTGAATAATCGGATTTTTTTGATGTTTTCATATATAATTATTCAAACCATGTCTGAAATTCATCATTCAACCGAGCTCAGTCTCACAGATCAAAAAGTCCCGAGTGGAAATGAGACCAATACAGAATCTGAATAAACTCGAGTCGAATATTAACACAAAATCTGAATTTTTGGATGAACTGCTAGGAATTATCGATTTTTTTTTATGTTTCCAATTATAATTATTCAAACTATGACTAAAATTCATCATTCAACCGAGCACAGTCCCTCAGATCAAAAAGTCTCGAGTAAAAATAAGACCAGTACAAAATCTCAATCATCTCTAGAGTCGAATTTTAATGTTACAAAATCTCAATTTTTGGGTAAACTGCTGTGAATAATCGGATTTTTTTGATGTTTTCACATATAATTATTCAAACTATGTCTAAAATTCATCATTCAACCGAGCTCAGTCTCACAGATCGAAAAGTCCCGAGTGGAAATGAGACCGATACAGAATCTGAATAAACTCGAGTCGAATATTAATGTTACAAAATCTGAATTTTTGGGTAAACTGCAAGGAATAATCGAATTTTTTGGATGTTTTAAATTATAATTATTCAAACTATGACTAACATTCATCATTCAACCGAGCTGAGTCTCTCAGATCAAAAATTCTCGAGTGAAAATCAGACCAATACAAAATCTAAATAATTTCGAGTCGAATATTAATGTTACAAAATCTGAATTTTTGGGTATACTGCTGGGAATAATCGGAATTTTTTGAATGTTTTTACTAATAATTATTCAAATTATGACTAAAATTCATCATTCAACCGAGCACAGTCCCTCAGATCAAAAAGTCTCGAGTAAAAATTAGACCAGTACAAAATCTCAATCATCTAGAGTCGAATTTTAATGTTACAAAATCTCAATTTTTGGGTAAACTGCTGTGAATAATCGGATTTTTTTGATGTTTTCACATATAATTATTCAAACTATGTCTAAAATTCATCATTCAACCGAGCTCAGTCTCACAGATCGAAAAGTCCCGAGTGGAAATGAGACCGATACAGAATCTGAATAAACTCGAGTCGAATATTAATGTTACAAAATCTGAATTTTTGGGTAAACTGCAAGGAATAATCGAATTTTTTGGATGTTTTAAATTATAATTATTCAAACTATGACTAACATTCATCATTCAACCGAGCTGAGTCTCTCAGATCAAAAAGTCCCGAGTGGAAATGAGACCGATACAGAATCTGAATAAACTCGAGTCGAATATTAATGTTACAAAATCTGAATTTTTGGGTATACTGCTGGGAATAATCGGAATTTTTTGAATGTTTTTACTAATAATTATTCAAATTATGACTAAAATTCATCATTCAACCGAGCACAGTCCCTCAGATCAAAAAGTCTCGAGTGAAAATTAGACCAGTACAAAATCTCAATTATCTAGAGTCGAATTTTAATGTTACAAAATCTGAATTTTTGGGTATACTGCTGGGAATAATCGGAATTTTTTGAATGTTTTTACTAATAATTATTCAAATTATGACTAAAATTCATCATTCAATCGAGCTCAGTCCCTCAGATCATAAAGTCTCGAGTGAAAATTAGACCAATACAAAATCTAAATAATTTCGAGTCGAATTTCAATACTACAAAATCTGAATTTTCGGGTATACTGCTGGGAATAATCGGAATTTTTTGAATGTTTTCACTAATAATTATTCAAATTATGTCTAAAATTCATCATTCAACCGAGCTCAGTCTCACAGATCAAAAAGTCCCGAGTGAAAATGAGACCGATACAGAATCTGAATAAACTCGAGTCGAATATTAATGTTACAAAATCTGAATTTTTGGGTAAACTGCTAGAAATAATAGAATTTTTTGGATGTTTCCAATTATAATTATTCAAATTATGACTAAAATTCATCATTCAATCGAGCTCAGTCCCTCAGATCAAAAAGTCTCGAGTGAAAATCAGACCAATACAAAATCTAAATAATTTCGAGTCGAATTTCAATGCTACAAAATCTGAATTTTCGGGTATACTGCTGAAAATAATCGGAATTTTTTGAATGTTTTCACTAATAATTATTCGAATTATGACTAAAATTCATCATTCAACCGAGCACAGTCCCTCAGATCGAAAAGTCTCGAATAAAAATTAGACCAGTACAAAATCTCAATCATATAGAGTCGAATTTTAATGTTACAAAATCTCAATTTTTGGGTAAACTGCTGTGAATAATCGGATTTTTTTGATGTTTTCATATATAATTATTCAAACCATGTCTGAAATTCATCATTCAACCGAGCTCAGTCTCACAGATCAAAAAGTCCCGAGTGGAAATGAGACCAATACAGAATCTGAATAAACTCGAGTCGAATATTAACACAAAATCTGAATTTTTGGATGAACTGCTAGGAATAATCGATTTTTTTTTAAGTTTCCAATTATAATTATTCAAACTATGACTAAAATTCATCATTCAACCGAGCACAGTCCCTCAGATCAAAAAGTCCCGAGTGAAAATCAGACCAATAAAAAAATCTGAATTTCTGGGTGAACTGCTGGGAATAATCGGATTTTTTTGGATATTTTTACTCATAATTATTCAAACCATGACTAAAATTCATCATTCAACCGAGCTCAGTCCCTCAGATCAAAAAGTCTCGGGTGAAAATTGGACCAGTACAAAATCTCAATAATCTCGAGTCGAATTTTAATGTTACAAAATCTCAATTTTTGGGTAAACTGCTGTGAATAATCGGATTTTTTTGATGTTTTCATATATAATTATTCAAACCATGTCTGAAATTCATCATTCAACCGAGCTCAGTCTCACAGATCAAAAAGTCCCGAGTGGAAATGAGACCAATACAGAATCTGAATAAACTCGAGTCGAATATTAACACAAAATCTGAATTTTTGGATGAACTGCTAGGAATTATCGATTTTTTTTTATGTTTCCAATTATAATTATTCAAACTATGACTAAAATTCATCATTCAACCGAGCACAGTCCCTCAGATCAAAAAGTCTCGAGTAAAAATTAGACCAGTACAAAATCTCAATCATCTCTAGAGTCGAATTTTAATGTTACAAAATCTCAATTTTTGGGTAAACTGCTGTGAATAATCGGATTTTTTTGATGTTTTCACATATAATTATTCAAACTATGTCTAAAATTCATCATTCAACCGAGCTCAGTCTCACAGATCGAAAAGTCCCGAGTGGAAATGAGACCGATACAGAATCTGAATAAACTCGAGTCGAATATTAATGTTACAAAATCTGAATTTTTGGGTAAACTGCAAGGAATAATCGAATTTTTTGGATGTTTTAAATTATAATTATTCAAACTATGACTAACATTCATCATTCAACCGAGCTGAGTCTCTCAGATCAAAAATTCTCGAGTGAAAATCAGACCAATACAAAATCTAAATAATTTCGAGTCGAATATTAATGTTACAAAATCTGAATTTTTACAAAGATACGATAAACCCAACGATCGGCTGTCGCTGTCAACATCAAAATTGTCAACGAATCCAAATAAACAAACGGGAAAGCCGGAGCAAAAGTCTGAAAATATTCGAAAATTCAACGAATCCGAACCACCATCTATCGAAGAAAACAGTGGGAACTTAAATAGAGAAAAATTCAAAGAAGTTACTTTTCGAAGGAAAAATAAACAACCAAAGAAAAATTTAGGAACGGCAAAACTAAGCGAAAACGACAAAACCAATGGTTTCGCTGGGGTAGAGAGAAGGGTATGGATATACTTATATCGCATAAAAAATCATGTGAAAGCAGATGCAATAAAATACTACATTGAAAACCAGAAAGACTTTCAAAATTGTAAAATCGATGTCCATGAACTTGAAGGAGACCCGACTTACAACAAAAGATTTGTAGTAACGGCTCCGATTAGCAAAAAGGAAATTATGTACGATACGGCCTTCTGGCCAGAAGGTGTTGGAATCAAGCGATTCAATTTCAGAAAACATGAAGAATTTCTGAAAAAGAATTTTTTATAGAGAGGAACATCCAAAAGTTCAGCACAAGTTCAAGTAAAACCTTCTCGATTTTGCACCAAAATGTCCAATCCATAGGGAATGCAGTTGATATTCTGGAAGATACCATAGAACACTTGGAAGATCTTAAGTCAATATGTATAACCGAACATTGGAAGGAAAAAAACCAACTTGCAAATTATACCATAAAAGGCTTCACACTAGCTAGCTCATTTTGCAGGTCCCAAAATAAACATGGAGGCAGCGCAATTTACGTAAGAAGCGGCATAACCTATCATGAAAGAATTGATCTAATAAAGTTATCAGCTGAAAAAACCATCGAAATATCATGTGTCGACCTCAAATCCTTTACAAAAACCATAACACTATTGTCAATATACTCGGCCCCAAATGAAACAAAGGCTTTCTTAAAAAATTAGAGGATCTCCTCAGTAAAATAGCTTGGACAGAAAATACGGTAATAACAACAGGAGATTTCAACATCAACTTACTCGATCAAGGTAACAGAAATACAAAGGATTTTCTTGAGCTTTTAAATTCTTATGGTATGATACCAACCATAATGGAACCAACAAGAATCACATCAACTAGTAGCACATGCATAGACAACATTCTTATCAACCATAAAGACTATTTATCCAAAACACTGAGAACAAACATATCAGATCACAACACGGCCCAAATTATTTCAATAAAATTCCTAACACCAAACAATAACAAACAGCAATATAAAAGAATTATGACCCCTGATTGCATTCAGGATCTGAAACAACGGCTGGAACAAGTAGACTGGAATTTTCTCCGGGATATTCCAGAAAATGAAATCAATCAACAATGGAAAACATTCATAAACATTTTCAAAACACAGATGAACTTCTCTTGTCCCATAAAGAAGACTAGACCACAGGCAGCTAAACAAAAAAAACCCAGAAGTGAAAAACTCATAAACTGTAAATTAAGACTTGACATTCTACACACCTGCAAAATATACAATTCTGAATTTCGAGAACTCTACAAAGAGACAAAAAGAGAATATGACAATATTCTTCGAGAGGAAAAATGTGAAGACTTCAGGCGACAAATAACAATATCAGACAACAAAACCAAAACTCTGTGGAACACTGTCAAACAAATCAAGGGCAATACAAACCAAACCACTGAAATACCTGGGGCCCCAGAAGAAACGGCAAACTTATTCAACATCTACTACTCGACAGCGGCGAAAGAAATAATCAACTGCCCTCAAAATTCATCAGTTCACCATACCATAAAAAGATCCAAATGTACTTTCAAATTTCACTCAATAACTGAAGAAGAAACCACTAAAATAATCTCCTTGTTGAAGAATAAAAATAGCAGTGGAAATGACGGGATCCCAATGAAGATAGCAAAAGTGTGTGTAAAACAGATAGTGAGTCCTTTGACTCATCTTATAAATGGATCTATGAAGTATGGAATATTTCCAGATGAGTTCAAGGAAGCATGGATAAGGCCTATATACAAAAAAGGTGAGGTGGAAAAACCAGAAAGTTATAGACCAATAAGTCTTCTCCCGACATTCTCAAAAATACTAGAATTAGCAATATGCACTCAGCTGGTATCATACCTGGTGGAAGAAGAAATCATGGGACCTGCACAACATGGCTATGTAAAAGGAAAGTCGACGAAGACAGCAGTGTTTGAGTTTATCAAAGAAATCCT
The DNA here is from genome assembly GCA_910592335.1 of Adalia bipunctata. Taxonomy (NCBI): domain Eukaryota; kingdom Metazoa; phylum Arthropoda; class Insecta; order Coleoptera; family Coccinellidae; genus Adalia; species Adalia bipunctata. The sequence goes on along the minus strand of OU342952.1, from coordinate 42,240,758 downwards.
AAATGCATTGGAGGATTCAAAAATCATAATTGCATTGCTATTAGACTTATCAAAGGCTTTTGATACCCTATCCCATGGCCTCATAATAGCAAAATTGGAATCATATGGTATAAAAGAAACGGAGCTTAACTGGTTCAAATCATATCTAACGAATCGCAAACAGAGAGTAGTTATTACCCAGAAAAATGTAGAGGCAATGTCAAATGAGGCACCCATTGAGCTAGGAGTACCACAAGGAAGTATATTGGGTCCCATACTCTTTATAATCTTCCTAAACGATCTACAAACTGTAATGGATCCTAAACGAGATGTTTCAATGATAAACTATGCAGATGATACAAACCTTACGTTAAAAGCTCAGACTTTTCCTGAAGCAGCAGAACTAACAAAATCAACCTTAAAAGAAGTAATCACATGGTTCCAAGCAAACAGCCTACACATTAACACCGAAAAGACAAACGCAATCTTGTTTAAAACTACACATGCCGGCTTTCAAACACCACCCAATATTGACCTATCGACATCCACTCTCTGTCTTCATAAGTGTGCACGCTTCCTGGGGCTCACTGTGGATGACACTCTGAATTGGGGCGACCACATTAACAACCTGTGCACCAAACTTGGCTCCATCTGCTATTCTCTTGGAGTCCTTGGAAAGTACTTAGACACAACTTCACTGAAAACAATATACCAGGCAGTTTTCGAGGCGAAACTAAGGTACGGGATTATGTTTTATGGGACATCAACTGACATGGACAGAGTACTGAAGATGCAAAAGAGGACCATTCGTGTAATACACAAAATGAGAAAAACAGATTCATGCAGAGGACTATTTCGAAAGAATGGCTGAATGGCTTACTGACAGCACCAGCAATCCATATTCAGGAATGCCTGATCTTCGTTTTCAAAAATAGGAACTATTTTGAAGAGAAAACCGAATGTACATAAAATACAAGGACCAACACATTGAAGTACCCCAGGCACAGACTGACTCTTACGGAGAAAGGACCAGAATACATCTGCGTTCGTTACTACAATAAAATTGCAAGCCACTTGAGAGGAGAAATCACATTCTATAGCTTCAAAAGATACATATACAAGCTCCTGCTGAAGATCGAACCCTACAAGATAGATGAATTCATGAACTATAGAATTTGTCAACCTGTGCTGTTAAAGCTTTCACCTATTGACACCATTTCAATTCAAGTGACTATTGTAAACCTCAAATGTACACTTTACTTGAAATAAAGCTCATTATTATTATTATTATTATTAGTATCTCAGATCAAAAAGTCTCGAGTGAAAATCAGACCAAAACAGAATCTGAATAATCTCGAGTCGAATTTCAATGTTACAAAATCTGAATTTTCGTGTGAACTGCTGGGAATAATCGGATTTTTTTTTATGTTTTTACTTATAATTATTCAAACCATGACTAAAATTCATCATTCAACCGAGCTCAGTCCCTCAGATCAAAAAGTCTCGAGTGAAAATTTGATCAGTACAAAATCTCAATAATCTCGAGTCGAATTTTAATGTTACAAAATCTCAATTTTTGGGTGAACTGCTGTGAATAATCGGAATTTTTTGGATGTTTCTACTTATAATCATTCAAACTATGACTAAAATTCATCATTCAACCGAGCTCGGTCCCTCAGATCAAAAAGTCTCGAGTGAAAATTAGAACGTTACAAAATCTCAATCATCTCGAGTCGAATTTTAATGTTACGAAATCTCAAATTTTGGGTGTTATAATTATGTTGTTATAATGAAAACACTTATGTTTGACTTGGTTTTTATTTCTATTTAAATGAATGTACATTAGGTTTACTCGCTGACTCTAGATCAATTGATTAATAATCGAGATGGTCTTGTTACTGTCTTTGCACACGCGTATTAAATCACGCAACTCACAATCAAATAATAATATAATTAATATCTCCAACATCCCTTTTCTTAATTCTAAGATACAGTAATTCATAAACTTTTTGCAAATGAATATATGCCTATTAATTCCAGTTTTGTTTTTCTCATTACTAGTTATTTACAAATCCTTAATTATACTTAACTATTATTTAGGTACAGATTTATTCTTTATAGAAGTTAGTTATTACTTTAAATATTCAGTCTATCGGGAGGTTTCACTACCCTGCCATATCTAGTTCTATATAATGTATTATCATCCTTCCTTTCTTCAGTCAATTCTGCTGAATGTTGAGGATGGACATCATATCTATTACCAGTGTCATTTGATCTGAATCCCAAATGAACTCTGTTTCGGCGATATTTTACTCCATTTGGGTCTTCAATTATATAAGATCTCTGAGATTTCAATCTTTCTTTAACTATAGCTGGACTCCAGTCCGACTTGTTATTTTTCTTAAAATACACATGATCGTTTGGGTGAAGAAGAGGTAGTGGTTTTTTATTTATTTCATTATAATGTTTTTGACTATTCTGCGATTGTTCAATTTTTTCTTTATACGTATTGAATTTGACTATTTTAGGTTTGAGTTTTCTGGTTAAAATTGGTACATTATTCCTTATATAAGAATGGTTTAACGTCTGTAAATATAATTGAGGAAAGAAATAACGGCAATGCAGACAATTGAAAAGTTTTGAAATTCCGGAAAAAGTCACACACCGTGCAGGAATCGAACCTGCGTCTCCCTACTTTCCGGGCGGGGGCCTTACCACTGGGCTAACGATGCATATGATACTTTCTCCGGAATTCAATATCTTGAGGTTCACCTCATATGTTGGTGAGAGGGGGGATCCTAGGTGGGGAGCAATGATTCAACATCACTAGTCAGGGGATTCCACTTATCCTTCACTCCACGTCGTCGGTGTGTGACTTTTTCCGGAATTTCAAAACTTTTCAATTGTCTGCATTGCCGTTATTTCTTTCCTCCATTATTCCTTATATTTCGCGACATACGTAGTTCAGCAGGTGACGGTAGATTTGATTTTGGAGTCGATCTGTAGTGTAGAAGGGCTAAATATGGATCAGTTTTCAATTCTTTAGATGTTTTAAGAATTTGTTTGACAATTTTGACAGAACTTTCAGCTTGACCATTCGATTGGGGATGATAAGGACTTGAAAAGACTTGTTCAATGTCCCAATCGAATTAAAAAGATTTAAATTCAAGTGAATTAAAGAGTGGTCCCCCATCTGATACCAGCTGCATAGGAATTCCATGACGTGCAAATATTGATTTGAAATTCATTATTACTTTCTTTACGGAATAACCTTGATCTAATAGAGCAATTTCGATGAATTTTGAATAGTTATCTTTGACCAACAGGTAAGTTTTATTGTCGAAATTAAGAAAATCTAAGCCTACTTATTCCCAAGGAATATGAGTTATATCATAATTTTGTAGAGGTTCCCCTTGATTGGCAGACCTGAATTTCGCACATATTGAGCACTGATCAATTGAATTTTTCAATTGAGATGACATATTAGGCCAATAAAATGATTGTCTAGCTAAATTCATATATTTGTTGTGACCCTGATGACCTTCATGAATTTTGTGAAGCATTTCGTTTTGCAGTGTTACTGGGACAATTAATTTAGTTCCTTCGAAAAGAAGGTTTTTGATAACGTGAATTTCATTTTGGAAATTCCAAAAAGGTTTTGTCAGTACATGCGTTCTGTCTTTGGATTTGGGCCATCCTTCATAATAGTATTTCTTTAAAATATTACAAGTTTCATCTGCTTCAGTACTCTGACATAGTTTTTCATGATAATTATCTGTTATTGCGAAATTTGAATAAGCTATATTAATATGATATTGTATATCGGATTCGTAATCGGGAATATAATTGTCTTTTAAGGCGGCTCTGGACAATGTGTCAGATATATACATTTGTTTGCCTGGCACATAAATAACATCTAAATCATAACCTTGCAAAGCTAACATCATTCTTTGCAATCTGGCAGGAACATCAAAAAGAGCCTTCTTAAAAAGATAAACCAAAGGTTTATGGTCTGTATGAACTGTGATCTTATGACCAAAAATGTATTGATGGAGTTCCAGCACAACCAAATTGAATTGCAAATAATTCCTTTTCGATTTGAGCATAATTTTTCTGCGAGGAAGTTAAAGTTTTTGAACTATATGCAATAGGACGATTATTCTGCATTATAACAGCTCCAATAGCAGATTGTGAACTATCGACTGATAAATTTAAGGGTACTTTAGGATCGTAATGAGCCAAGACAGGCGAATTGGATATAATTTCTTTCAAATTAGCAAATTCTGTTTCACAATTTCGATCCCAGACCCAATGACTGCTAGATTTCAGTAAGTTTCGAAGAGCTTCTGTTTTTTGTGACAAATTATTGATGAAAGGACCTAAAAAATTGATCATTCCTAAATACCGTTGAAGTTCCTTAAGATTATAAGGTGATAGCTTCAATTTTTTCATTATCGACTCTATACCTTCTCAACTAAATATATGGCCTTAAAAGCGTACCTGAGTGACAGCTTTTTTACTTTTTTCTTTATTAAATTTAAGATTGACTTCTCTTGCTCTCTGCAGAACTTTTTCAAGAATATTATTATGTATTTCTAAAGTTTCACCATATACTAAAAATTCATCGACAAAAATTAGCACACCTTCAATATCTCCAAATAAATCATTCATGACTTGAACAAATTTTTCTGATGAGGAGCATATACCAAAGGGTAAACGGTTAAATTTGTATCTACCGAAAGGAGTTTGGAATGTACATAGATTTGAGCTTTCTTCGTCTAATTTTAACATCCAAAATCCAGAAAAAGCATCTAAATGAGAAAAATAAGCTGCATTGATTAATTTCGACCTGTCTTCATCAAAGTTTTTTAAAGGAAAATGTTCCCTCATTATATTTTTATTTAAATTTCTTGGATCCAGGCATATTCTCAACTGACCTGACTTTTTGACAGTTATGACTATGGAATTGACCCAAGACGTAGGTTTTGATACCTTAGATATGACATCCATTCTTTCCATTCTATCTAATTCCCTTCGAAGTTTATTGTGAAGAGCAAATGGGACTTTTCGAGGTGGATAAATATGAGGAATTGCATCTGGACGCAACTTGATATGGCAGACTGGTGGTAAACATCCTAAACCTTCAAATACATCCTGAAATTTATCAAGAATTAGATCATATTCATTATTCGTAAGATTGAAAACTCTTTTCAAAATACATATTTTTTGACATGTGGGTAAACCCAAAACAGTTTGACAAGATATAATGACTATTATGAACGTAATAATTTCGTGAGTATTATTGAAAAAAGATTTAAGGTTGCATTTTCCAATTACTGGTATTTGATTTCCTCCAAAGCTATTGACTGACATCTGACACTTTATAATAGATGAATCTGGTAAATTCAATTTACTGAAAGTTATGTACGACATAATGTTAACATCAGCACCAGAATCGAGTATAGACTTTATTTTGAAATTATTTATGTTTATATCTAAAGACCATGATTCTTTTTTCAGATAAGCGTTATACCTATTTTCTATCATACCGACAAAAGGAAATATTGAACTTGAATCTAAATTTTCTTCAGATTCTAATGTTTTTGCTGACTTATTATTTTGAAAACAAAATTTCGCGAAATGACCATGTTTTTTACATAACCTGCATTGGATGTTTGAGGCTGGACACTTGTATCTGTGTTGTTGACCACATCTTCCACATATGTTGTTATCACTATAAGTTGATTTTCGATTTTTGAATTCATGTCTGGGCCCATTGGATGATTGGCTGATACTTCTTGACCTTGAATGTCTGAACTTTTCATATCCTGGCGTGGAACTTCTTTTATTAATATATAAAACTTGATCATTACTTCCTCCTGCGGATTCTTTCTGTATTTTTTCTGAATTCTGATGAGCCAGAATGACAGATTTGGCTAGTTCGACGGCTTTTTGGAGAGGAATATCGACTTCTTGAAGTAGACGTTGACGAATATTCATCAAATGAGAATTCATATTTGCAATGAATATATCTCGAACTAAAGATTCTCGAAGATCCTTAAATTCACACTTCATGCTCAAGTTTTCAAGATCGGTTATAAAATTTTCTATACTGTCATTCACTTTTTGTGTTCTAGTGAAAAAAGTATGACGTAACATGGTGAGATTTTTTTGAGGTTCAAAGTATTTGTCGAACTTGGATTTAACATCATCCAAAGTATTATCTTTAATTTTCAAGTTAAAAGAATTGAAAATTTGTCTACCTTTAGAACCAATCGAATGTAACATCACAGCGATCTTACGGAATTCAGTAGAATCAATCAATCCTGTGGCTAACAAGTATATATCGAAAGTTTCCCACCATTCTCCCCAATTTGTTGCATTATTTTCACTAGTTGATACAATCAATTCGTTTATAGGTCTTAAATTTGGCACGGGATCGGCACTCACTTCTCCATCGTCGGACATTTTGTGAACTGATTATGAATCTTAATTCATCGACGGAAATATTATTTTAAATAATATTCCAGAATAATCTCGAGTCGAATCTTGTTGGCGTTTTACCGTATTGAATACGTAGAGCAAGTTTGGACTGTATCTTCTCAAGTTTGGATGTTGCGAAAGCAAGCACAAATACAGATTCCCGGTCAGTAAGAGACTGAATATAAAATGTCTTACCGGTTGCCAGTGATGTTGGGGGCTTCCTTGAAGTCGCAGGCTCGGAGGGATCCCTCAAAGTGAACAAGGCACTTTCCATACACCTCGTTTCACACACCTTCAATCGATGTCGATTAATTTGGCTACTGTCTCTAACAGCTAATTTGTTCTGTATTGGTTTCAACAAATATGCACTTGAAACAATACTAAGCGAAAAATAGACAACTTAAGCGATTGTCACCTTTGCGAAAAATCTCGAAAATAATGCGGAAAACTACTTCGTGATATGCACTTCATGAAGTTTCAAAGCGAATTGTTCCTTTTTCACACAAAAAAAAGGTTCTTCCACATGGGCACGTATTTTCCAGAAATTAGGGACATTCTATAGTTCAGCAACCCACATTACAAGAAAATGCACTGTGTGTTGCCGACACAACATCCTCCGCGCGCGAGAAATTACAAAAAATTTAATAAGAGAGAAGAATACACTAAATATAATAAATAAAGAAAGAGAGAAAAGTGAAAAAACAAAAGTGATTGCAAGTTTCACAAACCACAAACATACATCCCTCTAAGATGGTAAAGGACATAATTTTACTAAGGGTCTGTCGAATACACCTTTCGCAGTCTTGACAGACGCAACTCGAGGTACATTATCTGCACCCGGGTAGAACGCAGTAATTCTACCTAAAGGCCAACGGCAAGGAGGGTTATTGTCATCCTTGATTAGAACTAAGGTTCCCAACTCAGGAGGAGCAGTAAAGTTTAACCACTTGGAGCGCTGTTGCAAAGTATGAAGATATTCTTTGGACCAGCGAGTCCAAAAACTTTGATGCAACTTCTGTAGCAGCTGCCAACGACTCAAACGATTAATGGGTAAATCGGTTAGGTCTGGTACGGGCAGACAGGAGAGAGGCTCCAGCGTGAGGAAATGTCCTGGTGTCAATGCGTTCACATCTTCAGGATCAGATGAGAGGGGACTGAGAGGGCGAGAGTTCAAAATAGACTCTATCAAACATAAGAGCGTGCCAAATTCCTCGTAAGTGAGGAGTTGTTCTCCCAAAACCCGTTTGAGATGAGTCTTAACGGATTTTACACCGGCTTCCCATAGTCCGCCCATATGGGGTGCCGAGGGTGGATTGAAATGCCAATTTATCTGCTCTCGAGATGCAGCATCACGCATAAAATTATTAATTTCCCGAAAAGCACCCTTAAAATTGGTACCACAATCGCTGTATATGTGGTTGCAACGACCACGTCTAGATATGAACCGCTGCAGAGCGGCCAAAAATATATCAGAGGACAAATCCGAGGCGAGTTCTAAGTGCACAGCTTTAGTGCTGCAGCATACGAACAAGCAAATATATGCTTTGGTAGTTCTTATACCACGATGTCTACTCATTGAGATAGAATAAGGGCCAGCGTAGTCAACTCCTACATGGGAAAATGCTCTCAACTGAGATATCCTAAATTGAGGAAGATCTGCCATCGGTGGCTGCAACGTACGAGGGTTAGATCGAAAGCAACGCGTGCATTTTGAAATGCAGGAAAAAATGGCTCGTCTGGACGATATAATCCAAAAGCGTTGAGCCAATATGAAACTTAAAGTTCGTCTACCAGCGTGAAGATATTTTTCATGATAATATCGAATGATCAAATTAGTAAGTGGAGTTTTACAAGGCAGAAGCAATGGATGCTTTGCGTCATAATTAAGTGAGGAATTTTTCAGCCTACCTCCAACTCTTAAAATTCCGAAATCATCGAAAAAGACATTGAGACGGCGAAGAGGTTTCGAAAAAATCTTTGATCGGAATTCTTTGAAAAATTCGACATTTTGAGTGCTTTTCACCAATGTCAACAAGGCCTCATTCAATTCCGATGAGGACAACCAACCAAGTCTCCGTTCTGACTTGGGATGGCACAAATTATGTTTGAAACGCAAAATGAAACCAACTATGCGAATTAGTTTGGAAAACGAGGAGTATTTTTCAGTGAGGCTGTAGAATTCGTCTTTAGGAGGTTGCGTAACCAAAAGAGACAAAGGTTCGAGTGACACCTCCTGTTCACGATATTCACTAAAATTAGGGAAATGCAATTCTTCCCATAGGGCAGAAGGCCCACGAAACCACAACTCATTGCGTATAAACTCAGACGGTAACAACCCTCTGGATCCTGCATCGGCGGGATTATTTTTTGTGGGAACATAACACCATTTTGCATGCGGTATCTTTTCTTTGATTAAAGAAACTCGATTGGCCACAAAAATTGGCCATCTATGCGGTTGACCATAAATCCAACTCAAAACAATTTGGGAATCTGACCATGCGACTAATTGAGCGAATGAAACCTGGTGCTGTAAGGTCTCATTAACATAGGATAAAAGATTAGCTAGAAGAGCTGCGGCGCATAATTCTAGGCGAGGTATAGTGATTTTCTTCAAGGGGGCAACTTTTGTTTTAGAACACAAAAACTTACAATAAATTCGGTCATTACACACAGCGCGAACATAAGCAAGTGCACAGTAACCCTTTTCCGAGGCATCGCAGAAGCCATGCAACTCATATTTAGCGTCAGAATTACCATCGAACAACTTTCTAAAAATCCGAAGTTCTGATAATTGCGAGACCTCCGACTTATATCTATAATAATAATAATAATAATGTGTGGTCTGGTTTCTGCCATGCCACATGGGGGGTGACGTCCCCACGGCCCGAGTTACCTGGGCCACCAAGGGTAAATGGTGGCAAACCCATGAAAATGGTGAATTCGATGAGCCTCGGAAATGAGTCGCTGCCTGGGGAGCGCCAGGGCATGTCCGGAGCCGACGCTGGGCATGACAGCATGCGATCCGTCGGTGGCAGGGTGCTGAGGAAGCGGGCTCCTGTCATGCAACAAAATACAGCTCCACCAGAACATCAGGAAGTGGAATCCCAAAACATGGCAGAAGATACGAATGCCACTCCACCTGCTGGCTCGACCACCGTGAGGAGGACTGCCCGCAGGGGAGCTCGCAACGCACGTATCAAGTGGAGCCGCGAAATGAATATTGAAGTATTGCGAGCTTTCTATTACGTGAACAATTGCGATGACAAACCACTTCCTGGATGGAGATACTCCCTCTATACCGAGTTCACCAAGAGGCATCCAGAGCTTCAGTTAACAGAAGGAAACATTGCGGATCGTAAAAATGTTATTATACGGAAAAGCTACTTGACAAGACAGGAACTAGATGAGATCAAGAGAGAAATGGGCTACACAATCAATCAAGAACAGATTGTCGGAAGTCAGAATGAAGAACCCACCGAGCCGCTAGAGGGACCAGCAGATACGGCGAGGGACCTGTCTGTCACACGAACTGCTCACCAAGACTCCCCACAATATCGCCAACTGTATGACACCTTCTATAGTAACCTGGCGCAATACGAATCTACTGATCCGCTCAACCGCCCCATCCTTCCAAAATTGAAGTTCAACTCTACGGCCAAAAATAACATCGAGAGGCTCAACGAAATATTGGCGGAACACCTGAGCACTCAATGGACGTTGGAACAAGTCCACCTATCTCTGTACTGTGCTGCCATCACAGTAATCGGACAAAATGGGCAAAAGATCTACATTCCCAGAACCAGTGAACAGAAGGTTAAAAATGAAACTCCTGCCTGGAAAAGAAGATTGATGCAGGACGTCGATAAACTTCGAGGAAAAGTTGATGTTCTGGATGAGTTCCTGAAGGATAACAAATCGCGTAAAGTACTGAACAAGGTCCGGAAAATAGCCACATCCGCAGGGCTGGACCTGAAATCTCCACGACATAGGGAGTTGATAGTTGACCTAAAAGATCGCCTGAGACAACAAGCTAAAGCGAAAGGTGCACGACTACGAAGATACAACGAGTTATCAAAGCGAAAACAACAAAACGCTGAATATGTGAGAGACAGAAAAAAGTTCTTCAGAAATCTTGGAAAGCCATCCGAAATCACGTCCAATCAGCATGCTGACATCAGCAATGACGAATTTCGGCAATATTGGAGTTCTTTATGGTCGGAGAGTGGTCAATTTCAGAGAAATACGAGCTGGCTGAGGGACATTGAACACCATGCATCCGAAATCGTCGAAATGAGGACTGATATTTTCACAGTCGAGGATATTTCCAACATTATCAAAAACACTAGTAATTGGAAAGCGCCAGGACCCGATCGACTTCAAAACTTCTGGGTTAAACAGTTTCCAGCATGTTTCCCAAGTCTGGCTAGATGTTTTTCGGAGGCGCTAGAAGACCCCTTCAAAATTCCAGCTTTTCTCACTCAAGGCAATACCTACATGCTCCACAAAAAAGGAGACCCCAACAATCCAGACAACTACAGACCAATAACGTGTTTGTCAGTGGTGTACAAGCTGTTCACGTCGCTTGTAAATAATGCGATATATCGTCATTGTGAAGCCAATAATATTCTGGAAGAAGAACAGAAAGGCTGCTCTCGAGGATCTGCAGGATGCAAACATCAACTCACCATAGACGCTGTAGTGTTAAAGCAAGCCCAAGCGAGAAGGAGGAACTTAAGTCTTTGTTATATCGACTACCAGAAGGCCTTCGATACGGTGCCCCACGATTGGCTTGTGAAAGTGCTCGAGGTTTATAAGATCTGCCCGAAAATACGAGCCGTGCTCCAACATCTTATGAGTACATGGAGAACGAATATTCTTATAAACAACATCAATGCTGGAACCGTAAAAATATCGAGGGGGATATTTCAGGGAGATGCCTTGTCGCCGATGTGGTTTTGTATGGCACTGAATCCTCTTTCTACTCTTTTGAAAAATACTAACATAGGGTATAGACCAGCAATGAGGAATCCGCGAAAACTGTCCCACTTATTGTATATAGATGACCTGAAACTATTCGGCGAGAACCAAAAACAACTTCACTCGCTAATGGATATTGTGCGCTCCTTCAGCAAGGACATTGACATGTCTTTTGGACTCGATAAATGCGCCATAGTCAACATCAGAAAGAGTAAAATGGAGAACACTCAGGAACAATTTCAGGACATCCACAGTATGTTGCCAGAAGAGACCTACAAGTATCTGGGTATTCCTCAAAATCAACGGATTGATCACACCCGTTTGAAAGCTGAGTTCACTGCAAAATATAAAAACAGGGTAACCAAGGTGCTCAACACCAAGCTGTCTGCTAAAAACCAGATCGATGCCTTGAACTCTTGGGCTACGCCTACTCTGACCTACACTTTCGGTGTCTTGAAGTGGTCAGATACTGATCTGAATGAGTTGGACCGACTCACCCGTCGCCTAATGACAAAGTTCCGATGTCTGCACACCAATGCATCGGTGAAAAGGCTCTATCTACCCAGGAGAGATGGCGGACGAGGTCTGTTGAACATCTACAAACTCTGCAGAACCCAGGAGAAAAATTTGAGGCAGCGACTGCTCGAGTGTGAAGATAGCCTGATGAAATTGGCGACAACAGAGGATAAGGGATACACACCTCTGAACCTACAACACAGAGAACTGACATTCGATATCACCACGAGAAGCGAAGATATAAGTATATGGCGGGAACAAGCTCTGCACGGCAGATTTCCTAAACACCTTGAGGGGGAAAATGTTGATAAATTAGCTTCTTTGTCGTGGTTGAATGCGGGACAATTGTATCCTGAAACTGAGGGATTCCTGACGGCTATCCAAGACCGAGTTATAAGAACTCGCAACTATGAGAAGCACTGTTTGAAGCTGAACGTGGAGGACAAATGCAGAAAATGCGGCGCGGTTGGCGAGTCTATTGAACATATAATCGCCGGTTGTCGAGTTCTTGCCGACAACGCATATCTGGGCCGACACAACCAAGTGGCAAAAATTGTTCACCAGCAGTTAGCTCTAAGACATGGTTTTTTGGATACTTGTCCGCCATATTATAAGTATCAACCTGCAGCAGTCTTGGAAACGGACACAGCGGTTCTCTATTGGGACAGACCCATTACAACGGATAGAACAGTGGACTACAATAGACCGGACCTTGTATTCATTGAGAAGGATCAGAAGTATGGGGTGATCATCGATGTGGCAGTACCATTGACTCATAACATCGGAAGAACAGAGTCCGAAAAAATAACGAAGTACGAGAACTTGGCAATAGAACTGAAGAATATGTGGCAATTGTCGAGAGTCACTATAATTCCATTGGTGATTTCGGCTGAGGGAGTCATGTCAAAATCATTCAAAAGAAATCTTCAAAAGCTCGAATTATCCCAGAGGATCGCGGTATATGCACAGCAGGCTGTAGCATTGCAAACCTGTCACATCGTGCGGAAATTCCTGAACTAGTGGTAGGAACTGAATTGTTTTTTCACTGGTTCATAGAAATAATATGTACCAGCTTAAGCTGAGACCGGGAAACCGATGATGTATAATAATAATAACCGCACGGGTGTGGTCTGGTTTCTGCCATGCCACATGGGGGGTGACGTCCCCACGGCCCGAGTTACCTGGGCCACCAAGGTTAAATGGTGGCAAACCCATGAAAATGGTGAAATTGATGAGCCTCGGAAATGAGTCGCTGCCTGGGGAGCGCCAGGGCATGTCCGGAGCCGACGCTGGGCATGACAGCATGCGATCCGTCGGTGGCAGGGTGCTGAGGAAGCGGGCCCCTGTCATTCAACAAAATACAGCTCCACCAGAACATCAGGAAGTGGAATCCCAAAACATGGCAGAAGATCAAAATGCCACTCCACCTGCTGGCTCGACCACCGTGAGGAGGACTGCCCGCAGGGGAGCTCGCAACACACGTATCAAGTGGAGCCGCGAAATGAATATAGAAGTAATGCGAGCTTTTTATTACGTGAACAATTGCGATGACAAACCACTTCCTGGATGGAGATACTCCCTCTATACCGAGTTCACCAGGAGGCATCCAGAACTTCAGTTAACAGAAGGAAACATTGCGGATCGTAAAAATGTTATTATACGGAAAAGCTACTTGACAAGACAGGAACTAGATGAGATCAAGAGAGAAATGGGCTACACAATCAATCAAGAACAGATTGTCGGAAATCAGAATGAAGAACCCACCGAGCCACTAGAGAGACCAGCAGATACGGCGAGGGACCTGTCTGTCACACGAACTGCTCACCAAGACTCCCCACAATATCGCCAACTGTATGACACCTTCCATAGTAACCTGGCGCAATACGAATCTACTGATCCGCTCAACCGCCCAATCCTTCCAAAATTGAACTTCAACTCTACGGCCAAAAATAACATCGAGAGGCTCAACGAAATATTGGCGGAACACCTGAGCACTCAATGGACGTTGGAACAAGTCCACTTATCTCTGTACTGTGCTGCCATCACAGTAATCGGACAAAATGGACAAAAGATCTACATTCCCAGACCCAGTGAACAGAAGGTTAAAAATGAAACTCCTGCCTGGAAAAAAAGATTGATGCAGGACGTCGATAAACTTCGAGGAAAAGTTGATGTTCTGGATGAGTTCTTGAAGGATAACAAATCGCGTAAAGTGTTAAACAAAGTGCGAAAAATAGCCGCATCCGCGGGGGTGGACCTGAGATCTCCACGTCATAAGGAGTTGATGGTTGAACTGAAAGATCGCTTGAGACAACAAGCTAAAGCCAAAGGTGCTCGCCTACGAAGATACAACGAGCTTACAAAGCGAAAACAACAAAATGCTGAATATGTGAGAGACAGAAAAAAGTTCTTCAGAAGTCTTGAAAAGCCATCCGAAATCTCCTCCAATCTGCATGCTGGTATTAGCAATGGCGAATTTCGGCAGTACTGGAGTTCCTTATGGTCGGAGACTGGTCGATTTCAGGGAAACACTAGCTGGCTTAGGAACATTGAACACCAGGCTTCCGAAATCGTCGAGATGAGAACTGATCTTTTTACAGTCGAGGAAATTTCCAACATTGTCAAAAACACTAGTAACTGGAAAGCGCCAGGACCCGACCGACTTCACAACTTCTGGGTTAAACAGTTTACATCATGTTTCCCAAGTCTGGCTAGATGTTTTTCGGAGGCACTAGAAGATCCCATCAAGATACCTACTTTCCTCACTCAAGGCAATTCCTATATGCTTCACAAAAGAGGAGATCGCAGCAAGCCAGATAACTACAGACCCATAACGTGTTTGTCAGTGTTGTACAAGCTGTTCACTTCGCTTGTTAATAATGCGATATATCGTCATTGTGAAGCCAATAACATTCTGGAAGAAGAACAGAAAGGCTGCTCTCGAGGATCTGCGGGATGCAAACATCAACTCACCATAGACGCTGTAGTGTTAAAGCAAGCCCAAGCGAGGAGAAGGAATTTAAGTATATGTTATATCGACTACCAGAAGGCCTTCGATACGGTGCCCCACGATTGGCTTGTGAAAGTACTGGAGATTTATAAGATCTGCCCGAAAATAAAAGCTGTGCTTCAACATCTTATGAGTACATGGAGAACGAATATTCTTATAAACAACATCAATGCTGGAACCGTAAAAATATCGAGGGGGATATTTCAGGGAGATGCCCTGTCGCCGATGTGGTTTTGTATGGCACTGAATCCTCTTTCTACTCTTTTGAAAAACACCAACATAGGATACAGACCTGCAATGAGGAATCCGAGAAAACTGTTCCATTTATTGTATATAGATGATCTGAAGCTATTTGGCGAGAACCAAAACCAACTTCACTCGCTCATAGATATAGTGCGCTCCTTCAGCAGAGATATTGACATGTCCTTTGGTCTGGATAAATGCGCTATCATCAACATCAAGAAGGGTAAAATGGAGAACACTCAGGAACAATTTCAGGACATCTGCAGTATGTTGCCAGAAGAGACTTACAAGTATCTGGGCATTCCTCAAAATCAACGGATTGACCACACCCGTTTGAAAGCTGAGTTCACTGCGAAATATAAAAACAGGGTTACCAAAGTGCTCAACACCAAGTTGTCTGCTAAAAACCAGATCGATGCCTTGAACTCTTGGGCCACGCCAGCACTGACCTACACATTCGGAGTCTTGAAGTGGTCAGATGCTGATTTGAATGAGTTGGACCGACTAACCCGTCGCCTAATGACAAAATTCAGATGTCTGCACACCAATGCATCGGTGAAAAGACTTTATCTCCCTAGAAGAGATGGCGGACGAGGTCTGTTGAACATCTATAGACTCTGCAGAACTCAGGAGAAAAACTTGAGACGGCGACTGCTCGAATCTGAAGATAGCCTGATGAAATTAGTGACAACAGAAGATAAGGGATACACACCTCTGAACCTACAACACAGAGAACTGACGTTCGATATCACTACCAGAAGCGAAGAGAGAAGTCTATGGCGAGAACAAGCATTGCATGGCAGATTTCCCAAACACCTTGAGGGGGAAAATGTCGATAAATTAGCTTCTTTGTCGTGGTTGAATACAGGACACTTGTATCCTGAAACTGAGGGATTTCTGACGGCTATCCAAGATCGAGTTATAAGAACTCGCAACTACGAGAAACACTGTTTAAAGCTTAACGTGGAGGACAAATGCAGGAAGTGCGGCGCAGTAGGCGAATCTATTGAACATGTAATCGCCGGCTGCCGAGTTCTTGCCGACAACGCATATCTGGGCCGACACAACCAAGTGGCAAAAATTGTTCACCAGCAGTTAGCTCTTCGGCATGGTTTTTTGGATACTTGTCCACCATATTATAAGTATCAACCTGCAGCAGTGTTGGAAACGGACGCAGCGGTTCTCTATTGGGACAGACCCATAACAACGGATAGAACAGTGGACTACAATAGACCGGACCTTGTGTTCATTGAGAAGGATCAGAAGTATGGGGTGATAATTGATGTGACAGTACCATTGACTCATAACATCGGAAAAACGGAGTCCGAGAAAATAACGAAATACGAGAACTTGGCAATAGAACTGAAGAATATGTGGCAATTGTCGAAAGTCACCATTATACCGTTGGTGATTTCGGCTGAGGGAGTCATGTCAAAATCATTCAAGAGGAATCTTCAAAAGATCGAATTATCCCAGAGGATCGCGGGATATGCACAACAGGCTGTAGCATTGCAAACCTGTCACATCGTGCGGAAATTCCTGAACTAGTGGGAGGAACTGAAATGTTTTTTCACTGGTTCATAGAAGAAATACCAGCTCAAGCTGAGACCGGGAGACCGATGATGAAGGATAATAATAATAATTGTCTTTATTTTCACAATATACAAACTGGCAAAATAATACATAATATTCTACAATTTACATTGCTATTGTGAAAAAAGGCGAAGTCCAGTGATGCTATACCAGGGTACACATCCTGCTCCACTCAACCCTCCAAAGTAAAAATAATGATAAACTGGAATTTTATGGCAATACGATCATTCCCAAAATAGGGAAAAAGAATAGAAAAACAAATGCATAATAAAAACGACCCATCCCATCACAATCTTTCGACAATACCTAATTGCACAATGATATACACGAATACAATTCAAACTTCATACAGGTTGTCATGATAATATCCAAAAATTTTAGTTTTAAAGCTACTGACATTCATGGATTTAAATCGATTTGGGAGAGCATTATAAATAGAAGATATATTATAGGTGAAGCTTCTCTCAAATAGTGTTGTTTTATGTATAGGTGGTGTTATTAAACCTTTAGATCTAATGTTTAGATTATGAACATGACTCCTGAAAATAATCTTCCTATGTAAGTATGTTGGTTTCTTATTGATAATAATCTTGTGATAGTACACTGAAACATGGAACCTTCTCCGCTCTTCCATACTTAACCACCCAGCCTCCCTGATCTTGTGAGAAATTCTATCAAATTTTCTGATTCCATAGATAAAACGCAGACAAGAATTCTGCACCTTCTGTATTCTCATTTTTTGTGTTGTCGTTAAACAACTGCCATACACAACATCAGCATAATTGAAAACTGAGAGAACTACCGAATCACATAACATTTTTTTTCTTACTTGGGGAATAAAGTGTCGTGTGGAGTAGAGTAATTTAAGTTTATAATATGCGCATTGCAAGGTCTCAGAAATATATTTATCGAATCTTAAGGTTGGATCGAAAGTGAGGCCCAGATTTTTCACATTGTTCCTCATTTCCAGCCTCACATTGTCTATTCTCACATCGACCATTCCTTCAACCCTAGCCACCTTGTTTTTTGGACCGAAAATCATTATGCAACATTTTTTAGGATTTAAGAACAGATTATGTTTCAAGGAATATATGTTAAGTTCGTTCAGTTCCTTATTCATTATTTGACATGAATTCGAAACTTCATTTTCATCAAACGACAGAATCACCTGTGTATCGTCCGCATAATAATGAACTTTACTGTATTTAAAAATATGCTGCTGGTTGGATGTATAAAGTGTATAGAGTTGAGGTCCCAAAATAGATCCCTGCGGTACGCCTGAAGTGGTATACAACTCTTCGGAAAACATATTATTTATTTTAACAATTTGGGATCTGTTTTCAAGGTAACTCCGGAAAAATTTAATAGCATTTTCACTCAGTCCAATATAGTGTAGAATGGCCAATAATATCGTGCGATCAAGGGTATCAAAGGCTTTTGTGTAGTCTAGTAATACCAGAAGGGTGATTTTGTTATCATCAGTTGCTCGAAATATTTCATCAGTGATATCAGTAAGAGTTGTTGCGCAATTGTGATGTCTTCGAAAGCCCGACTGCGTCTCTGGCAAGATGAAGTTTGACTCTAAATGATCTATCAGCTGTTCGTTGATGACTTTTTCTAAAATTTTAGAAAAGCAAGGAAAAAGACTTATAGGTCTTAAGTCTTTAAAATTCTCAGGTTGGTTCACCTTTGGAAGAGGTATAACGAGAGCTCTTTTCCATGATTCAGGATAAATCGATTGTTCTATGCATGAATTAATTACATGAGTTATGAAAGGAATGATGAAAGGAGAACACAACTGTAGCATAGAAATATTGATGCCGTCCAAGCCATATGATTTGGATTTGATTCTAGATATTATATTCAGTATATCTATTTCAGAAATTTTTTTGAAATTGAGGAAAGATGATACAGACTGTTTTATATTTTCAGAATAAAATTTAATAACCTCATTTGATCTAACTGATGCTTTAGGAATCGAAGATATAAAAAACTTATTTATTTCATCAGGCTGCTTCAAATGATTAGGTATTTCTGCTTTATTTTTACCAACACCACCACAGAAATAGTTCATATCTCTCCAAAAGTTGTTAGTGTTTGAAAATTTACTGTTTAAAAAGGCTTTTTTTTCTTGCTTAATTGTTAAATTTGTCAAGTTTCGGAGTGAGTTATAGTTGGCTCTACTTTCTGGTGAACGACATTTTTTAAATTTCCTTAATGCTTTGTCACGTAATTTCATTAAATGCTTAGTGTTTCTTAGCCAGGGCTGGCAATTATTTTTAGTTGTTCGAATAATTTTTTTAGGTGCATGCAGGTCAAGGAGAATACTGAGATTTTCATTTATAAATTCAACTTTACCATCAACGCTTACAATATCATAAATATTCCTCCAAGGTATGGACTGCAAGTCATATTTGAACTGACTATAATTAATGCTATTCAAATCTCTATATTCCCTAAACTTTACCTCTCTATTGATCTTCGGCAAAGAACACTCGCAGAAAATAAATTCATGATCTGAAAAACTCGACGGCAAAATATCACAATCCACCACATTTATGTCACTAGATAAGAGTATCAGGTCTATCAACGAACTCGAAACTGAGGTAATTCTAGTTGGTTGAGTAACAACTTGTGAAAGTCCGAAAGCTTCTAACAGACCTTCGAAATCCATGACCTCTCTCGATAAATTGCCTAAAGAATAATCTAAATTGAAATCGCCAAAGCAACAAAACTTATCACAACTAGGTACTAGCGAGGTAAGAATATCATCAAAATCTTTCAAAAAGTCGGATTGTTTATACTGTGGTGGCTTGTACACACATCCTAAAGTAAGCCTTACCTTGTTCAACTGTATACTAACCCATACCTGTTCGAAGTGATCATTTTTAGTAAATTCATTCTCAATTAGCTTATACTTATATTCGTCTCTAATGAATATACCTACTCCTCCTCCTCTTCCCTGTCTGTTCTGAAAAACAGCCCTGAAACCAGGGATTTGATAATTTATTGAATCTATACCATCATTCAGCCAGGTCTCAGATACCCCAACAAAATCCAAATCTTTGTTCTCAACAAGTTGTTTAAAATCATGGAAGCTGGGTGCCAAGGATCTTACATTAACATGTCCGAGTCTGATGGTACTAAGTGGCATACAGAAAGAAAATGATAATCTAATTTGATCAATCAAAGAAGAGTTTGCACCAAACGTGTAACATCTAATTATCTGTATTCAACATTATTATGTGTATTATTATATGTAGTGATGGGGAACAAAATCGTTACCAACGTAAATCGAATACTTATTTTACCTAAGAGAGACAAAAACAAAAAAAAACGAAAATATGGACTGAGCAATCTCTATCCCATAAGCGAAATATTTCGACCGGAGGCTCATCATCCCAGCCTATTCCTGCAGCCCAAATGCGCTGAATCAATATTTTCAGAAAAAATGTGACAGGTCCCAGAAAACCGATTGGATCATAAATTCGAGCCAACTCCGACAACAAATTACGTTTCGTACATCGTCGATCAATAATCCGAACCGAAAAGTGAAAGGAATCAGTGGAGGGACGCCACTGCATTCCTAAAATCCGCAATGAAGCATCTTCTTCAACCGATTCAAAAAACTTCGCATTTGAGGAAACATGCGTTATCGGAAGATCATCTAAGACGGAAAAATCATTTGAGCAGAATTTTCTTAATTCGAATCCACCCAACAACAACAAGCTAATCAATTGTGATTTCAATTCACGGACCTCGTCAATAGATTTACAACCGCTTACAATGTCGTCAATGTATGTATCTCTATCAAGAGCTTGAACAGCAAGAGGAAAATTTTTTCCTTCATCTATCACAAGTTGTTTGAATGTACGAAGGGCCAAAAAAGGAGCACTTGATATGCCATAAGTTACCGTACGCAGTCTAAAGTCTTGAATGCTTTCATCTGAGGAAAACCTCCAAATAATGCGCTGATAATCCTGGTGTTCAGGGTTCACCCAGATCATTCGATACATCTGCCTTATATCCGCACTTATAACATATTCGTGTATTCGAAATCGCAAAAGTATAGACAAAATGTCTTTTTGAAGTTTTTGTCCCGTTAACAAGTGATCATTCAATGACAACTGCGAAGGGCATTTACTAGAGGCATTGAAAACAACCCTTATTTTTTTGGACGCTCCCTCTCCCTTAACTACGCCATGATGCGGTAAATAATAAGAACACGAAGGAACTTGATCGCATTTAATTGGTTCCATATGACCGGCTTCCAAATAATCACGCATAAAATCCCGGTATAGGGAATACAATTGAGGTTGCCTCATTAAGCGTTTCTCAAGATTCAAAAAACGTAAAATAGTAAGATCTCGACTTCCTGCAAATGATGGCAATGCGTCACGAAAAGGCAGAGATACAATGTATCTTCCGGAATCGTCGCGTTTCTGGGTCACCCTGTAGATATTCTCACATATCTCATCATCGCTACACGAACCTTCAGGGGCTGAGGGCAATCCTTCAATTTCCCAAAGTTTTTGAAGATCCTGATTTAAAATCTGTTCAGGACTAGAAACAAAAAACGAAAAATGCGAAGCGGTTACTCGAGGAGCGATTTTACCCATAACGATGTATCCCAGTTTGGTATTTATCGCGTCAAGTCCATCAGATTCTCCGCGAATTACTTCTCCTAAAATAATTTTGGAGAAAACATCAGCGCCCAACAATAAATCAATATTTCCGGGTTCATAAAAACGCGAATCAGCCAATTTCAAATGAAGGAAATGACGAAAATCCGTCGAAGAAATTTTAGTCCGCGGCAATTCATCACTAATCTTATCTAAAATCACCGCGTCTGTAATCAATACAGGCACACACTGATTGACAGGTCGTAAAGAGAGAGTGACACAACCGTAATTAGAACTAGTTTCTAAAGAATTCAAACTCTGTATCTTCACGTCTATTCGTTGTTTTGGTAGACCCAACATATTCGAAGCCCTTTTCGAAATAAACGACATCATTGATCCGCTGTCAATCAATGCACGCATCACATGAAAATTCCCGTGACCATCACAAACCTCGACCAAAGCTGTCGCCAGCAAGACACTGCAAGACGTTTGATAACGCCTGTAGCAGAAAGTATCGTACTAGGAGCTACATTTTCAGAACTCGTAGAAGGCTCCGAAACAATATTGCTCGATTGTTTGTTCGAACCAAGGTGTAAAAGTGTATGATGCCTTAGTCTACATTCCCGACAGGTATGGTGCGATTTACAATTGCGTAAATTATGGACCGAGCTCAAACAATTAAAACAGAGCCGAGAACTTTTACAGAAAGTGTGACGTTCCTTCGGAGATTTTTTCAAAAAATTTGGACATGCGAAAAGCTGATGCGACTCTTTACATAAACAACAAATAACCCCTTGGTCATTTTTTACGTTCGAGAAATGAGAATTTACTCTCTTGTTGTGCGGTGTAGATTTTTGAGGAGCAAATCCTTTGTTTGTATCTGAAAGAGTTGAAGATTTCAAGGATTCTATGGCGCAACAATATTTACTCAAAAAATCAACCAACTCAGAAAATTTTGGAATATCGGAAGAGCCATGCTCGAGCTCAAACCTTGTTATCAAGGAACTATCCATGCGTTTGAACAACATTTGAACCAAAATGAAATCCCATTCATCAACCGGAAATTTCATATATTTTAACGCAGCCAAATGTTCGGTAAAAGTATCAAGCAAATGACGTAAAGAACTTGCATTATTGGAAGTAACTTTGGCCAAGCTTTCTAAAGCTTCCCAATGAGCTTGAGCCCTCAAACGTTCATTAGAATAACGCTGCACAAGCGAATCATAAGCGATTGCGTAGTTATCACGAACCATGGGTAAAGTACGCACTAATGATAGGGGTTGCCCTTCCAGAGATGAAAGTAAGTAATTAAATTTTTCAATTTCTGACAAACTCGAGTTATTATGAACAAGAGCATCAAATAAGTCCAAAAAAGTAGGAAACTTAGTGAAATCACCATTGAACTTTCCAAGTTTTATCTCTGGTAGTCTGATATTAGGCGAATGCGTTTGAGGAAACAGGCTTGGCTTTCTAGAGCTAGTATAAAACCCTATCTCCTCCTTTTCAAAAATCTCGGAAAAAATAGATTTTACAAGAAAGAAATCGTCTTGAAACTGAGATCCGACCTCTACCTCAGGTGTCATGTCTGAATCATCGTCAGCTAATAATGCGTTAATGATACATTGCTGCTGTTTATTAAAATCTTCCCTGAGATCATCGATTTCTCCGAAACGAATTCTGAAGAGCGTTTGTTTGCTTTTATCTGATTTAGCCTCAGCGGCTAAAGTTTTCAAGGTTTCCATTTCAGAGACACAAATGCCTCTTGTAAGCTGGGCCTTTTTCAAACGCGTATCAGTCATGTTGAGAACGATATAAAGGAAAGTGAAAAGCAATGTAAGAATATTCCAGAAGAAAAGCGAATTGAACAAGTGCGAAATCATGCGAGGAATATTCCAAATATTAAGGAATTAATTCAAGCGGTTTCCACAAAACAGTGGGACAATATTAAAAATTTCAACAATAAATATTGCGAGAAGGAAAATGTGTTGGCTTTTGTTTATATTCACCCAGCGACTGGTGAGAACAAACTAATTTGCCGGAGCGAAATGCGGACCAATCAGAGACGGCGATGAAGTCCCCCGATTGCAAATTCGAATTGAGCGAGCGCGATCGACTCGTACTTGCGCCCTGAATATTCTCCAAATTTTCAAACGAAAGTAACGGATATGACGACGAAAAAAAATTTCAAAATGGAGATCTGGAGAACGGAATGCGTAGGGATCAATGGATGCGGAAAAAACTCAATTTACCTAGTGGGTGTTTTTTAAAAGGGTATCTGATAGATAAGTCAAGGAATAATTCAAACAACCCTCCGGCCGCGAGAAAACGGACTCAACAACAAAAAGCTGTATGAATGCTGAAAAATGAAACTTGCAATCAAAAAACCAAATAATTCTCTGAAGGAGGCCCAACGGAGGCTTAGAAGGACCAAATGTTGGCGTTTTACCGTATTGAATACGTAGAGCAAGTTTGGACTGTATCTTCTCAAGTTTGGATGTTGCGAAAGCAAGCACAAATACAGATTCCCGGTCAGTAAGAGACTGAATATAAAATGTCTTACCGGTTGCCAGTGATGTTGGGGGCTTCCTTGAAGTCGCAGGCTCGGAGGGATCCCTCAAAGTGAACAAGGCACTTTCCATACACCTCGTTTCACACACCTTCAATCGATGTCGATTAATTTGGCTACTGTCTCTAACAGCTAATTTGTTCTGTATTGGTTTCAACAAATATGCACTTGAAACAATACTAAGCGAAAAATAGACAACTTAAGCGATTGTCACCTTTGCGAAAAATCTCGAAAATAATGCGGAAAACTACTTCGTGATATGCACTTCATGAAGTTTCAAAGCGAATTGTTCCTTTTGTAAGGTTTAAGTTACTTTGAAAAGCCCCGGCTGGCAAAGAGCATGAAACTACCTTACCTTTTTCTTTATTTTTTTTGATAGATAGATGGATGGATGGATGGATGGATGCTTCTACTCTGGTCAATAATAGTCTATTTGAACAGATGGGATTTATTCCACTCTTATAACAATTATTATATACAATATATACAAGAGTTGGCCAAACAAAGAATATTAATTGAATAACAAGTCCGATTATTCGCAGTTCGAATCACATGTGATTTCTGTACATATTTGGGGAACTTATCTTGGGAATTTCACGTCGAATTTTCCATAGTGGCTGAATGGATCGAATCTCGGAAGATGGAACGAATCTTCTCAATGTGGTCGCCACCAAAGATAGCCGGTATCTCTCCTCGAAAAAAAATTGTGTGTCGCAGCCTCTTTGTAAGATTTTCAAGGTTAACTTCCCTCGAAGAATCTTCAGCTTCAGCAAAAAATATATGTGGAGCTCTAACTCTCTCCAAAAAGCTGTTGAAAACAATTTCGTAAATATTTGAATCAACAATGTTCCACAATCTCCAGCGATCTCTGACGATACCTTATTCACATAATGATAATAATTTAAGAGAAGAAAAAATGTCCATGTGTTCACAAGGAACGCACTGGCAAAGATAAATTGATAAAAAGGAGAAAAAATATACGTCAGAGAAATCCAGAAATTGTGAAACGAAAAATTAATTAATGAATAGAAAGCAAGTTAAAATTTAGAAGGTAATTTGATTCATTAGATATTTCCGGGAAGCATGTGGAGAACTACGTGTTAGCTGAAAATGGCGAGCTGAAAAAACTTACGGTATTCCTACTGATTCCTTCTACATAAAACAAATGAATTGATAAAAATCAAAGTGGAACAACATTTGTCTGATCAATATAACATATACACTTACCGTTTCTTATAAATCGCCACAGATAAATAACTGATTAAGAACTGAATTTTATTCAGAAGATCAAAATCCACTTTTTCTTGACGATGTTTATACAACGCTGTCGAGACGAGAAAAAGAAAATTTTCGGAAACTGTCGAATTAGCTCGCAGGTGCGCAGCGCATGGTGGGGGGTCGATATCATCGATCGAGCACAGATACAGGCGCTCTCAAAGTCATTCATTTCCAATTTTCAATTTGGAGAATCGAGCCGTTACACTTTTTCACACAAAAAAAAGGTTCTTCCACATGGGCACGTATTTTCCAGAAATTAGGGACATTCTATAGTTCAGCAACCCACATTACAAGAAAATGCACTGTGTGTTGCCGACACAACAAATCTTATTGTCACAAAATATGAATTTTTGGGTAAACTGCTGGAAATAATCGTATTTTTTCAATGTTCTCACTCATAATTATTCAAACTTCGACTAAAATCCATCATTCAACCAAGCTCAGTCACTCAGATCGAAAAGTCCTAATTGAAAATTAGACCAATAAAGAATCTGAATGATCTCGAGTCGAATCTAAATGTCACAAAATATTGATTTTTGGGTAGCTGCTGGAAATAATCGGATTTTTTCGAATTAAAATTTTCAAAAAAATAAAACAATCAAAAATTCAAAATCTCGAAAATTCAAATTTTCAAAAATTCAAAAATTCAAGAATTCGAAAATTCAAGATTCAAAAACTCGAAAATTCAATTATTCAAACTAATCAGTTATTCAGTGTATCGAGTGTAAATTTTTATCTACCTTGGAATTAACATTTAATTGATTGATACTTTGTGTGTTAGATGTAAGTATGTTTAAGGATCTAATCCAATCTCTACCTAGCAATGGTTCCTTATTGGTATCTACTATATAGATTTTCATTTCAAATAAAGTATTTTCGAATGTAACTTCAACCCATGCATAACCGAAAACTTTAATTTTATTTGAACAATATGTATATAAATTTAAATCACTTGGAATTATTTCAAGGACAGGAAATAATTTTTGAAAAAGGGTTTTACCAATTATTGTAACACCTGCACCTGTATCAATTTCGAACTTAATGAATCTATCATTAGCATTTAGATCAATTGTAAATTTTCTTGTATTAATATAAGATAAATCATCAACTACATTTACATGTGCAGTTTTGCAAACAGAAGCAACGTGAACTTTTCTCTTACATGATTCACACTGAAGGTGTTTTGCTATACAATGGTTGGCCCAATGATTTTTTGAACCACACCTGAAGCAACATGTATTTGAAAAATTGGATTTATCTGTACTTATCTGCTTTTTTGTAAAGCCTGTAGTTCTACCCTGATGTGTAGATGAAGACTGACTGGTTTTCCTCCCAATTGGATACTTTCTGGTTGGATGGACTGCTTGAAAGAATGATTTGTTCGGTGTATGTAGTAGTTCAGCATCTCGAATAGAAGTTTCCATTGTGATGGCAATTTCCACGGCCTTGCTGAGTGTAAGGTCCCTGATTTCCAACAGATGACTTTGTATTCTACTATTTCTTAGTCCACAGACAAATTGATTTCTGATTGCTTTATTCAAGTACTGTCCAAAGTTGCAATTCGCTGATAATTTCTTCAACTGAAGTTCGTATTCCCTAACAGATTCTCCCTCTAATTGGTACCTTTTATTGAACTTAAATATTTCTGAAATCTCCAATTGTGTGGGCTCGAACATTAGTTTAAGGGCTTCATTCAGTTCTGATAATGTACGAGCTTCTGGATTAAGTGGAGTAAAATGGTCGCACAGTTTGTCGTAGACTTCAGCCTTAACATAATGTAGTACGTACTTCTTTTTTGCCGTATCGTCTTCGATATCGAAGATGTTGAATGCAGTTTTAAGTCTTTGATACCAACGACTATATTTTTGGCAATTTGGGTTGAATGGTTCTATATTGAATGACGTTTGAATATTTGCCATTTTTTCCCAATTGAATAAATTGCCTACCCGCACGTGAAGATCTTGCCTCGGATTTTTAATCCTAAAGAATCCTCGTCGCCAATTATTGGTTCGGTAGCACTTTAGAATGTATATTGTAATGAATTTTGTATGATTAATTATGTATATGTATTTTTATAAGAATAGAAGCACACTTGTTTATAACCCCTTTTATTTATCGTAACGTAATGTACATATGAAATTCTCAACAGTGAATGACATCCGTCCTTCTTCTTCTAGGTTAGAACATCAATAATTGTCAACATCACAATCACAGAATATTATTAAACAAACATAACATTGAATTTTTGAATTTTTGAATTGTTGAATTTTTGAATTGTTGAATTTTTGAATTTTTGAATTTTTGAATTTTTGAATTTTTGAATTTTTGAATTTTTGAATTTTTGAATTTTTGAATTTTTGAATTTATGAATTTTCGAATTTTTGAATTTTCGATTTATTTATTTTTTTGAACATTTGAATTCGAAAAAAACCGATTATTTCCAGCAGTTACCCAAAAATCAATATTTTGTGACATTTAGATTCGACTCGAGATCATTCAGATTCTTTATTGGTCTAATTTTCAATCGAGACTTTTCGATCTGAGAGACTGAGCTTGGTTGAATGATGGATTTCAGTCAAAGTTTGAATAATTATAAGTAAAAACATTGAAAAAATATGATTATTTCCAGCAGTTTACCCAAAAATTCATATTTTGTGACAATAAGATTCGACTCGAGATTATTCAGATTCTTTATTGGTCTAATTTTCACTCGCGACTTTTCGATCTGAGAGACTGAGCTTGTTTGAATGATGAATTTCAGTCATAGTAAGAATAATTATAAGTAAAAACATCCAAAAAATCTGATTATTTCCAGCAGTTAACCCAAAAAATTCAGATTTTGTAACATCAAAATTCGAATCAAGATGATTGAGATTTTGTACTGGTCTGATTTTCACTCGAGACTTTTTGATCTGAGGGACTGAGCTCGGTCGAATAATGAATTCTACACCTTTTCCAATTGTAATTCAGAAAACGTAAAATGTAATTCAGAAAAGCAAATTTGAATTTCAGAAAATGGAAATTGTAATTCAGAATAGTATATGATATTTATCAACTTACTATTCTGAATTACAATTTCCATTTTCTGAAATTCAAATTTGGTTTTCTGAATTACATTTTACGTTTTCTGAATTACAATTGGAAAAGGTGTAGTCATAGTTTGAATAATTATAATTGGAAACATCAAAAAAATTCGATTATTCCTAGCAGTTTACCCAAAAATTCAGATTTTGTAACATTAATAATCGACTCGAGTTTATTCAGATTCTGTATTGGTCTCATTTTCACTCGGGACTTTTCGATCTGTGAGACTGAGCTCGGTTGAATAATGAATTTTAGACATAGTTTGAATAATTATATGTGAAAACATCAAAAAAATCCGATTATTCACAGCAGTTTACCCAAAAATTGAGATTTGGTAACATTAAAATTCGAAACGAGATGATTGAGATTTTGTACTGGTCTAATTTTCACTCGAGACTTTTTGATCTGAGGAACTGAGCTCGGTTGAATGATGAATTTTAGTCATAATTTGAATAATTATTAGTAAAAACATTCAAAAAATTCCGATTTTTCCCAGCAGTATACCCGAAAATTCAGATATTGTAGCATTGAAATTCGACTCGAAATTATTTAGATTTTGTATTGGTCTGATTTTCACTCGAGACTTTTCGATCTGAGAGACTGAGCTCGGTTGAATGATGAATTTTAATCATAATTTGAATAATTATTTGTAAAAACATTCAAAAAATACGATTATTTCCAGCAGTTTACCCAAAAATTCATATTTTGTGACAATAAGATTCGACTCGAGATTATTCAGATTCTTTATTGGTCTAATTTTCACTCGCGACTTTTCGATCTGAGAGACTGAGCTTGTTTGAATGATGAATTTTAGTCATAGTAGGAATAATTATAAGTAGAAACATTCAATTGCCTATCAGATAAAAACCTTCAAAAAATCTGATTATTCCCAGCAGTTTACCCAAAAAATTCAGATTTTGTAACATTAAAATTCGAATCAAGATGATTGAGATTTTGTACTGGTCTGATTTTCACTCGAGACTTTTTGATCTGAGGGACTGAGCTCGGTCGAATAATGAATTTTAGTCGAAGTTTGAATAATTATAATTGGAAACATCAAAAAAATTCTGATTATTCCTAGCAGTATACCCGAAAATTCAGATTTTGTAGCATTGAAATTCGACTCGAAATTATTTAGATTTTGTATTGGTCTGATTTTCACTTGAGACTTTTCGATCTGAGAGAATGAGCTCGGTTGACCAGGTAACCCAGAAATTCAGATTTTTTTATTGGTCTGATTTCCACTCGGGACTTTTTGATCGGAGAGACTGAGCTCGGTTGGATGATGAAATTTAGTCATAGTTTGAATAACTGATTAGTTTGAATGATTGAATTTTCGAGTTTTTGAATTTTCGAATTTTTTAATTTTTGAAAATTTGAATTTTTGAATTCTTGAAATTTTGAATTTTCGAATTTTTGAATTTTTGGATTTATGAATATTTGAATTTCAATTTTTTAATTTTGGAATTTTTGAATTTTTGAATTTTAGAATTTTAGAATTTTAGAATTTTTGAATTTTTGAATTTTTGAATTTTTGAATTTTTGAATTTTTGAATTTTTGAATTTTTGAATTTTAGAATTTCAGAATTTTGGATTTTTCTATTTTTTAATTTTTAAATTTTTGAATTTTTGAATTTTTGAATTTTTGAATTTTTGAATTTTTGAATTTTTGAATTTTTGAATTTTTGAATTTTTGAATTTTTGAATTCTTGAATTTTTGAATTTTTGAATTTTTGAATTTTTGAATTTTTGAATTTTTGAATTTTTGAATTTTCGAATTTTCGAATTTTCGAATTTTCGAATTTTCGAATTTTCGAATTTTCGAATTTTCGAATTTTCGAATTTTCGAATTTTCGAATTTTCGAATTTTCGAATTTTCGAATATTCGAATTTTCGAATTTTCGAATTTTCGAATTTTCGAATTTTCGAATTTTCGAATTTTCGAATTTTCGAATTTTCGAATTTTCGAATTTTTGGAATTTTTGAATTTTTGAATTTTTGAATTTTTGAATTTTTGAATTTTTGAATTTTTGAATTTTTGAATTTTTGAATTTTTGAATTTTTGAATTTTTGAATTTTTGAATTTTTGAATTTTTGAATTTTTGAATTTTTGAATTTTTGAATTTTTGAATTTTTGAATTTTTGAATTTTTGAATTTTTGAATTTTTGAATTTTTGAATTTTTGAATTTTTGAATTTTTGAATTTTTGAATTTTTGAATTTTTGAATTTTTGAATTTTTGAATTTTTGAATTTTTGAATTTTTGAATTTTTGAATTTTTGAATTTTTGAATTTTTGAATTTTTGAATTTTTGAATTTTTGAATTTTTGAATTTTTGAATTTTTGAATTTTTGAATTTTTGAATTTTTGAATTTTTGAATTTTTGAATTTTTGAATTTTCGAATTTTTGAATTTTCGATTTATTTATTTTTTTGAACATTTGAATTCGAAAAAAACCGATTATTTCCAGCAGTTACCCAGAAATCAATATTTTGTGACATTTTTCGACTCGAGATCATTCAGATTCTTTATTGGTCTAATTTTCAATCGAGACTTTTCGATCTGAGAGACTGAGCTCGGTTGAATGATGGATTTCAGTCAAAGTTTGAATAATTTACTTAAAAACATTGAAAAAAAACTATTATTTCCAGCAGTTTACCCAAAAATTCATATTTTGTGACAATAAGATTCGACTCGAGATTATTCAGATTCTTTATTGGGCTAATTTTCACTCGCGACTTTTCGATCTGAGAGACTGAGCTTGTTTGAATGATGAATTTTAGTCATAGTAAGAATAATTATAAGTAAAAACATCCAAAAAATCTGATTATTTCCAGCAGTTCACCCAAAAAATTCAGATTTTGTAACATTAAAATTCGAATCAAGATGATTGAGATTTTGTACTGGTCTGATTTTCACTCGAGACTTTTTGATCTGAGGGACTGAGCTCGGTCGAATAATGAATTTTAGTCATAGTTTGAATAATTATAATTGGAAACATTCCCAGCAGTATACCCGAAAATTCAGATTTTGTAGCATTGAAATTCGACTCGAAATTATTTAGATTTTGTATTGGTTTGATTTTCACTCGAGACTTTTCGATCTGAGAGACTGAGCTCGGTTGAATGATGAATTTTAGTCATAGTTTAAATAATTATAATTGGAAACATCAGAAAAATTCGATTATTCCTAGCAGTTTACCCAAAAATTCAGATTTTGTAACATTAATATTCGACTCGAGTTTATTCAGATTCTGTATCGGTCTCATTTCCACTCGGGACTTTTTGATCTGTGAGACTGAGCTCGGTTGAATGATGAATTTTGGACATAGTTTGAATAATTATATGTGAAAACATCAAAGAAATCCGATTATTCACTGCAGTCTACCCAAAAATTGAGATTTTGTAACAACAAAATTCGACTCGAGATGATTGAGATTTTGTACTGGTCTAATTTTCACTCGAGACTTTTTGATCTGAGGGACTGAGCTCGGTTGAATGATGAATTTTAGTCATAATTTGAATAATTATCAGTAAAAACATTCAAAAAATTCCGATTATTCCCAGCAGTATACCCGAAAATTCAGATTTTGTAGGACTGCAATTTAAATACGCATCTATTTGGCGACGTTTCGACCATATATTTGATCTTCCTCAGGCTAAAAAAATTACGGAATGTTCAATATATCGAGCCACAGCATACATGTAAAATCAGACAAATTACTATGGTATGTACAATGAAAGCAAACATCTCGAATGTAAAAATTGACAATTGAAATATATTAATCTTGTCTATAATTATGTGAGACAAACCTACCTTCCAAACATTACGAAATTGCATACACAGTATTATGGTATAACAGAGACATCAAAAAGAAATGCATAATCGGAAGAAAAACCAAAAAATTAGAAGGATTGAAAAGATAAATATTGGCAATGTGAAATGGTTAATTAGAATTTCTGATATATAAGAGCTGTAGGCGGTCACTGAACTGTCAGGTGGAATCAATTAAAAAAAAAACAAGTCTTACATACGGAAACAGATCGAGTTTACGGGCTGCGATCGGAAAACAAAACAAACTATCGGCCCCCGAGCTCTCGTGTTTTTCGTAATATATTATTATATACAATGTCAAAAATGACAATGAAGCGTCAGAAGTTTTTTGAATTTGCTCCTGCTTTTTTGCTAATTTTTCGATAAAATAACCACTTTAAATCTATGGGAGATGATCCCCCAATAAAAGGGGCCTGTAGCGTTCCTCGAACACCTGAAGAACAGAAGAATCATCACTTGGAAGATCGGACCTGATCGAAAGATCCTCCCGATCCAAGAGAGAGTTAGGACTTCGTGAAAAGGGGTTTTTTATCAGGTGAAGTATTTTTCAACTTCTTCTTTCTCGGGTTTTCTTCTTTGTTCTTGTTACAGATATATTTTCAAGATACTTCCATCCAGATCGATGAAAAAGCTTGTTTTCATCAAGTTCAAGAAGCTCTGTAACATGGATATCTTTTGAAGAAATTCAGCATCACTACACATATACGGGGAGACAGAGTTTTTTCAGAGGTTTTTATCTGTTCTCGTGTGTCATACGCAAAATTGTATGGTACCCCGTTCACATTCCCTCTGCTAACACTAAGATTTGGATCGGGAAACAGATTGTTTTTTTTATACAATCTGTTCCTTGTCGCCATTTCTTCACACGTGCCAATGTATGGCATTGTTTGATTTAAGAAAAAAGTATGTATAACTCTCTTTCAAAAGAATATATATATATATATATATTATATACATTACTTAGATTGGCCACATCAGTTCTCAGATTGATATTATTTGTCGTCTGTATAAAGATCATCTCACTTATACATCGTTTCTTGTAACCAGATTCTCTATCCAGAACCCCAACATTGTCAAAATCAAAAATGTGCCCTGTATCGAAATGATGTTGAGCTAGGGCAGTTTTTTCCTTTTTTATTCGGTTTATTTCACAACAGTCATACTTGTGTTGTCGTATTCTATTTTTTAATTTTTGTTTGGTCTGACCTATATAACTTTTTTCACATGAACATGGAATTGAATAAATTAGGTTAGACTGTTGTAAGATTGGTGTGGGATCTTTTAATTTGGAATAAATATTGTTAAGGGCAACAGCACTGTGTAAATGTATAAACATGAATATTAAGAAGCATTGCACATGATGTTGCGAGACACAAATATATACAGACTATTAAAATCGGATCCTACAGACAAATATGAGCGTTTGGCTAACTCCATTGTTTCCGAACTGTGTAAGGATAAATACATCTC
Source organism: Adalia bipunctata (assembly GCA_910592335.1). NCBI lineage: Eukaryota > Metazoa > Arthropoda > Insecta > Coleoptera > Coccinellidae > Adalia > Adalia bipunctata. The sequence continues at coordinate 42,207,104 of OU342952.1, read as the reverse complement.
TGATTATGAAAGTAAACATCTAAAAAGGCACAATTCTCTGCCTCCTAGACTCTATGGGTTCAGAAAAACACACAAAAACACGTTGAATTCAAGACCAGTAGTCAGTTGCATAAATTCGCCATCTTACAATATTGCCCAGTTTTTACACGAAATTCTTTCACCGATTTCTACTGTTTCACGCTATAATATTCAAAATTCATTTGAATTTGCACATTTCATTAAGGATATCGTGTTGCCTCGGGATTGCATACTGGTATCTCTGGATGTAGTTTCTTTATTCACTAACATCCCCAAAGAACAAGTTGTCAAAATAGTGAAAAAGAGGTGGCACCTTATTAGTGCATATACTGATATTCCTAAATCGCTTATGATAAAAATAATTAATTTCTGTTTTGACACAAGCTATTTTAGCTTTGATAACAACTTTTATCAACAACTTGACGGAACGGCTATGGGGAACCCGGCAAGTCCGATTCTAGCTTCGATAGTTATGGATGATCTAATAACAGAGGTATGCGAGAAAATCTCTTATTATATTCCATTCATCAAAGTTTATGTGGATGATACCTTACTAGCTATACCAAAATCGGAAACACTTTCGATCATGGAATATTTCAATTCTTATCATGACAAGTTGAAATTCACTGTCGAGCTTGAGTCTGACTGTATGATTCCCTTCTTGGATGTTATGGTTCATAGGGATAATGATGGCGGATTGAAAACTGACTGGTATAGAAAACCAACGAACTCAGGAAGACTTCTAAATTTTCGGTCAAATAATCCGATTCAACAAAAACTATAAGAAATCTGTTTCACCGAGCAACAGAGCTAAGTCATGAGTCGTTTCACAGTAGGAATCTGGATATCCTCACTGGTTTATTATTTCAGAACAATTATCCGAAACATTTCATACTCCAAATAATTAACAAACTACAACAGAAAAAAAAGCTCAAATACGGACAATATATCCAACAATAATGAGAGCATAGATGTTGAAATGAAATATTTGAAGTTACCGTTTATATCAGAAATTTCATCAAAATTAAAACACCTGTTTAAAAATGAAAATACTGAAATAACGTTTTATAATCCAAAATCCCTCAACAATATTTATTCCAAATTAAAAGATCCCACACCAATCTTAGAACAGTCTAACCTAATTTATTCAATTCCATGTTCATGTGAAAAAAGTTATATAGGTCAGACCGAACAAAAATTAAAAAATAGAATACGACAACACAAGTATGACTGTTGAGAAATAAACCGAATAAAAAAGGAAAAAACTGTCCTAGCTCAACATCATTTCGATACAGGGCACATTTTTGATTTTGACAATGTTGGGGTTCTGGATAGAGAATCTGGTTACAAGAAACTATGTATAAGTGAGATGATCTTTATACAGACGACAAATAATATCAATCTGAGAACTGATGTGGCCAATCTAAGTAATGTATATAATAATATATTACGAAAAACACGAGAGCTCGGGGGCCGATAGTTTGTTTTGTTTTCCGATCGCAGCCCGTAAACTCGATCTGTTTCCGTATGTAAGACTTGTTTTTTTTTTTAAATTGATTCCACCTGACAGTTCAGTGACCGCCTACAGCTCTTATATATCAGAAATTCTAATTAACCATTTCACATTGCCAATATTTATCTTTTCAATCCTTCTAATTTATTGGTTTTTCATCCGATTATGCATTTCTTTTTGATGTCTCTGTTATACCATAATACTGTGTATGCAATTTCGTAATGTTTGGAAGGTAGGTTTGTCTCACATAATTATATACAAGATTAATATATTTTGATTGTCAATTTTTACATTTGAGATGTTTGCTTTCATTGTACATACCATAGTAATTTGTCTGTTTTTACATGTATGCTGTAGTCTCGATATATTGAACATTCTGTAATTTTTTTAGCCTGAGGAAGATCAAATATATGGTCGAAACGTCGCTTAACAAATAGATGCGTATTTAAATTGCAGTCCCATATCCCATTAAGAAAAAATTTTGCTATATAACAGCAAGGACGTTAATATATGATGGATTATTTAGATTTTGTATTGGTCTGATTTTCACTCGAGACTTTTCGATCTGAGAGACTGAGCTCGGTTGAATGATTATGTTAAGGAGTCTACCCGAAAATTCAGATTTTGTAACAGTAAATTTCACTCGACATCATTCAGATTCTTCATTGATCTAATTTTCAGTCGGGACTTTTCGATCTGAAAGACTGAGCTTGGTTGAATGATGAATTTTAGTCATAGTTTGAATAATTATAATTGGAAACATCAAAAAAATTCGATTTTTTCTAGCAGTTTACCCAAAAATTCAGATTTTGTAACATTAATATTCGACTCGAGTTTATTCAGATTCTGTATCGGTCTCATTTCCACTCGGGACTTTTTGATCTGTGAGACTGAGCTCGGTTGAATGATGAATTTCAGACATAGTTTGAATAATTATATGTGAAAACATCAAAAAAATCCGATTATTCACAGCAGTTTACCCAAAAATTGAGATTTTGTAACATTAAAATTCGACTCGAGATTATTGAGATTTTGTACTGGTCTGATTTTCACTCGAGACTTTTTGATCTGAGAGACTGAGCTCGGTTGAATGATGAATTTTAGTCATAGTTTGAATAATTATAATTGGAAACATAAAAAAAATCGATTATTCCTAGAAGTTTACCCAAAAATTCAGATTTTGTAACATTAATATTCGACTCGAGTTTATTCAGATTCTGTATCGGTCTCATTTCCACTCGGGACTTTTTGATCTGAGAGACTGAGCTCGGTTGAATGATGAATTTTAGTCATAGTTTGAATAATTATAATTGGAAACATTAAAAAAATCCGATTATTCACAGCAGTTTACCCAAAAATTGAGATTTTGTAACATTAAAATTCGACTCGAAATTATTTAGATTTTGTATTGGTCTGATTTTCACTCGAGACTTTTCGATCTGAGAGACTGAGCTCGGTTGAATGATGAATTTTAGTCATAGTTCGAATATTCATAAGTGAAAACATCAAAAAATTTCGATTATAATGGAAATTAATCGTGGGAATAGGACCAATTAGAATATGTCAGATTGTTCAATACATATATTCGGCGACGTTTCGCAAATTCACATTTGCTTCTTCAGGCCTACAAAAATCAAAACATCAAGAACATTTTCTCTTATATAGATACACAAAGTGACAGAAAATTACATACCTCAATACGTTAAAAGTGACTATAATTCTGACCATATAATATAAAATATAAATATACAAGAATAAAACATAGAAACAAGCACGAGTGATCAGTGCGCACCATATCTCAATACGTTGAAAACATCAAACTATAACCTACTAATGTGACGTCACAAAACAAGTCGTATTTTAGTAGTGGAATATTGAATCATCTCACGCCTGAACCGACGAGTTCATCTTTTTGTGAACTTCTTATAGTTAGACAATATTGAATTATATAAACAACTGAGATGACTGGTATCAGTTCTAAAATTAACAGATGTTTAAATTAATGTGAATCATCTCTAAGATATTTCTTTTTCTGTATTGTTTTTCTTTTTCAAGAATTTTCACATTAGGAAAATCGAACCTGTGATTTTCCGCAAAGAAGTGGGAGCACAGTGCCGTCTTTTCTCTGTTTTTTACGTCTCTTAAGTCATATTTGTGTTGTTTCATCCTGTTTTTCTAATATTGCCTTGTTTGTCCAATATATACTTTATCACAGTCCAAGCATGGAACTTCATATATCACACCTGATTTTAGTTCTTTTTTGATAGGATCTTTGATATGGCTGTATAACAAGCCCACGGTTTTCATATTGTAAAATACTAATTCTCTATTATCTGTTTTTAGAGTTCTTTTGAGTTTTTGTGATAGTTCTGGTATATATGGTATTTTGTAGTATTTTTTAGTTGTTTCAATTATGTTGTTATTTCTGTTGTTGATTTTCGGTAAAAATTGTGAAATAATTCTGTTTACGAAATGTTTTGGATAATTGTTGTTGTGTAGTATATTCTTTACTTTTTCCACGTTCTGGTCATGGTATACAGGTGTACTCAAGTTGATTGCTCTATTTAGTATGTTGCGAATGGCACTGATTTTATAGCCAAGGGAATGTGTAGACAAATAATTCAATATGATACCCGAACTTGTGGGTTTTGTATACCAGTTAGTTGTAAGATTCTGTTGTTCAGTTCGGTGCACACATACGTCAAGGAATGGTAGTGAGCCCCCATTTTCTACTTCTACTGTGAATTGGATTTTATCATGGTAACTGTTGAATAATGATAGTGTCTCATTCACTTTATCTTTTGGTATGGCTGTGATAGAGTCATCGACATAAAACTTGAAGAACGGTACTGTGAATGGTAGTTGACCAATTATTGTTGTGACAAGGTCATTCATTACGAGAGCAGCCAATGCAGGACTAGCAATTCCTCCCATCGTTGTACCTTCGACCTGTTGGTAAGTGTCATCATCAAATACAAAATAACTAGTTTGGAAAAGGAAGTCAACTAATGTTAAGAAGGTCGTTTTATCCAATGATGTGTACGCTGATATTGTGTGCCAATTCTTCAGTATGACATTTTTTGTGTGACTGTGTGTAACGTTGGTAAACAACGATACAACATCCAGTGAAACTAGGATGTAGTCTTCAGGTAGGACCACAGCTTTAGAGAATTCCACAAACTCAAAAGAATTATTTATTTGGTGCTGGAAAATAGTTGTTACACCGCTCAATATATCATGTACGAGTCTAGCTATGCTAGATGAGGGTGAATCAATTCCACTTACTATTGGTCTCAGATGTAAGCCTTGTTTATGTGTTTTTCTAAGGCAATAAAGTCTCGGAGGAACTGAGTTATGTATTTTCATGTTCTTCTTTTGAAAATCAGAAATATAAGAGCTGTTAAATAAATAGTCTATCAAGTTATTAGCTTTTGTCTGGAATACTGATGTTGGATCTTTTTGTAACCGTTTGTATGTTGTAGTGTCACTAAGTATGCTCTTGACTTCATTGATGTATTCTTCACGGTACATTATGACTGTTGATCCTCCTTTATCTGATCTACTTACAATTATGTCATCGTTGGATTTTAAGAAATTCTTTGTTATATAGAATTTCTTTTGGTTTTCATCATGGAAAGTGGTTCTTCCTTTAATATGGTGTAAATGATTCGTCAGTATGTTTACGAAGTCAGATCTTAAAATATCCTTATTAGCGTCATCAACCTCCAGAGAGGAAATATAGAATTCAACATCTGTTATGATTCTAGGTATTCGAATTCACTACTAGAAAAGGGGACACTGAACTTTGGTCCACAACGAAGAATTTCTTCTACTTCTTGGGGAAGTTGAATGTTGGTATAATTGTAAATTCTTTTGGCATTATTGTCAGTTGTTTGGACGATAGGAACATGTCTCCTGGACAGTGTTTCCAACTTTGAAATATTTGTCAGTTTGATTTTCTCAAATAATGTGTGGAATATCTTTCCAAAAATACCGTTGAGTTTCACAAAATGTTCATGTGATAATTCCCGCTGTAGAAATTCAACCACCTGTGTTCTATCTCTTTCCAATGTTCTGATCTTCCATATTGTCATCTCTATTTCCAAATTTAAAATTGACCTCCTGAATTTACGTATCCTAATGTCCGTCTTTCTTCTGAAAGGACTGTCTTCGACTAGCAAAGAGTATACTGATCTGAGACTATTGATGATGTGGTTCGGGTAAATATTCTTCATCCTGCATTGCAACAAGAAGATTCTTCGGTTGTGAAACGATGCCAGCTTCCTGTTTAAATTCTTCCAATGTTTTACTTGGTGGTATGTGATTGTACCGTATGTTCGGTGTAGTGTGTCGTAGAAACCAATATCTCCCATTATATCGAACTAAAATATTGCTTAGTGTCCTCCAAGATTTAATAATGGAAATTAATCGTGGGAATAGGACAAATTGGAATATGTCAGATTGTTCAATACATATATTTGGCGACGTTTCGCAAATTCACATTTGCTTCTTCAGGCCTACAAAAATCAAAACATCAAGAACATTTTCTCTTATATAGATACACAAAGTGACAGAAAATTACATACCTCAATACGTTAAAAGTGACTATAATTCTGACCATATAATATAAAATATAAATATACAAGAATAAAACATAGAAACAAGCACGAGTGATCAGTGCGCACCATATCTCAATACACACAAAAAAGACTGTGCTAACGGCAATAGTAGATATTTTATTGACATCGTTTCAGTTGGCCCAATAAAACTTCTTCTTATATCAATAAATTATTTTTGGAGTAATTAAATTCAGATAATTCATTGAATAATACGGCTGTCATTCAATTATAGTCAGAATAATATTGAAATAAGGAAGAACTGCATATTCGTTAAATAAGACTTCTATTTGAATGAATCGATCAGAATAATATTGAAATAAAAAAGAACTATATTTGCTTTGAATACAACCTATATTTGAATGAATTGATTAATTTAATTCAATAGCTTAAAATAGTAACGGAACAATAACTAGATTTATTCCAATGAAGCCTATGATTGATTCAAAAATAGTAAATAAAGCTACGAAGACGACAGCATCAAGACAAGACGCGACAGGATTTTGATTTAGTATTATATTTAGTTGGGTGTTGCGTGTGTGTGTTACTGCGAAGAAAGAGTTTGAAAATGGAAGAGTAGCTATTGAATAAGTGGGGAATGGAATCTCTAGTTCCACATTTTCAGGGTAAGTAACTTCATATTCATATAAAAATGTCTCAAAGCCTTCCGTTTTATTGTGAATGTGTGCCATAAACGAAAGACAATCTAATAATGGTACTTATTTTACCGATAGTTGTTAGGATGTTAGCTATTTCAACCCCTTAAGTTCACATTTGGTGCACTATCGCTTTCGAAGGAGGGACATCCAATTTCAAGATTAAATTGAACCAAATCTTAGTGGTTGCTTTTGATATACCTGGGCCTGTTTCATAAAACAAGTTATAAGTTAACAGACAAATATTCTACGAGTTGTAAGTTTTTTGTCCAATATCCGCTCCATAAAAATAACTAACAATGAACTAAGGTGACAATACCGATTAAATTAATTCGTAAAATTGTAATCCAACTAAAAGTGGGAGCAGTAGGTATTTGGTGAAATTCACTTGTTTTCAATGTGCATTACAAGTACCTTTACTTGTGAAATTGTAACTCGTTATTTTTACTGGGTATTAATCATAATTAGTTTATGTCCCACAGTTATCCACTTCTTACAGAGTTTGATGTTAGTAAAAATTTCATCAAGTCTCTAACATTCATTTTATTTTCAAACAAGGTTTTGCTTATGTAGTTTTTTGAGGTTTAGAAAATCGAAAAGAAAAATATCCCCTAAGATCCCTATTTAATATTGTCGCTTATTATCACAGTACCATAACTATGTTCAAATTAGAGGAAATGAGTTATTGTTTTGTTATGAATATGTTACTGTTTACTTATTGTTATTGTGTTCTTGAGATAACATTTATGATTTTGTTGATAAAATAATAAACAAATGTGAAACATTCAAAATAGTTTTATTTGATACATCTTATCATTCAATCAATAAATTAAAGAGTTAAATTAACAATAATAAACTTCAATTCAAATATAGTAAAATATTTCTAACGACTGCATCATATTGATTCAATTGATGTAGTTTTTTTTCCCAATATGAAGTTTATTTAAATCGAAATCAAGCATTCATTCTTTTTATAGTAAACTACCTTTCAAGAAATTACATCTTGTTTCAGTTTTAATATATCCTACATTTAAAACAATCCAAATGTATACTTATTCAATAATATATTTATTTTCCTGAAATATTATAGTTAATTGATAGAAAAAAAATTGGGTTTGTTTTAATTGTATTCTTTCATTGAAACTAACTAACGCTTTTCTTGTCTCAATTATAGCATTTCATTGAATACTTTCACTGCTTAGATAAAATCAATGAGACCTATAATTGAATCAAAAATAGGCAGCATTGGCATAGGAAGAACAAGATAAGCATTGAATTAAATATAGTAATCATTCAGGAATAGGGAATACAGTATATCATTGATTCAATGGTTATGCCATTGTTTCTACTAACAGTGTTTTTTGTGTGTACGTTGAAAACATCAAACTATAACCTACTAATGTGACGTCACAAAACAAGTCGTATTTTAGTAGTGGAATATTGAATCATCTCACGCCTGAACCGACGAGTTCATCTTTTTGTGAACTTCTTATAGTTAGACAATATTGAATTATATAAACAACTGAGATGACTAGTATCAGTTCTAAAATTAACAGATTTGTTTAAATTAATGTGAATCATCTCTAAGATATTTCTTTTTCTGTATTGTTTTTCTTTTTCAAGAATTTTCACATTAGGAAAATCGAACCTGTGATTTTCCGCAAAGAAGTGGGAGCACAGTGCCGTCTTTTCTCGGTTTTTTACGTCTCTTAAGTCATATTTGTGTTGTTTCATCCTGTTGTTCAAATATTGCCTTGTTTGTCCAATATATACTTTATCACAGTCCAAGCATGGAACTTCATATATCACACCTGATATTAGTTCTTTTTTGATAGGATCTTCGATATGGCTGTATAACAAGCCCACGGTTTTCATATTGTAAAATACTAATTCTCTATTATCTGTTTTTAGAGTTCTTTTGAGTTTTTGTGATAGTTCTGGTATATATGGTATTTTGTAGTATTTTTTAGTTGTTTCAATGATGTTGTTATTTCTGTTGTTGATTTTCGGTAAAAGTTGTGAAATAATTCTGTTTACGAAATGTTTTGGATAATTGTTGTTGTGTAGTATATTCTTTACTTTTTCCACGTTCTGGTCATGGTATACAGGTGTACTCAAGTTGATTGCTCTATTTAGTATGTTGCGAATGGCACTGATTTTATAGCCAAGGGAATGTGTAGACAAATAATTCAATATGATACCCGAATTTGTGGGTTTTGTATACCAGTTAGTTGTAAGATTCTGTTGTTCAGTTCGGTGCACACATACGTCAAGGAATGGTAGTGAGCCCCCATTTTCTACTTCTACTGTGAATTGGATTTTATCATGGTAACTGTTGAATAATGATAGTGTCTCATTCACTTTATCTTTTGGTATGGCTGTGATAAAGTCATCGACATAAAACTTGAAGAACGGTACTGTGAATGGTAGTTGACCAATTATTGTTGTGACAAGGTCATTCATTACGAGAGCAGCCAATGCAGGACTAGCAATTCCTCCTATCGTTGTACCTTCGACCTGTTGGTAAGTGTCATCATCAAATACAAAATAACTAGTTTGGAAAAGGAAGTCAACTAATGTTAAGAAGGTCGTTTTATCCAATGATGTGTACGCTGATATTGTGTGCCAATTCTTCAGTATGACATTTTTTGTGTGACTGTGTGTAACGTTGGTAAACAACGATACAACATCCAGTGAAACTAGGATGTAGTCTTCAGGTAGGACCACAGCTTTAGAGAATTCCACAAACTCAAAAGAATTATTTATTTGGTGCTGGAAAATAGTTGTTACACCGCTCAATATATCATGTACGAGTCTAGCTATGCTAGATGAGGGTGAATCAATTCCACTTACTATTGGTCTCAGATGTAAGCCTTGTTTATATGTTTTTCTAAGGCAATAAAGTTTCGGAGGAACTGAGTTATGTATTTTCATGTTCTTCTTTTGAAAATCAGAAATATTAGAGATAGAGCTGTTAAATAAATAGTCTATCAAGTTATTAGCTTTTGTCTGGAATACTGATGTTGGATCTTTTTGTAACCGTTTGTATGTTGTAGTGTCACTAAGTATGCTCTTGACTTCATTGATGTATTCTTCACGGTACATTATGACTGTTGATCCTCCTTTATCTGATCTACTTACAATTATGTCATCGTTGGATTTTAAGAAATTTTTTGTTATATAGAATTTCTTTTGGTTTTCATCATGGAAAGTGGTTCTTCCTTTAATATGGTGTAAATGATTCGTCAGTATGTTTACGAAGTCAGACCTTAAAATATCCTTATTAGCGTCATCAACCTCCAGAGAGGAAATATAGAATTCAACATCTGTTATGATTCTAGGTATTGGTAATTCACTACTAGAAAAGGGGACACTGAACTTTGGTCCACAACGAAGAATTTCTTCTACTTCTTGGGGAAGTTGAATGTTGGTATAATTGTAAATTCTCTTGGCATTATTGTCAGTTGTTTGGACGATAGGAACATGTCTCCTGGACAGTGTTTCCAACTTTGAGATATTTGTCAGTTTGATTTTCTCAAATAATGTGTGGAATATCTTCCCAAAAATACCGTTGAGTTTCACAAAATGTTCATGTGATAATTCCCGCTGTAGAAATTCAACCACCTGTGTTCTATCTCTTTCCAATGTTCTGATCTTCCATATTGTCATCTCTATTTCCAAATTTAAAATTGACCTCCTGAATTTACGTATCATAATGTCCGTCTTTCTTCTGAAAGGACTGTCTTCGACTAGCAAAGAGTATACTGATCTGAGACTATTGATGATGTGGTTCGGGTAGATATTCTTCATCCTGCATTGCAACAAGAAGATTCTTCGGTTGTAAAACGATGCCAGCTTCCTGTTTAAATTCTTCCAATGTTTCACTTGGTGGTATGTGATTGTACCGTATGTTCGGTGTAGTGTGTCGTAGAAACCAATATCTCCCATTATATCGAACTAAAATATTGCTTAGTGTCCTCCAAGATTTAATAATGGAAATTAATCGTGGGAATAGGACAAATTAGAATATTTCAGATTGTTCAATACATATATTCGGCGACGTTTCGCAAATTCACATTTGCTTCTTCAGGCCTACAAAAATCAAAACATCAAGAACATTTTCTCTTATATAGATACACAAAGTGACAGAAAATTACATACCTCAATACGTTAAAAGTGACTATAATTTTGACCATATAATATAAAATATAAATATACAAGAATAAAACATAGAAACAAGCACGAGTGATCAGTGCGCACCATATCTCAATACGTTGAAAACATCAAACTATAACCTACTAATGTGACGTCACAAAACAAGTCGTATTTTAGTAGTGGAATATTGAATCATCTCACGCCTGAACCGACGAGTTCATCTTTTTTTGAACTTCTTATAGTTAGAAAATATTGAATTATATAAACTGAGATGACTAGTATCAGTTCTAAAATTAACAGATTTGTTTGAATTAATGTGAATCATCTCTAAGATATTTCTTTTTCTGTATTGTTTTTCTTTTTCAAGAATTTTCACATTAGGAAAATCGAACCTGTGATTTTCCGCAAAGAAGTGGGAGCACAGTGCCGTCTTTTCTCTGTTTTTTACGTCTCTTAAGTCATATTTGTGTTGTTTCATCCTGTTGTTCAAATATTGCCTTGTTTGTCCAATATATACTTTATCACAGTCCAAGCATGGAACTTCATATATCACACCTGATTTTAGTTCTTTTTTGATAGGATCTTTGATATGGCTGTATAACAAGCCCACGGTTTTCATATTGTAAAATACTAATTCTCTATTATCTGTTTTTAGAGTTCTTTTGAGTTTTTGTGATAGTTCTGGTATATATGGTATTTTGTAGTATTTTTTAGTTGTTTCAATTATGTTGTTATTTCTGTTGTTGATTTTTGGTAAAAGTTGTGAAATAATTCTGTTTACGAAATGTTTTGGATAATTGTTGTTGTGTAATATATTCTTTACTTTTTCCACGTTCTGGTCATGGTATACAGGTGTACTCATATATGAAAACCGTGGGCTTGTTATACAGCCATATCAAAGATCCTATCAAAAAAGAACTAAAATCAGGTGTGATATATGAAGTTCCATGCTTGGACTGTGATAAAGTATATATTGGACAAACAAGGCAATATTTGAACAACAGGATGAAACAACACAAATATGACTTAAGAGACGTAAAGAACAGAGAAAAGACGGCTCTGTGCTCCCACTTCTTTGCGGAAAATCACAGGTTCGATTTTCCTAATGTGAAAATTCTTGAAAAAGAAAAACAATACAGAAAAAGAAATATCTTAGAGATGATTCACATTAATTTAAACAAATCTGTTAATTTTAGAACTGATACTAGTCATCTCAGTTGTTTAAATAATTCAATATTGTCTAACTATAAGAAGTTCACAAAAAGATGAACTCGTCGGTTCAGGCGTGAGATGATTCAATATTCCACTATTAAAATACGACTTGTTTTGTGACGTCACATTAGTAGGTTATAGTTTGATGTTTTCAACGTATTGAGATATGGTGCGCACTGATCACTCGTGCTTGTTTCTATGTTTTATTCTTGTATATTTATATTTTATATTATATGGTCAGAATTATAGTCACTTTTAACGTATTGAGGTATGTAATTTTCTGTCACTTTGTGTATCTATATAAGAGAAAATGTTCTTGATGTTTTGATTTTTGTAGGCCTGAAGAAGCAAATGTGAATTTGCGAAACGTCGCCGAATATATGTATTGAACAATCTGACATATTCTAATTTGTCCTATTCCCACGATTAATTTCCATTATTAAATCTTGGAGGACACTAAGCAATATTTTAGTTCGATATACCTAATGGGAGATATTGGTTTCTACGACACACTACACCGAACATACGGTACAATCACATACCACCAAGTGAAACATTGGAAGAATTTAAACAGGAAGCTGGCATCGTTTTACAACCGAAGAATCTTCTTGTTGCAATGCAGGATGAAGAATATTTACCCGAACCACATCATCAATAGTCTCAGATCAGTATACTCTTTGCTAGTCGAAGACAGTCCTTTCAGAAGAAAGACGGACATTATGATACGTAAATTCAGGAGGTCAATTTTAAATTTGGAAATAGAGATGACAATATGGAAGATCAGAACATTGGAAAGAGATAGAACACAGGTGGTTGAATTTCTGAAGCGGGAATTATCACATGAACATTTTGTGAAACTCAACGGTATTTTTGGGAAGATATTCCACACATTATTAGAGAAAATCAAACTGACAAATATCTCAAAGTTGGAAACACTGTCCAGGAGACATGTTCCTATCGTCCAAACAACTGACAATAATGCCAAAAGAATTTACAATTATACCAACATTCAACTTCCCCAAGAAGTAGAAGAAATTCTTCGTTGTGGACCAAAGTTCAGTGTCCCCTTTTCTAGTAGTGAATTACCAATACCTAGAATCATAACAGATGTTGAATTCTATATTTCCTCTCTGGAGGATGATGACGCTAATAAGGATATTTTAAGATCTGACTTCGTAAACATACTGACGAATCATTTACACCATATTAAAGGAAGAACCACTTTCCATGATGAAAACCAAAAGAAATTCTATATAACAAAAAATTTCTTAAAATCCAACGATGACATAATTGTAAGTAGATCAGATAAAGGAGGATCAACAGTCATAATGTACCGTGAAGAATACATCAATGAAGTCAAGAGCATAGTTAGTGACACTACAACATACAAACGGTTACAAAAAGATCCAACATCAGTATTCCAGACAAAAGCTAATAACTTGATAGACTATTTATTTAACAGCTCTTATATTTCTGATTTTCAAAAGAAGAACATGAAAATACATAACTCAGTTCCTCCGAAACTTCATTGCCTTAGAAAAACACATAAACAAGGCTTACATCTGAGACCAATAGTAAGTGGAATTGATTCACCCTCATCTAGCATAGCTAGACTCGTACATGATATATTGAGCGGTGTAACAACTATTTTCTAGCACCAAATAAATAATTCTTTTGAGTTTGTGGAATTCTCTAAAGCTGTGGTCCTACCTGAAGACTACATCCTAGTTTCACTGGATGTTGTATCGTTGTTTACCAACGTTACACACAGTCACACAAAAAATGTCATACTGAAGAATTGGCACACAATATCAGCGTACACATCATTGGATAAAACGACCTTCTTAACATTAGTTGACTTCCTTTTCCAAACTAGTTATTTTGTATTTGATGATGACACTTACCAACAGGTCGAAGGTACAACGATGGGAGGAATTGCTAGTCCTGCATTGGCTGCTCTCGTAATGAATGACCTTGTCACAACAATAATTGGTCAACTACCATTCACAGTACCGTTCTTCAAGTTTTATGTCGATGACTCTATCACAGCCGTACCAAAAGATAAAGTGAATGAGACACTATCATTATTCAACAGTTACCATGATAAAATCCAATTCACAGTAGAAGTAGAAAATGGGGGCTCACTACCATTCCTTGACGTATGTGTGCACCGAACTGAACAACAGAATCTAACAACTAACTGGTATACAAAACCCACAAGTTCGGGTATCATATTGAATTATTTGTCTACACATTCCCTTGGCTATAAAATCAGTGCCATTCGCAACATACTAAATAGAGCAATCAACTTGAGTACACCTGTATACCATGACCAGAACGTGGAAAAAGTAAAGAATATACTATATGTATAAGTGGAAACATCCAAAAAATCTGATTATTACCAGCAGTTCACCCAAAAAATTGAGATTATGTAACGTTAAAATTCGAATCAAGATGATTGAGATTTTGTACTGGTCTAATTTTCACTCGAGACTTTTAACATTGGAAATGTTTATGTTCGTATATTGCAGGTAAATTAGGAGTTTTTGTTCAAGGTCAAAAGACAAAGTGTCGCCAGTAGACCAAAAAAGCATTCGAAAGTTATCGCGTGATTCATTAACGTAGGTGTGTTGGGCCAGCATATGCCAGCATACGAGAATCGGCGAACTGCGCCGAGGTGGGACTCAGGTGGGAGGTCCGCCAAATTCGCCGCAACGTTGCCGGATTGGGCACTTAGTCCGGTATTTGAAGGATAGATCATTGTTTTATTTCCTTCATTAGCACTTCGAGTGTTTATATTGTTGTTTAATCAAGTGAGATCTGGGCCGCGGTGAGCGGCCCGTCAAATTCGTCGCAGGCAATTATTCCGGTATTTGAAGGATAGATCATTGTTTTATTTCCTTCATTAGAACTTCGAGTGTTTATATTGTTGTTTAATCAAGTGAGATCTGGGCCGCGGTGAGCGGCCCGTCAAATTCGCCGCAACGTTGCCAGATTGGGCACTTATTTCGTTATTTGATCCACTGAAGAAACGGATTTGCACAGTCTGGCAACAAAATCCGCTTATGACACTGTTCGCCCATGCTCAAATCGGCCTCTAACGCCCGTTTGCACCGCTTACCCTTAAAAGTTCCTCGTTGCTAGGTACCACTTAGACTTAAGTTCCACTCAAAAATATTTCCATTTGCACCGGTACCACTTAACAGAAATTTAGCTAAGGATCACTGCCATTTGGCAACGCTGTATGATTATTCAAATATTGATACATTCGACCTACTTGAGAATTGAAAAGAAGAAATTCTATGCCGGTTTCTATGATCTATGACTAACCTATAACATAACAAATAACAGACAACGTACAAACATCGTACAGATAATTTGTGTTTTTCGGTTTTTCCTTGTGAAGTGTGAATTCAAAATGGATAGTGTTGAAAAGAAATCAACAAGAGCTCCAAATTTCTCTTCTAATGAGAAAAATAAACTTTTAAATTTGGTGAATAGTTTCAAGGGCACCATTGAAAATAAAAAACGAATGCAGTTACTTGGCGTGAAAAGACGGAAGCGTGGCAAGAAATTACGAATTTATTCAATTCACAATCCCCTGATGGACATCCAGTTCAATGAAAAGGCAATTTTCAAGCACAAGGAGCTCTGTAACATGGATAGCAGCATATTTTTAACATTGGAAATGTTTATGTTCGTATATTACAGGCAAGTTTCGAGTTTTCGTTCAAGGTCAAAAGACAAAGGTGTCGCTAGTAGACCAAAAAAGCATTCGAAAGTTATCGCGTGATATAGGTGACATAGGGTGTATTGCGCCAGCATACGAGAAGCGAGCATAAATTAATTCTCACGAATGCCTAACCATTCAGATTCACTCGATTCCGAGTGCTTCCGAATGCACCCGCGTGGAAGATCGTGAGAAGAAGCCGTTGCCCGTTATTCAGATCGCGCGTTTTGTCTTTTGTCATTCTTCATAAACGAATCTGATAGTGAAATAGTTGAAAACGGTTGGAACTTCGAACAGTTAACAGTTTGATTTTTATTGAATAGAATATCTAGCAAAATCTATTACAATTTCTCATTATGGACGTTTCAAATAAATGCTCGACTTTATTGCAGAGTGAATCCACTTATTTGCATTTGCGGCATATGTGGGAAAGAGTTTACCAGCGTATCTGTTAGAAACAGGACAATCCATAATGATGATTCCGCTAAAGTGGTGAAGAAGCAATATATTTTGTGTTCTCTTTGTTCTACTGATGAAAACCAGGAAACTTTTTCTACATATGATCATTTGAGAATAATTCATGGTGTTCTGTATGATTGATATTTCTTACATTTCCCCCATCTAAGAAAACTATGATACAACACACAGTTATATTGCCATATTTCAAAATACATATGCTAAATTACCTACTTAAATTCTCACTTTTGAGGTTTTTGTAAGCGCATATGTGCTTTTTTACAAGCTTTTATTTAGTTTCACCTGTCCCGGTGTCTGTCTGTCTGTCTCTATCTAATCAAATCTTGCAAGTTAAATATGACACACTTCTAATCGTCCGATTGATTTGAAATTTGGCAGGTGTACATAATTCTGGTGACAATGCATCATGAAATATTTTTCATAGAAAAAAACAAAATGGCTGCTCCAAAATGGCGGATGAGTTTCGTAATTATCATCCGATTTCATTCAAAATTAGTATCTAGGGGTTTTTGGGTTCGACAATGATGATTCTTCTGTCAAAATTGAAAAATTCAAGATGGCGGCTAGAATAGGCCGGACGAGTTTCGTAATTATGATCCGATTCTATTCAAAATGTGTATCCAGGGGTGTTCTGGGTCGGAAATTACGATTCTTCAAAATTGAGGAATTCAAGATGGCGGCTTCAAAATGGCGGATGAGGGTTGTTTTTATAAAAGATTGTTTTAAAGAATGATTTTTTTATTATAGCTTGTTCTAAATGCAAGGGCGGATATAGCTTTTTTTCATGGGGGGGGGGGGTAATAACTATTGAAAATCAGGTTCACAATTTATGAAATTTTTTTATGTGCACCACATTGCGTAACTTCCTCTAAGGACTTTGATACTCATGGGGGGTAATTACCATAATATAAATCAAACTGTTCGAAGTTCCAAGTTCCAACCGTTTTCAACTATTTCACTATCAGATTCGTTTATGAAGAACGACAAAAGACAAAACGCGCGATCTGAATAACGGGCAACGGCTTCTTCTCACGATCGTCCTCTCGGGTGCATTCGGAAGCACTCGGAATCGAGTGAATCTGATTGGTTAGGAATTCGTGAGAATTAATGTATGCTCGAGAATCGGCGACGGCGACCAGTGAGCCGCGGTGAGAGGTACGTCAAATTCGCCGCAACGTTGCCAGATTGGGCAATTATTCCTGTATTTGAAGGATAGATCACTTCGAGTGTTTATATTGTTGTTTCATCAAGTGAGATCTGGGCCGCGGTGAGTGGTCCGTCAAATTCGCCGCAACGTTGCCAGATTGGGCAAATATTTCGGTATTTGAAGAATAGGTCAATAGTTGATCCGAGTACATATAAGATTCATGAATTTTAGTAGAAACAGAATCCTTCTATCTGAAGCCAATTTCATGAATACCCAGATTTGCTAAAATCAAAATTCACTTCGAAAATATTGGACGGAGTGGACTCAGCTTCATTTGATTTCCTCCGAGTAGGGGAGGACGGGGGAATTCCGCGCACGGAGGAATTCTGCGCATTGATATTCTACAACTCAGTTCAGTTATTTCAAAATTTAGATACAGCCACAGAAATATAATAAACATATGAATAAATAAATATTTTATTATATTTCTGTGGATACAGCGCACCATCTCGTATTTGCCTTGCCAACATCCTCCCGTAATTTAAAGATATTCGTGTTTTTATTTTAGACCAGGGAGCCGATTGTTCGTTTCACGATGCTATGATCTAATTTTCGAGAGAAATTGGAATCGTGGAAAGTACTTCTATTATTAATTTCTAATGAATCTATTGCATGACTATTTTCCTTCATATGTGTAGATTATTTAATGCAAAAGAACAATTACATAATTGTATTTCGTCATCTAATGTCAGTGATTAGTTAGGTTAGGTGACTCACACTGGGAGAATAACGCGCAGCTGTAGCGGGGTAATTCTTCAATAATATTTTTTGTACAGTCCTGGAAATTTGTTTAATTTACATTGTACTTGTTTATTACCTAAATAATGAAATATTTTTTCGAGTTTTTCAGCTGTTCAATATATGCGCATAATTATACCATCGCATGCGCGGTATTACCCAGTACGTGGGGGAAGACCGCGAAAAGACAGTTTTCAGAATTATTTTTTTTCTCAATTGGTATAGGTAGTTGAACCTTTTCCTTGTGATGAAAAAGTTCCAAATGGGTTCATGATTCAGCAGTTAAATTATGAAAGTTTGTGTGTACATAGGAAGGTTTTTGTGAGCATTTTCCCTAAGATGCGTGGAATTCCCCCGTCCTCCCCTACATATAAGATTCATGAATTTTAGTAAAAACATAATCCTTCTATCTCAAGCCAATTTCGAGAATACTCAGATTTGGTAAAATAAAAATTCTCTTCGAAAATATTGGACGGGGTGGACTCAGCTTCTTCTGATGATGTTTACTCCGAGAAGGTACATATAAGATTCCTGAATTTTAGTGAAAACAGAATCTTTCTACTTTCTATCTCAAACCAATTTCATGAAAACCCAGATTTGGTAAAATAAAAATTCGCTTAGAAAATATTGGACAGAATGGACTCAGCTTCATCCGATGAGAGTTGATCTGAGAACATATAAGATTCATGAATTTTAGTAAAAACAGAATCCTTCTATCTCGAGCCAATTTCGAGAAAACTCAGATTTGGTAAAAAAAAAATTCTCTTCGAAAATATTGGACGAGGTCTCAGCTTATTCTGATGATGTTAACTCCGAGTACATGTAAGATTCATGAATTTTAGTGAAAACTGAATCCTTCTATCTAAAGCCAATTTCATGAAAACCCAGATTTGCTAAAATCAAAACTCACTTCGAAAATATTGGACAGGAATGACAGGATAATTCATCCAATTATTCATATCTTTATTTTTTATTATTATATCTTAAGAATACTCACTTTAGAAAGAACATTTTTGTTTTAAAATACGGTGACAAGTTTCCTCTCACATGTTTATGTTAGGAATTGGGAATGTTGATTGTTTCTTGCAATTATTATTGCTCATTATTATTATTGAAAATACTATTTTATTTTAAGTTCAAATGCAAATAAATGTTGGTAATATTCACATGTGGTGTTATCATTTCCAATGTCTCTGATGGTTGCAAGGATTGCGAAATCTGTAAATTTTTTGATCTGAGGGACTGAGCTCAGTTGAATAATGAATTTCAGTCATAGTTTGAATGATTATAAGTAGAAACATCCAAAAAATTCCGATTATTCACAGCAGTTTACCCAAAAATTGAGATTTTGTAACATTAAAATTCGACACGAGATGATTGAGATTTTGTACTGGTCTAATTTTCACTCGAGACTTTTTGATCTGAGCAACTGAGCTCGGTTGAATGATGAATTTTAGTCATAATTTGAATAATTATTAGTAAAAACATTCAAGAAACTCCGATTTTTCCCAGCAGTATACCTGAAAATTCAGATATTGTAGCATTGAAATTATTTAGATTTTGTATTGGTCTGATTTTCACTCGAGACTTTTCGATCTGAGAGACTGAGCTCGGTTGAATGATGAATTTTAATCATAATTTGAATAATTATTTGTAAAAACATTCAAAAAATACGATTATTTCCAGCAGGTTACCCAAAAATTCATATTTTGTGACAATAAGATTCGACTCGAGATTATTCAGATTCTTTATTGGTCTAATTTTCACTCGCGACTTTTCGATCTGAGAGACTGAGCTTGTTTGAATGATGAATTTTAGTCATAGTTAGAATAATTATACCCAGACGGGCATCTCTATTTCAGCACAATCACAACATAGTCATGCACATAAGATAGCCATATTCCATAGTTTATTAGAAAGATTGATGAATATTCCCATGAAGGAGGACAAATTTAACAGAGAATTGGAGATTATAAAACAGACTGCAGTTATGAATGGCTTTGAAGAAAAAATAATTCAAGAAATGTTTAATAAAAAAGTACAAAAAAAGATAATTAAAGACAATTTTATAATAGAAGACGATAGAGAAAATACAAAATTTGTTCCCTTATCATATATCGGAGGAATTTCATCAAAAATAAAGAAGATTTTAGAAAAAGATACTTCCATAAAGATTGCTTTCAAACCAACAAACAACATCAATAAATTATTGGTGAACAATAAAGAAAAAACCGAAAAATTAGACAAGAATGGAGTTTACAAGTTAACGTGTAATACATGTAACGCCTACTACATAGGAAAAACTACGAGGACATTCAAACAAAGAATCAGGGAACACATGAGAATCTTGAGACTGGGAGATAGTTACAACGACTCACATTTTGGTAATCATTTGTATGAAAGTCAACATGATTTTAATACTGAAGAGAATTTTGAAATTTTACACACTAATGTTAATAATTGGGTCATGGATAGGTTAGAGAGATTAGAAATTTTACGACATAAAAAATTTGACAATAATGTTATGTTAAATACTCAAGTAGATTTTGGCAGTGATGGTTTGATAAAATGTTTAATATAGAATAGGAGTAAAAAATGTCAAGTCATGTAACAACTTTATGATAGAAATTTGTCATATATGTTCTCTATGCTCATAACCTTCTATTTTGAAAATATGTTCTCTATGCTCATAACCTTCAATTTCAAAAAAAATTTTTGGAGCAAACACGTTTTATGAGGAACTTCGGTAATTTTTATCCTTGTTTTATTTATCATTTGACGATTCGAAGTTGAGAGAGTTCAGGTGAGACGAGTTTTAAGAATAATTTTAAAAATTGTAATATGTTTAGAAGTCTTATGTTTTGTGTTGTAATTTCAGTGAATCTAGTCTGAGGATGCTCTGACAATACAGAGCGAAACTAGTCACACAGTAAATAACTCTAGGAAGTAACAATCTGTTTTTATTTAATAATTATAAGTAAAAACATGCAAAAAATCTGATTATTCCCAGCAGTTTACCCAAAAAATTCAGATTTTGTAACATTAAAATTCGAATCAAGATGATTGAGATTTTGTACTGGTCTGATTTTCACTCGAGACTTTTTGATCTGAGGGACTGAGCTCGGTCGAAAAATGAATTTTAGTCGAAGTTTGAATAATTATGATTGGAAACATTTTTTGAGACTTTTCGATCTGAGAGACTGAGCTCGGTTGAATGATGAATTTTAGTCATACATAGTTCGAATATTCATATGTGAAAACATCAAAAAATTTCGATTATGTTAAGGAGTCTACCCGAAAATTCAGATTTTGTAACAGTAAATTTTACTCGACATCATTCAGATTCTTCATTGATCTTATTTTCAGACGGGACTTTTCGATCTGAGAGACTGAGCTTGGTTGAATGATGAATTTTAGTCATAGTTTGAATAATTAAAATTGGAAACATCAAAAAATTCGATTATTCCTAGCAGTTTACCCAAAAATTCAGATTTTGTAACATTAATATTCGACTCGAGTTTATTCAGATTCTGTATTGGTTTCATTTCCACTCGGGACTTTTTGATCTGTGAGACTGAGCTCGGTTGAATGATGAATTTTAGACATAGTTTGAATAATCATATGTGAAAACATTAAAAAAATCCGATTATTCACAGCAGTTTACCCAAAAATTGAGATTTTGTAACATTAAAATTCGTCTATGGATTATTGAGATTTTGTACTGGTCCAATTTTCACCCGAGACTTTTTGATCTGAGGGACTGATCTCGGTTGAATGATGAATTTTAGTCATGGTTTGAATAATTTTAAGTAAAAACATCCAAAAAACTCTGATTATTCCCAGCAGTTCACACGAAAATTCAGATTTTGTAACATTGAAATTCGACTCGAGATTATTCAGATTCTGTATTGGTTTGATTTTCACTCGAGATTTTTTGATATGGGATACTGAGCTCGGTTGAATTATGAATTTTAAACATAGTTTGAATGATTATGAGTAAAAACATCCAAAGAATCTGATTATTCCCAGCAGGTCACCCAGAAATTCCGATTTTTTTATTGGTCTGATTTTCACTCGGGACTTTTTGATCGGAGAGACTGAGCTCGGTTGAATGATGAGATTCAGTCATAGTTTGAATAACTGATTAGTTTGAATGATTGAATTTTCGAGTTTTTGAATTTTGAATTTTCGAATTTTGGAATTCTTGATTTTTCGAAAATTCGAATTTTTTAATTTTTGAAATTTTGAATATTCGAATTTTTGAATTTTTGAAAGTTTGAATTTTTGAATTTTTGAATTTCTGATATTTGAATTTTTGAATTTCTGAATTTTCGAATTTTTTAATTTTTGATTTTTTTATTTTATTGAACATTTGAATTCGAAAAAAACCGATTATTTTCAGCAGTTACCCAAAAATCAATATTTTGTGACATTTAGATTCGACTCGAGATCATTCAGATTCTCTATTGGTCTAATTTTCAATCGGGACTTTTCGATCTGAGAGACTGAGCTTGGTTGAATGATGAAATTTAGTCATAGTTCGAATTACTGATTAGTTTGAATGATTGAATTTCCGAGTTTTTGAATTGTCGAATTTTTGAATTTTTGAAAAGGACCCTGCACAAATCAAATGGGAAATGGATCCCAGTCGAATTGGTTGAAATTTGGATATGTTGTAGTTTATACCTTTTTGATCAATAGTCTTCATGGGCCCGAGACCTAAAAATGGACAGTTTTTTCGGTATCGAAGGTCGAAAGTTGCGACTAGTGCACGTAATCAAAAATGAATTCCCATGTATTAGGTACTTTGGGCGACGGCATGCATACGTGGCATGAAATTAAAAAATGTATTCAAATGTGAATTACTGCAGGGTTTGAATTTTCTTTAGTCGCAACTTTCGACCTTCGATACCGAAAAAACCGTCCATTTTTAGGTCTCGGGCCCATGGAGACTATCATATATCCACTATGGCGTCGAGAAGTAATGTTTTGTCCAATGTTGTATGTAAAAAATGCTCGAAAGAGGTGAAAGTTTATATTACCTGTGGAAAATGTTCGTCAACATATCACCCCAGCTGTGTACTGAAAATTAATGGTACGTACGTGGACATGAGGGGTACTATTTTTTGTTGTGATGTTTTGAACAAGAGATCTTGTGAATGTAAAAGTAAGGATGAAGAAATTGAAAAGCTTAAGGGGAGATTGTCAAGTTTGAGTGAATCTTTGTATGAACGGTCACTAATGCGAGAGGTTGATGAGGATGAGGGAGGAGAAACAACAAACTTAAATTTAAATAAAAGATCAGATGAAGATGATTTGAAGGATGTGGAGGTTAATGTTAACAATTCAAAATACCTCAATGCTATAATTGATCAGAAGGATATCATTATATTGGAACTCAGAGACAAGATAGAAATTCTCAAAAGGCACATCAGTCTTTTGGAAAAGCTGGAGGGCCGCTTGGACAATTGGGTACTTTCCAAACAAATCGAATCCACACAACCTCAAATGTCAATAAAACCGGCACCAAAGACTGTCGAGTCAACTAAAAGTGTTGTTGATGGGAAGAAATCTGTAATATGTTTGGATGAAGATAATAAAAAGAACTCGATAATGACTGAAACGAACAACACATTGAATCAAGGTGTCGAGATGAATTCTGCAGCACAGAGTGATGTCAGTCGGGACGATGAGATAATGAAGACAGTTGGTACAGATGGTGCCACGCATATCTGGAATAATAGGAGGCACAAAAGACATAGAAACGTTGGGGGTAGGCAACCCACTAATAGACAAGTGATAACAGGCAGTAGAGATGATAAAGGAGATTTCAGGGGAGCCGATCGATTGGCATGGTTATACGTAGGAAACGTGAACCAGAACACTTCGGAAGAAAATATTAAAAAGTTTTTAGAAAACCAATTTGAGAACGAAAATTTTATAATAGAAGAAATAAAAAAACACGAGAGTAATCATAGTAAAAGGAAATCTTTCAGGGTTGGCTTCGCTTTTGAGATTTTGGACGATGTAGTTAAGCAGGAGATCTGGCCTAAGGGAGTTGTGGTCAGGAGATATAAGTTTTTTCGCAACCACACAAACAAAAACTAATAAAAACACAGATTTTATTTTAATGAATTTGAACGTACAAAGTATAACAAATAAAATTGACGTGTTGAACATTCGATTAGGCGAAATCAAGGCTGATATTATCTGTATTACGGAACACTGGCTTAAAAGTACACAAGTTGAAAAGATCAAAATACAAAATTATGATGTAGTCGCTTCGTTTTGTAGAGAAAAAATGGGACACGGTGGAGCAATGATATTGGCTCATGAGAGCTTGTTCTGCAAGAATCTCCCGGATTTAGTGGAGTTATCGGTTGAAGGTCATGTTGAACTTTCGGCTGTGGAGGCCCCTAGACTGAAGTGTGTTATTGTGGCATGTTACCGACCACCGATGGGAAATTTCGATTTATTTATGGAAAATATGGAGATGATATTGCTGAACTTATCGAAAAATTACAGCACTTATGAAATGTATGTTATGGGTGATTTTAATGTGGATTTCTCGGTTAGTAAAAATGATACAAAGGATATAATCGAACTTTTCGGCTCTTTTGGTCTGACTTTGACGACTACTGAGCCCTCACGTATAACAAGGATTAGTTCGACATGCATAGACAATATTTTCACGAATCACGAAGCAAGCGACATTGTTGTGAGAACGGAGGAATTGCACGTCTCTGATCATAGGGCTCAAATACTTACTACCTCAAAAAACAGAAGACACCTGGAAAAACGAAGAGTGAAAATCAGAGAAATAAATGAACCCAACATCAATGAGTTTAGAGAAAGGCTTTACCAATGTCAGTGGTCTGATATTCTAGAGGGTGGTTCCGCAGAGGAAGTTTTCAACTCTATGTATGATGTGATTCTAAACAATTATGACCAATGTTTTCCAATAAAGTTTAGAAATGGAAGTATACGAAATTTGCATATGTCCAAAGAGCAGATGAGAATGAGGAATTATTTGGATGCGCTTGCAGTGAAAGCAATAACCACCAAAAGCGAGGATGATTACGAAAGATATAAAATATTTAAAAAAGAATATCATGAAGAAGCGCTTCGAGTCAATAAACAAAAAAATTCGAGACTAATACAAAATTCTGAAAACAAGCAGAAAACAATCTGGAATATAATAAGAAAGGAATCTAACACGAGTAAAAGAAAATCACCTGATTCTGAACTCTGCGCTGAGGAACTCAACGAGTATTTCTGTGGTTTAGCAGAAAAAGTTTCTAACGATGTGTTACCAGCAGATGAGTCAGCTCGAGATTATATGCGAAATGTGAAGCTGAGAAACAATGGTTCATGTTTTCTCGAACCTGCTGATGCTGGCGAAATTGAAAATATCATAGGTCGGCTCAAATCTAAAGAGACTCCGAATTTAGACGACTTCTCGACGAGAATATTGAAAGAGGTGAAGAAACAGATCTCCCTTCCTCTCGCAGTTGTTTTCAACAAATGTATGGAGCAGGGAGTGTTTCCGAGAAGACTGAAGAAAGCCCTAGTCGTCCCTATCCTTAAAGGAGGAGATATCAACCTACCTCAAAACTATAGACCCATATCAATACTGCCATCTCTATCTAAAATATTCGAGGTCATAATAAAAAATAGGTTGGTTGGTTTCTTTGATAAAAATAAAATATTCTCGAAACATCAACACGGTTTCAGGAAGGGAAGATCAGTCATATCGGCAATCTGGGAGGTTATCAAGAAGACTACTGCTGCTTGGGATAATCACGAAATAGTGGAATTGATCTGCCTCGATTTAACAAAAGCGTTTGACACCGTCGATCATGACATTTTACTCGAGAAGCTGGAATATTATGGTGTAAGGGGGATATCCCTAAATCTGATATCCTCTTATTTGGCAGAAAGAAAGCAACAGGTTGCGTGGAAGGATCAAAGATCGGCTGTCGGAGACATTGGTATGGGGGTACCGCAGGGTTCTGTCCTGGGTCCAATACTATTCCTTATTTTTATCAATGACATCCTGGATAGTATGGAGTGTTATGGGATCACCTTGTATGCTGACGATACCTCTCTGTTGGTGAACGGTTCGAACCCGGAAGAGGTTCGTGATAAAGTGGGAATTGTGCTGGGGCAAATAAACGAATGGTTTAGGGCAAATAGGTTGAAGTTGAATGACTCGAAAACTCAACAAGTTTTGCTATCCCACGCAAATCAACATGTTTCCTCAATAAAGTTACTCGGACTACATCTGGAGAGTAAGTTGGGCTGGAGGTCCAATATAGATGTTTTGGCCGGAAGACTTTCGGCGGCGGTTTTTTCGATCCGTAGGATCAAGATGTGTACTTCAGACTGGTCCGCAAGGTTGGCTTATTTCGCTAACTTTCATTCTTTAGCCTCTTATGGGATAATTTTTTGGGGAGGAAGCTCGGAAGCATCTAGAGTTTTCAGGCTACAAAAGAGGGCAATCAGAACACTTTGTGGCCTTCAGGGCAGAGACAGCTGTAGGAGTTCGTTTGTATCGGAAGGGATTCTTACAATACCAAGCATGTATATCCTAGCCTGTTTGAAATTTGTTCACCAAAATATTGAACAGTTTCCGAGAAATATGAAGAGGCATGCTTTTGATACAAGAAATAAATCTGCCCTGGAAATACCTTACCATCGACTCACCTCATCCCAACAGTTCCCATACAGCACACGACATCCATTGGACGTCCATTTTACGACCATATCAAGCCCAAACGTCCATGGACGTTGAATGGATGTCCATTGTACTTACAATTGTTGACGTCCATTGGTTGTTACGAACGTACGTCCATTGTACATACATATAATGTCCAAAAATATATATGAATTTTCTGTTTGAATCTCATCTATTTTCCCTGTTCCAAATGAAAATCAATAGTATTTCCAAACACAATCTTCAAATAAAATTTGTTCAATGGTGCATTTTGTTCGTCCAGTTAATGTACATTTCTGGACGTCCATTGTACATCCAACAATGAACATTCATTGTACGTCAAATTCAGATACATTATTAATGGTGCATATTTTGTTCGTCCAGTTAATGTACATTTCTGGACGTCCATTGTAAATCCAACAGTGAACATTCATTGTACGTCCAATTCAGATACATTATAGACGATTCGCAGATGAGCGCCATATCGGCCATGTTTCAGACCGAAACGAAAGTTAATTCCAGAAGAAATTATTCCAAAAAGAAAATAAATCAGTAAAACTGAGATAAATCAGATACCGCGTGCATTGATATAAATATCAACAACTGATATCTGATTAATCTCAGTTTTACTGATTAATTTTTCCTTTTGGAATAATTCCTTCTAGAATAAACTTTCGTTGGATAATTATTATTTTCGGACATACCGATAACTATGTACGATTCTCACGCTCCCGCCTTCATGTTTCTTATGTGAAAACTCACATTCTTGCTCGCTGAGGAGATACAGTGACTATATTACCATGTAGTCACTGGAAGGAGAAAATGAGAGATATGCCATCTATCTTCGACCGCGTAACTTCGAGAGCGAATTGTTTGTCTAATTCATAACTAGATGTCGCCATGCGGTAGTCTTCCCCCAGAACGATCTTCCGTTTTGTTTTAAGAGGACCTTCGTTCCGCAGTCCGCTGCATAGATCCGTTGATCCGTACAAGATGATGTGTGGCATTGTGGCTTGTGGCAAGCTGATTACTGATTAGAACGAGTCAGATCCCAAGGCGTGTGATGACTGATGATGTTATAGTCTATAGGTATATCTACCTCTACTAACTACTAGATATACCTTTAACACTAGATATTATCTAGTAACGCCGTATCTGATTAATTTCAGTGTTACTAAATAATTAACTGGATTTAAATTGCTTTGAATATTTCTTTATATTATGAACAATAATAATAAACATTGTTCATACAATGTACGTACATATGACATGCAATGGATGTCCAAGATAGGCACAATGTACATCCATTGGACGTTATCTGGACTTGAATTGTACGTCCAAAGTGGTGTCCTGGACGTCCCATGAACGTCCTTTGGATGTACTATGTACCAATTCTGGACATCCTATGGATGTCTCGAACATCCATAATAAATGTCCATTGTTCATCCAATGTACGTACATGTGCATCCAATGTACGTACAATGGATGTCCAAGATAGGCACAATGTACATCCATTGGACGTTATCTGGACTTGAATTGTACGTCCAAAGTGGTGTCCTGGACGTCCCATGAACGTCCTTTGGATGTACTATGTACCAATTCTGGACATCCAATGGATGTTTCGAACATCCATAATAAACATCCATTGTTCGTCCATTGTACGTACATGTGCTGTGTGGGTTCATTGACCATTGGGGAGCTGTATTTTATAATAGAGTCCCAAATTCTTTCAAGAGGTTGGATGGACGGCGGTTCAGTCTGGAGATGAAGAAGATGTTGCTGAGGTCTGGTTTCTACAGTGTACGGGAATTCTTAGAAAGTGATGTTTTCACATGATTTCTGTTGAATTTGTGAATATTGTACTTATATTGTACTTGTCATATACCTATATATGTGTTTGTATTTATCATGACGTTTTCCTATATCTTTATATAGCAAATAAAATTATTATTATTATTATTATTATTACTATTGATCAGAAATGTATAAACTACAACATATCCAAATTTCAGCCAATTCGACTGGGATCCATTTTCCATTTGATTTGTGCAGGGTCCTTTGAATTTTTGAAATTTTGAATTTTCGAATTTTCGAATTTTTGAATTTTTGAATTTTTGAATTTTTGAATTTTTGAATTTTTGAATTTTTGAATTTTCGAATTTTTGAATTTTTGAATTTTTGAATTTTGAATATTTGAATTTTTGAATTTCTG
Source organism: Adalia bipunctata (assembly GCA_910592335.1). Classification (NCBI taxonomy): domain Eukaryota; kingdom Metazoa; phylum Arthropoda; class Insecta; order Coleoptera; family Coccinellidae; genus Adalia; species Adalia bipunctata. The sequence goes on along the minus strand of OU342952.1, from coordinate 42,177,854 downwards.
AATTTTTGAATTTTTGAATTTTTGAATTTTTGAATTTTCGAATTTTCGAATTTTTGAATTTTTGAATTTTTGAATTTTTGAATTTTTGAATTTTTGAATTTTCGAATTTTTGAATTTTTGAATTTTTGAATTTTTGAATTTTTGAATTTTTGAATTTTTGAATTTTTGAATTTTTGAATTTTTGAATTTTCGAATTTTTGAATTTTCGAATTTTTGAATTTTTGATTTTTTTATTTTTTTGAACATTTGAATTCGAAAAAAACCGATTATTTCCAGCAGTTACCCAAAAATCAATATTTTGTGACATTTAGATTCGACTCGAGATCATTCAGATTCTTTATTGGTCTAATTTTCAATCGGGACTTTTCGATCTGAGAGACTGAGCTTGGTTGAATGATGGATTTCAGTCAAAGTTTGAATAATTATAAGTAAAAACATTGAAAAAATACGATTATTTCCAGCAGTTTACCCAAAAATTCATATTTTGTGACAATAAGATTCGACTCGAGATTATTCAGATTCTTTATTGGTCTAATTTTGACTCGCGACTTTTCGATCTGAGAAACTGAGCTTGTTTGAATGATGAATTTTAGTCATAGTAAGAATAATTACAAGTAAAAACATCCAAAAAATCTGATTATTCCCAGCAGTTTACCCAAAAAATTCAGATTTTGTAACATTAAAATTCGAATCGAGATGATTGAGATTTTGTACTGGTCTGATTTTCACTCGAGACTTTTTGATCTGAGGGACTGAGCTCGGTCGAATAATGAATTTTAGTCATAGTTTGAATAATTATAATTGGAAACATAAAAAAAATTCGATTATTCCTAGTAGTTTACCCAAAAATTCAGATTTTGTAACATTAACACTCGAGTTTATTCAGATTCTGTATTGGTCTCATTTCCCCTCGGGACTTTTTGATCTGTGAGACTGAGCTATGTTGAATGATGAATTTTAGACATAGTTTGAATAATTATATGTAAAAACATCAAAAAAATCCGATTATTCACAGCAGTTCACCCAAAAATTGAGATTTTGTAACATAAAAATTCGACTCGAGATGATTGAGATTTTGTACTGGTCTAATTTTCACTCGAGACTTTTTGATCTGAGAGACTGAGCTCGGTTGAATGATGAATTTTAGCCATAATTTGAATAATTATTAGTAAAAACATTCAAAAAATTGCGATTATTCCCAGCAGTATACCCGAAAATTCATATTTTGTAGCATTGAAATTCGACTCGAAATTATTTAGATTTTGTATTGGTCTGATTTTCACTCGAGACTTTTCGATCTGAGAGACTGAGCTCGGTTGAATGATGAATTTCAGTCATAGTTCGAATATTTATAAGTGAAAACATCAAAAAATTTCGATTATTCTAAGAGGTCTACCCGAAAATTCAGATTTTGTAACAGTAAATTTTACTCGACATCATTCAGATTCTTTATTGATCTAATTTTCAGTCGGGACTTTTCGATCTGAGGAACTGAGCTTGGTTGAATGATGAATTTTAGTCATAGTTTGAATAATTATAAGTGAAAACATCAAAAAAATCCGATTATTCAAAGTAGTTCACCCAAAAATTGAGATTTTGTAACATTAAAATTCGACTCGAGATTATTGAGATTTTGTACTGGTCCAATTTTCAGTCGGGACTTTTTGATCTGAGAGACTGAGCTCGGTTGAATGATGAATTTGAGACATAGTTTGAATAATTATATGTGAAAACATCAAAAAAATCCGATTATTCACAGCAGTTTACCCAAAAATTGAGATTTTGTAACATTAAAATTCGACTCGAGATGATTGAGATTTTGTATTGGTCTAATTTTCACTCGAGACTTTTTGATCTGAGGAACTGAGCTCGGTTGAATGATGAATTTTAGTCATAATTTGAATAATTATTAGTAAAAACATTCAAAAATTCCGATTTTTCCCAGCAGTATACCCGAAAATTCAGATTTTGTAGCATTGAAATTCGACTCGAAATTATTTAGATTTTGTATTGGTCTGATTTTCACTCGAGACTTTTCGATCTGAGTGACTGAGCTCGGTTGAATGATGAATTTTAGTCATAGTTTGAATAATTATACTTGGAAACATCCAAAAAATTTGATTATTCCTAGCAGTTTACCCAAAAATTCAGATTTTGTAACATTAATATTCGACTCGAGTTCATTCAGATTCTGTATTGGTCTCAGTTTCACTCGGGTCTTTTTGATCTGTGAGACTGAGCTCGGTTGAATGATGAATTTTAGCCATAGTTTGAATAATTATTTATGAAAACATCAAAAGAATCCGATTATTCACAGCAGTTTACCCAAAAATTGAGATTTTGTAGCATTGAAATTCGACTCGAAATTATTTAGATTTTGTATTGGTCTGATTTTCACTCGAGACTTTTCGATATGAGAGACTGAGCTCGGTTGAATGATGAATTTTAGTCATAGTTCGAATATTCATAAGTGAAAACATCAAAAAATTTCGATTATGTTAAGGAGTCTACCCGAAAATTCAGATTTTGTAACAGTAAATTTTACTCGACATCATTCAGATTCTTTATTGATCTAATTTTTAGTCGGGACTTTTCGATCTGAGAGACTGAGCTTGGATGAATGATGAATTTTAGTCATAGTTTGAATAATTATAATTGGAAACATCAAAAAAATTCGATTATTCCTAGCAGTTTACCCAAAAATTCAGATTTTGTAACATTAATATCCGACTCGAGTTCATTCAGATTCTGTATTGGTCTCATTTCCACTCGGGACTTTTTGATCTGTGAGACTGAGCTCGGTTGAATGATGAATTTTAGACATAATTTGAATAATTATATGTGAAAACATCAAAAAAATTCGATTATTCACAGCAGTTTACCCAAAAATTGAGATTTTTTTGATCTGAGGGACTGAGCTCGGTTGAATGATGAATTTTAGTCATGGTTTGAATAATTATAAGTAAAAACATCCAAGAAAATCCGATTATTCCCAGCAGTTCACACGAAAATTCAGATTTTGTAACATTGAAATTCGACTCGAGATTATTCAGTTTCTGTGTTGGTCTGATTTTCACTCGAGACTTTTTGATATGAGATCCTGAGCTCGGTTGAATGATGAATTTCAAACATAGTTTGAATGATTATGAGTAAAAACATCCGAAGAATCTGATTATTCCCAGCAGGTCACCCAGAAATTCAGATTTTTTTATTGGTCTGATTTTCACTCGGGACTTTTTGATCGGAGAGACTGAGCTCGGTTGGATGATGAAATTTAGTCATAATTTGAAAAACTGATTAGTTTGAATGATTGAATTCTCGAGTTTTTGAATTTTCGAATTTTTGATTTTTGAATTATTGAATTTCTGAATTTTTGAATTTTTGAATTTTTATTTTTGAATTTTTATTTTTGAATTTTTGAATTTTTGAATTTTTGAATTTTCGAATTTTCGAATTTTCGAATTTTGGAATTTTTGAATTTTCGAATTTTCGAATTTTCGAATTTTTGAATTTTTGAATTTTTGAATTTTTGAATTTTTGAATTTTTGAATTTTTGAATTTTTGAATTTTTGAATTTTTGAATTTTTGAATTTTTGAATTTTTGAATTTTTGAATTTTTGAATTTTTGAATTTTTGAATTTTTGAATTTTTGAATTTTTGAATTTTTGAATTTTTGAATTTTTGAATTTTTGAATTTTTGAATTTTTGAATTTTTGAATTTTTGAATTTTTGAATTTTTGAATTTTTGAATTTTTGAATTGAATTTTTGAATTTTTTATTTTTGAATTTTAGAATTTCTGAATTTTTGAATTTTTTTGAATTTTTGAATTTTTGAAGTTTTGAAGTTTTGAATTTTTGAATTTTTGAATTTTTGAATTTTTGTTTTTTTTTTTTTGAACATTTGAATTCGAGAAAAACCGATTATTTCCAGCAGTTACCCAAAAATCAATATTTTGTGACATTCAGATTCGACTCAAGATCATTCAGATTCTTTATTGCTCTAATTTTCAATCGGGACTTTTCGATCTGAGAGACTGAGCTTGGTTGAATGATGGATTTCAGTCAAATTTTGAATAATTATAAGTAAAAACATTGAAAAAAAACGATTATTTTCAGCAGTTTACCCAAAAATTCATATTTTGTGACAATAAGATTCGACTCGAGATTATTCAGATTCTTTATTGGTCTAATTTTCACTCGCGACTTTTCGATCTGAGAAACTGAGCTTGTTTGAATGATGAATTTTAGTCATAGTTTGAATAATTATAATTGGAAACATCAAAAAAATTCGATTATTCCTAGCAGTTTACCCAAAAATTCAGATTTTGTAACATTAATATTCGACTCTAGTTTATTCAGATTCTGTATTGGTCTCATTTTCACTCGGGACTTTTTGATCTGTGAGACTGAGCTCGGTTGAATGATGAATTTTAGACATAGTTTGAATAATTATATGTGAAAACATCAAAAAAATCCGATTATTCACAGCAGTTTACCCAAAAATTGAGATTTTGTAACATTAAAATTCGACACGAGATGATTGAGATTTTGTACTGGTCTAATTTTCACTCGAGACTTTTTGATCTGAGGAACTGAGCTCGGTTGAATGATGAATTTTAGTCATAATTTGAATAATTATTAGTAAAAACATTCAAAAAATTCCGATTTTTCCCAGCAGTATACCCGAAAATTCAGATATTGTAGCATTGAAATTCGACTCGAAATTATTTAGATTTTGTATTGGTCTGATTTTCACTCGAGACTTTTCGATCTGAGAGACTGAGCTCGGTTGAATGATGAATTTTAATCATAATTTGAATAATTATTTGTAAAAACATCCAAAAAATACGATTATTTTCAGCAGTTTACCCAAAAATTCATATTTTGTGACAATAAGATTCGACTCGAGATTATTCAGATTCTTTATTGGTCTAATTTTCACTCGCGACTTTTCGATCTGAGAGACTGAGCTTGTTTGAATGATGAATTTTAGTCATAGTAAGAATAATTATAAGTAAAAACATTCAAAAAATCTGATTATTCCCAGCAGTTCACCCAAAAAATTCAGATTTTGTAACATTAAAATTCGAATCAAGATGATTGAGATTTTGTACTGGTCTGATTTTCACTCGAGACTTTTTGATCTGAGGGACTGAGCTCGGTCGAATAATGAATTTAAGTCGAAGTTTGAATAATTATAATTGGAAACATCAAAAAAATTCTGATTATTCCTAGCAGTATACCCGAAAATTCAGATTTTGTAGCATTGAAATTCGACTCGAAATTATTTAGATTTTGTATTGGTCTGATTTTCACTTGAGACTTTTCGATCTGAGAGAATGAGCTCGGTTGAATGATGAATTTTAGTCATAATTTGAATAATTATTAGTAAAAACATTCAAAAAATACGATCATTTCCAGCAGTTCACCCAAAAATTCATATTTTGTGACAATAAGATTCGACTCGAGATTATTCAGATTCTTTATTGGGCTAATTTTCACTCGCGACTTTTCGATCTGAGAGGTTGAGCTTGTTTAAATGATGAATTTTAGTCATAGTAAGAATAATTATAAGTAAAAACATCCAAAAATTTGATTATTTCCAGCAGTTAAACCAAAAAATTCAGATTTTGTAACATTAAAATTCGAATCAAGATGATTGAGATTTTGTACTGGTCTGATTTTCACTCGAGACTTTTTGATCTGAGGGACTGAGTTCGGTCGAATAATGAATTTAAGTCATAGTTTGAATAATTATAATTGGAAACATCAAAAAATTCGATTATTCCTAGCAGTTTACCCAAAAATTCAGATTTTATAAAATTAATATTCGACTCGAGTTTATTCAGATTCTGTATTGGTCTCATTTTCACTCGGGACTTTTTGATCTGTGAGACTGAGCTCGGTTGAATGATGAATTTTAGACATAGTTTGAATAATTATATGTGAAAACATCAAAAAAATCCGATTATTCACAGCAGTTTACCCAAAATTCAGATTTTGTAACATTAATATTCGACTCGAGTTTATTCAGATTCTGTATTGGTCTCATTTTCACTCGGGACTTTTTGATCTGTGAGACTGAGCTCGGTTGAATGATAAATTTTAGTCATAGTTCGAATATTTATGAGTGAAAAAATCAAGAAATTTCGATTATTCTAAGGAGTCTACCCGAAAATTCAGATTTTGTAACAGTTAATTTTACTCGACATCATTCAGATTCTTTATTGATCTAATTTTCAGTCGGGACTTTTCGATCTGAGAGACTGAGCTTGGTTGAATGATGCATTTTAGTCAAAGTTTGAATAATTATAAGTGAAAACATCGAAAAAATCCGATTATTCACAGTAGTTCACCCAAAAATTGAGATTTTGTAACATTCAAACTCGACTCGAGATTATTGAGATTCTATACTGCTCCAATTTTCACTCGGGACTTTTTGATCTGAGAGACTGAGCTCGGTTGAATGATGAATTTAAGTCATAGTTTGAATAATTATAATTGGAAACATCAAAAAATTCGATTATTCCTAGCAGTTTACCCAAAAATTCAGATTTTGTAACATTAATATCCGACTCGAGTTCATTCAGATTCTGTATTGGTCTCATTTCCACTCGGGACTTTTTGATCTGTGAGACTGAGCTCGGTTGAATGATGAATTTTAGACATAATTTGAATAATTATATGTGAAAACATCAAAAAAATTCGATTATTCACAGCAGTTTACCCAAAAATTGAGATTTTGTAACATTAAAATTCGACTCGAGATTATTGAGATTTTGTACTGGTCCAATTTTCACCCGAGACTTTTTGATCTGAGGGACTGAGCTCGGTTGAATGATGAATTTTAGTCATGGTTTGAATAATTATAAATAAAAACATCCAAAAAAATCCGATTATTTCCAGCAGTTCACACGAAAATTCAGATTTTGTAACATTGAAATTCGACTCGAGATTATTCAGATTCTGTGTTGGTCTGATTTTCACTCGAGACTTTTTGATATGAGATCCTGAGCTCGGTTGAATGATGAATTTCAAAGATAGTTTGAATGATTATGAGTAAAAACATCCAAAGAATCTGATTATTCCCAGCAGGTAACCCAGAAATTCAGATTTTTTTATTGGTCTGATTTCCACTCGGGACTTTTTGATCGGAGAGACTGAGCTCGGTTGGATGATGAAATTTAGTCATAGTTTGAATAACTGATTAGTTTGAATGATTGAATTTTCGAGTTTTTGAATTTTCGAATTTTTGAATTTTTGAAAATTTGAATTTTTGAATTCTTGAAATTTTGAATTTTCGAATTTTTGAATTTTTGGATTTTTGAATATTTGAATTTCAATTTTTTAATTTTGGAATTTTGGAATTTTGGAATTTTTGAATTTTCGAATTTTTGAATTTTTGAATTTTTGAATTTTTGAATTTTTGAATTTTTGAATTTTTGAATTTTTGAATTTTTGAATTTTTGAATTTTTGAATTTTTGAATTTTTGAATTTTTGAATGTTTGAATTTTTGAATTTTTGAATTTTTGAATTTTTGAATTTTTGAATTTTTGAATTTTTGAATTTTTGAATTTTTGAATTTTTGAATGTTTGAATGTTTGAATGTTTGAATTTTTGAATTTTTGAATTTTTGAATTTTTGAATTTTTGAATTTTTGAATTTTTGAATTTTTGAATTTTTGAATTTTTGAATTTTGAATGATGAATTTTAGACATAGTTTGAATAATTATATGTGAAAACATGAAAAAAATCCGATTATTCACAGCAGTTTACCCAAAAATTCAGATTTTGTTACATTAATATTCGACTCGAGTTTATTCAGATTCTGTATTGGTCTCATTTTCACTCGGGACTTTTTGATCTGTGAGACTGAGCTCGGTTGAATGATAAATTTTAGTCATATTTCGAATAATTATATATAAAAACATCAAAAAAATCCGATTATTCACAGCTGTTTACCCAAAAATTGAGATTTTGTAACATTAAAATTCGACTCGAGATGATTGAGATTTTGTACTGGTCTAATTTTCACTCGAGACTTTTTATCTGAGGGACTGTGCTCGGTTGAATGATGAATTTTAGTCATAATTTGAATAATTATTAGTAAAAACATTCAAAAAATTATGATTATTCCCAGCAGTATACCCGAAAATTCAGATTTTGTAGCATTGAAATTCGACTCGAAATTATTCAGATTCTGTATCGGTCTCATTTCCACTCGGGACTTTTTGATCTGTGAGACTGCGCTCGGTTGAATGATGAATTTTAGACATAGTTTGAATAATTATATGTGAAAACATCAAAAAAATCCGATTATTCACTGCAGTTTACCCAAAAATTGAGATTTTGTAACATCAAAATTCGACTCGAGATGATTGAGATTTTGTACTGGTCTAATTTTCACTCGAGACTTTTTGATCTGAGGGACTGAGCTCGGTTGAGTGATGAATTTTAGTCATAATTTGAATAATTATCAGTAAAAACATTCAAAAAATTCCGATTATTCCCAGCAGTATACCCGAAAATTCAGATTTTGTAGAATTGAAATTCGACTCGAAATTATTTAGATTGCAAAATTTTTTCTTAATGGGATATAGGACTGCAATTCAAATACGCATCTATTTGTTAAGCGACGTTTCGACCATATATTTGATCTTCCTCAGGCTAAAAAAATTACAGAATGTTCAATATATCGAGACCACAGCATACATGTAAAAACAGACAAATTACTATGGTATGTACAATGAAAGCAAACATCTCGAATGTAAAAATTGACAATTAAAATATATTAATCTTGTATATAATTATGTGAGACAAACCTACCTTCCAAACATTACGAAATTGCATACACAGTATTATGGTATAACAGAGACATCAAAAAGAAATGCATAATCGGAAGAAAAACCAATAAATTAGAAGGATTGAAAAGATAAATATTGGCAATGTGAAATGGTTAATTAGAATTTCTGATATATAAATATAAGAGCTGTAGGCGGTCACTGAACTGTCAGGTGGAATCAATTAGAAAAAAACAAGTCTTACATACGGAAACAGATCGAGTTTACGGGCTGCGATCGGAAAACAAAACAAACTATCGGCACCTGAGCTCTCGTGTTTTTCGTAATATATTATTATATACATTACTTAGATTGGCCACATCAGTTCTCAGATTGATATTATTTGTCGTCTGTATAAAGATCATCTCACTTATACATCGTTTCTTGTAACCAGATTCTCTATCCAGAACCCCAACATTGTCAAAATCAAAAATGTGCCCTGTATCGAAATGATGTTGAGCTAGGGCAGTTTTTTCCTTTTTTATTCGGTTTATTTCACAACAGTCATACTTGTGTTGTCGTATTCTATTTTTTAATTTTTGTTTGGTCTGACCTATATAACTTTTTTCACATGAACATGGAATTGAATAAATTAGGTTAGACTGTTCTAAGATTGGTGTGGGATCTTTTAATTTGGAATAAATATTGTTAAGGGCAACAGCACTGTGTAAATGTATAAACATGAATATTTAGAAGCATTGCACATGATGTTGCGAGACACAAATATATACAGACTATTAAAATCGGATCCTACAGACAAATATGAGCGTTTGGCTAACTCCATTGTTTCCGAACTGTGTAAGGATAAATGCATCTCTGATTATGAAAGTAAACATTTAAAAAGGCACAATTCTCTGCCTCCTAGACTCTATGGGTTAAGAAAAACACACAAAAACACGTTGAATTTAAGACCAGTAGTCAGTTGCATAAATTCGCCATCTTACAATATTGCCCAGTCCTTACACGAAATTCTTTCACCGATTTCTACTGTTTCACGCTATAATATGAAAAATTCATTTGAATTTGCACATTTCATTAAGGATATCGTGTTGCCTCGGGATTACATACTGGTATCTCTGGATGTAGTTTCTTTATTCACTAACATCCCCAAAGAACAAGTTGTCAAAATAGTGAAAAAGAGGTGGCACCTTATTAGTGCATATACTGATATTCCTAAATCGCTTATGATAAAAATAATTAATTTCTGTTTTGACACAAGCTATTTTAGCTTTGATAACAACTTTTATCAACAACTTGACGGAACGGCTATGGGGAACCCGGCAAGTCCGATTCTAGCTTCGATAGTTATGGATGATCTAATAACAGAGGTATGCGAGAAAATCCCTTATTATATTCCATTCATCAAAGTTTATGTGGATGGTACCTTACTAGCTATACCAAAATCGGAAACACTTTCGATCATGGAATATTTCAATTCTTATCATGACAAGTTGAAATTCACTGTCGAGCTTGAGTCTGACTGTATGATTCCCTTCTTGGATGTTATGGTTCATAGGGATAATGATGGCGGATTAAAAACTGACTGGTATAGAAAACCAACGAACTCAGGAAGACTTCTAAATTTTCGGTCAAATAATCCGATTCAACAAAAACGATAAGAAATCTGTTTCACCGAGCAACAGAGCTATGTCATGAGTCGTTTCACAGTAGGAATCTGGATATCCTCACTGGTTTATTATTTCAGAACAATTATCCGAAACATTTCATACTCCAAATAATTAACAAACTACAACAGAAAAAAAGCTCAAATACGGACAATATATCCAACAAAAATGAGAGCATAGATGTTGAAATGAAATATTTGAAGTTACCGTTTATATCAGAAATTTCATCAAAATTAAAACACCTGTTTAAAAACGAAAATACTGAAATAACGTTTTATAATCCAAAATCCCTTAACAATATTTATTCCAAATTAAAAGATCCCACACCAATCTTAGAACAGTCTAACCTAATTTATTCAATTCCATGTTCATGTGAAAAAAGTTATATAGGTCAGACCAAACAAAAATTAAAAAATAGAATACGACAACACAAGTATGACTGTTCAGAAATAAACCGAATAAAAAAGGAAAAAACTGCCCTAGCTCAACATCATTTCGATACAGGGCACATTTTTGATTTTGACAATGTTGGGGTTCTGGATAGAGAATCTGGTTACAAGAAACGATGTATAAGTGAGATGATCTTTATACAGACGACAAATAATATCAATCTGAGAACTGATGTGGCCAATCTTAGTAATGTATATAATAATATATTACGAAAAACACGAGAGCTCGGGGGCCGATAGTTTGTTTTGTTTTCCGATCGCAGCCCGTAAACTCGATCTGTTTCCGTATGTAAGACTTGTTTTTTTTTTTTAAATTGATTCCACCTGACAGTTCAGTGACCGCCTACAGCTCATATATATCAGAAATTCTAATTAACCATTTCACATTGCCAATATTTATCTTTTCAATCCTTCTAATTTATTGGTTTTTCATCCGATTATGCATTTCTTTTTGATGTCTCTGTTATACCATAATACTGTGTATGCAATTTCGTAATGTTTGGAAGGTAGGTTTGTCTCACATAATTATATACAAGATTAATATATTTTGATTGTCAATTTTTACATTTGAGATGTTTGCTTTCATTGTACATACCATAGTAATTTGTCTGTTTTTACATGTATGCTGTGGTCTCGATATATTGAACATTCTGTAATTTTTTTAGCCTGAGGAAGATCAAATATATGGTCGAAACGTCGCTTAACAAATAGATGCGTATTTAAATTGCAGTCCTATATCCCATTAAGAAAAAATTTTGCTATATAACAACAAGGACGTTAATATATGATGGATTATTTAGATTTTGTATTGGTCTGATTTTCACTCGAGACTTTTCGATCTGAGAGACTGAGCTCGGTTGAATGATGAATTTTAGTCATAGTTCGAATATTCATAAGTGAAAACATCAAAAAATTCCGATTATGTTAAGGAGTCTACCCGAAAATTCAGATTTTGTAACAGTAAATTTTACTCGACATCATTCAGATTCTTCATTGATCTAATTTTCAGTCGGGAATTTTCGATCTGAGAGACTGAGCTTGGTTGAATGAAGAATTTTAGTCATAGTTTGAATGAATATAATTGGAAACATCAAAAAAATTCTATTATTTCTAGCAGTTTACTCAAAAATTCAGATTTTGTAACATTAATATTCGACTCGAGTTTATTCAGATTCTGTATCGGTCTCATTTCCACTCGGGACTTTTTAATCTTTGAGACTGAGCTCGGTTGAATGATGAATTTCAGACATAGTTTGAATAATTATATGTGAAAACATCAAAAAAATCCGATTATTCACAGCAGTTTACCCAAAAATTGAGATTTTGTAACATTAAAATTCGACTCGAGATTATTGAGATTTTGTACTGGTCTGATTTTCACTCGAGACTTTTTGATCTGAGAGACTGAGCTCGGTTGAATGATGAATTTTAGTCATAGTTTGAATAATTATAATTGGAAACATCAAAAAAATTCGATTATTCCTAGCAGTTCACCCAAAAATTCAGATTTTGTAACATTAATATTCGACTCGAGTTTATTCAGATTCTGTATCGGTCTCATTTCCACTCGGGACTTTTTGATCTGAGAGACTGAGCTCGGTTGAATGATGAATTTTAGTCATAGTTTGAATAATTATAATTGGAAACATCAAAAAAATCCGATTATTCACAGCAGTTTACCCAAAAATTGAGATTTTGTAACATTAAAATTCGACTCGAAATTATTTAGATTTTGTATTGGTCTGATTTTCACTCGAGACTTTTCGATCTGAGAGACTGAGCTCGGTTGAATGATGAATTTTAGTCATAGTTCGAATATTCATAAGTGAAAATATCAAAAAATTTCGATTATGTTAAGGAGTCTACCCGAAAATTCAGATTTTGTAACAGTAAATTTTACTCGACATCATTCAGATTCTTCATTGATCTAATTTTCAGTCGGGACTTTTCGATCTGAGAGACTGAGCTTGGTTGAATGATGAATTTTAGTCATAGTTTGAATAATTATAATTGGAAACATCAAAAAAATTCGATTATTTCTAGCAGTTTACCCAAAAATTCAGATTTTGTAACATTAATATTCGACGCGAGTTTATTCAGATTCTGTATCGGTCTCATTTCCACTCGGGACTTTTTGATCTGTGAGACTGAGCTCGGTTGAATGATGAATTTTAGACATAGTTTGAATAATTATATGTGAAAACATCAAAAAAATCCGATTATTCACAGCAGTTTACCCAAAAATTGAGATTTTGTAACATTAAAATTCGACTCGAGATTATTGAGATTTTGTACTGGTCTAATTTTCACTCGAGACTTTTTGATCTGAGGGACTGAGCTCGGTTGAATGATTAATTTTAGTCATGGTTTGAATAATTATAAGTAAAAACATCCAAAAAACTCCGATTATTCCCAGCAGTTCACACGAAAATTCAGATTTTGTAACATTGAAATTCGACTCGAGATTATTCAGATTCTGTTTTGGTCTGATTTTCACTCGAGACTTTTTGATCTGAGATACTAAGCTCGGTTGAATGATGAATTTTAGACATAGTTTGAATGATTATGAGTAAAAACATCCGAAGAATCTGATTATTCCCAGCAGTTTACCCAAAAATTGAGATTTTGTAACATTAAAATTCGTCTCGAGATTATTGAGATTTTGTACTGGTCTAATTTTCACTCGAGACTTTTTGATCTGAGGGACTGAGCTCGATTGAATGATGAATTTAAGTCATAATTTGAATAATTATTAGTAAAAACATTCAAAAAATTCCGATTATTCCCAGCAGTATACCCGAAAATTCAGATTTTGTAGCATTGAAATTCGACTCGAAATTATTTAGATTTTGTATTGGTCTGATTTTCACTCGAGACTTTTCGATCTGAGAGACTGAGCTCGGTTGAATGATGAATTTCAGTCATAGTTCGAATATTCATAAGTGAAAACATCAAAAAATTTCGATTATGTTAAGGAGTCTATCCGAAAATTCAGATTTTGTAACAGTTAATTTTACTCGACATCATTCAGATTCTTTATTGATGTAATTTTCAGTCGGGACTTTTCGATCTGAGAGACTGAGCTTGGTTGAATGATGAATTTTAGTCATAGTTTGAATAATTATAATTGAAAACATAAAAAAAATTCGATTATTCCTTGCAGTTCACCCAAAAATTCAGATTTTGTAACGTTAATATTCGACTCGAGTTTATTCAGATTCTGTATTGGTCTCATTTCCACTCGGGACTTTTTTATCTGTGAGACTGAGCTCGGTTGAATGATGAATTTTAGACATATGTAGTTTGAATAATTATATGTGAAAACATCAAAAAAATCCGATTATTCACAGGCCACAGCAGTTTACCCAAAAATTGAGATTTTGTAACATTAAAATTCGACTCGAGATTATTGAGATTTTGTACTGGTCCAATTTTCACCCGAGACTTTTTGATCTGAGGGACTGAGCTCGGTTGAATGATGAATTTTAATCATGGTTTGAATAATTATAAGTAAAAATATCCAAAAAAATCCGATTATTCCCAGCAGTTCACCCAGAAATTCAGATTTCATCATTCAACCGAGCTCAGTCTCTCAGATCAGAAAGTCTCGAGTGAAATCAGACCAATACAGAATCTAAATAATCTCGAGTCGAATTTAAATGTTACAAAATCTGAATTTTTGGGTGAACTGATAGAAATAATCGAATTTTTTTGATGTTTCCAATTATATTTATTCAAACGATGACTAAAATTCATCATTCAACCGAGCTCAGTCCCTCAGATCAGAAAGTCTCGAGTGGAAATTAGACCAGTACAAAAGCTCAATCATCTTGATTCGAATTTTAATGTTACGAAATCTGAAATTTTTGGGTAATCTGCCGGGAATAATCAGAATTTTTTGATGTTTTTACTTATAATTATTCATACTATGACTAAAATTCATCATTCAACCGAGCTCAGTCCCTCAGATCAAAAAGTCTCGAGTGAAAATTGGACAAGTACAAAATCTCAATAATCTCGAGTCGAATTTTAATGTTACAAAATCTCAATTTTTGGGTAAACTACTGTGAAATATCGGATTTTTTTGATGTTTTCACTTATAATTATTCAAACTATGACTGAAATTCATCATTCAACCAAGCTCAGTCTCTCAGATCGAAAAGTCCCGACTGAAAATTAGACCAATAAAGAATCTGAATAATGTCGAGTCGAATTTAAATGTTACAAAATCTGAATTTTTGGGTGAACTCCTGAGAAAAATCGGAATTTTTTGTTGTTTTCACTCATAAATATTCAAACTATGACTAAAATTCATCATTCAACCGAGCTCAGTCTCGCAGATCGAAAGTCTCGAGTGAAAATCAGACCAATACAGAATCTAATCAATCTAGAGTCGAATTTCAATGTTACAAAATCTGAATTTTTTGGGTAAACTGCTGAGAATAATCAGATTTTTTGGATGTTTTCACCCATAATTATTCAAACTATGACTAAAATTCATCATAAGATTTCACTCGCGACTTTTTGATCGGAGAGACTGAGCTCGGTTGAATGATGAAATTTAGTCATAGTTTGAATTACTGATTAGTTTGAATGATTGAATTTTTGAATTTTTGGATTTTTGAAAATTTGAATTTTTGAATTTTTGAAATTTTGAAATTTCGAATTTTTGACTTTTTGAATTTTTGAATTTTTGAATTTTTGAATTTTTGAATTTTTGAATTTTTGAATTTTTGAATATTTGAATTTTCGATTTTTGAATTTTTGAATTTCTGAATTTTTGAATTTTTGAATTTTCGAATTTTTTTTTTTTGAACATTTGAATTTTGAATTTTTTTTTAAACACCTGTTCAAAAACGAAAATACTGAAATAACGTTTTATAATCCAAAATCCCTTAACAATATTTATTCCAAATTAAAAGATCCCACACCAATCTTAGAACAGTCTAACCTAATTTATTCAATTCCATGTTCATGTGAAAAAAGTTATATAGGTCAGACCAAACAAAAATTGAAAAATAGAATACGACAACACAAGTGTGACTGTTGTGAAATAAACCGAATAAAAAAGGAAAAAACTGCCCTAGCTCAACATCATTTCGATACAGGGCACATTTTTGATTTTGACAATGTTGGGGTTCTGGATAGAGAATCTGGTTACAAGAAACGATGTATAAGTGAGATGATCTTTATACAGACGACAAATAATATCAATCTGAGAACTGATGTGGCCAATCTAAGTAATGTATATAATAATATATTACGAAAAACACGAGAGCTCGGGGGCCGATAGTTTGTTTTGTTTTCCGATCGCAGCCCGTAAACTCGATCTGTTTCCGTATGTAAGACTTGTTTTTTTTTTATTCCACCTGACAGTTCAGTGACCGCCTATAGCTCTTATATATCAGAAATTCTAATTAACCATTTCACATTGCCAATATTTATCTTTTCAATCCTTCTAATTTATTGGTTTTTCTTCCGATTATGCATTTCTTTTTGATGTCTCTGTTATACCATAATACTGTGTATGCAATTTCGTAATGTTTGGAAGGTAGGTTTGTCTCACATAAGTATATACAAGATTAATATATTTTAATTGTCAATTTTTACATTCGAGATGTTTGCTTTCATTGTACATACCATAGTAATTTGTCTGTTTTTACATGTATGCTGTGGTCTCGATATATTGAACATTCTGTAATTTTTTTAGCCTGAGGAAGATCAAATATATGGTCGAAACGTCGCTTAACAAATAGATGCGTATTTAAATTGCAGTCTTATATCCCATTAAGAAAAAATTTTGCAATCTAAATAATTTCGAGTCGAATTTCAATGCTACAAAATCTGAATTTTCGGGTATACTGCTGGGAATAATCGGAATTTTTTGAATGTTTTTACTGATAATTATTCAAATTATGACTAAAATTCATCATTCAACCAAGCTCAGTCCCTCAGATCAAAAAGTCTCGAGTGAAAATTAGACCAGTACAAAATCTCAATCATCTCGAGTCGAATTTTGATGTTACAAAATCTCAATTTTTGGGTAAACTGCAGTGAATAATCGGATTTTTTTGATGTTTTCACATATAATTATTCAAACTATGTCTAAAATTCATCCTTCAACCGAGCTCAGTCTCACAGATCAAAAAGTCCCGAGTGGAAATGAGACCGATACAGAATCTGAATAAACTCGAGTCGAATATTAATGTTACAAAATCTGAAATTTTGGGTAAACTGCTAGGAATAATCGAATTTTTTTGATGTTTCCAATTATAATTATTCAAACTATGACTACACCTTTTCCAATTGTAATTCAGAAAACGTAAAATGTAATTCAGAAAACCAAATTTGAATTTCAGAAAATGGAAATTGTAATTCAGAATAGTAAGTTGATAAATATCATATACTATTCTGAATTACAATTTCCATTTTCTGAAATTCAAATTTGCTTTTCTGAATTACATTTTACGTTTTCTGAATTACAATTGGAAAAGGTGTAGAATTCATTATTCGACCGAGCTCAGTCCCTCAGATCAAAAAGTCTCGAGTGAAAATCAGACCAGTACAAAATCTCAATCATCTTGATTCGAATTTTAATGTTACAAAATCTGAATTTTTTGGGTTAACTGCTGGAAATAATCAGATTTTTTGGATGTTTTTACTTATAATTATTCTTACTATGACTAAAATTCATCATTCAAACAAGCTCAGTCTCTCAGATCGAAAAGTCGCGAGTGAAAATTAGACCAATAAAGAATCTGAATAATCTCGAGTCGAATCTTATTGTCACAAAATACGAATTTTTGGGTAAACTGCTGGAAATAATCGTATTTTTTCAATGTTTTTACTTATAATTATTCAAACTTTGACTGAAATCCATCATTCAACCAAGCTCAGTCTCTCAGATCGAAAAGTCTCGATTGAAAATTAGACCAATAAAGAATCTGAATGATCTCGAGTCGAATCTAAATGTCACAAAATATTGATTTTTGGGTAACTGCTGGAAATAATCAGTTTTTTTCGAATTCAAATGTTCAAAAAAATAAATAAATCGAAAATTCAAAAATTCGAAAATTCAAAAATTCAAAAATTCAAAAATTCAAAAATTCAAAAATTCAAAAATTCAAAAATTCAAAAATTCAAAAATTCAAAAATTCAACAATTCAAAAATTCAAAAATTCAATGTTATGTTTGTTTAATAATATTCTGTGATTGTGATGTTGACAATTATTGATGTTCTAACCTAGAAGAAGAAGGACGGATGTCATTCACTGTTGAGAATTTCATATGTACATTACGTTACGATAAATAAAAGGGGTTATAAACAAGTGTGCTTCTATTCTTATAAAAATACATATACATAATTAATCATACAAAATTCATTACAATATACATTCTAAAGTGCTACCGAACCAATAATTGGCGACGAGGATTCTTTAGGATTAAAAATCCGAGGCAAGATCTTCACGTGCGGGTAGGCAATTTATTCAATTGGAAAAAAATGGCAAATATTCAAACGTCATTCAATATAGAACCATTCAACCCAAATTGCCAAAAATATAGTCGTTGGTATCAAAGACTTACAACTGCATTCAACATCTTCGATATCGAAGACGATACAGCAAAAAAGCAATACGTACTACATTATGTTGGAGCTGAAGTCTACGACAAACTGTGCGACCATTTTACTCCACTTAATCCAGAAGCTCGTACATTATCAGAACTGAATGAAGCCCTTAAACTAATGTTCGAGCCCACACAATTGGAGATTTCAGAAATATTTAAGTTCAATAAAAGGTACCAATTAGAGGGAGAATCTGTTAGGGAATACGAACTTCAGTTGAAGAAATTATCAGCGAATTGCAACTTTGGACAGTACTTGAATAAAGCAATCAGAAATCAATTTGTCTGTGGACTAAGGAATAGTAGAATACAAAGTCATCTGTTGGAAATCAGGGACCTTACACTCAGCAAGGCCGTGGAAATTGCCATCACAATGGAAACTTCTATTCGAGATGCTGAACTACTACATACACCGAACAAATCATTCGTTCAAGCAGTCCATCCAACCAGAAAGTATCCAATTGGGAAGAAAACCAGTCAGTCTTCATCTACACATCAGGGTAGAACTACAGGCTTCACAAAAAAGCAGATAAGTACAGATAAATCCAATTTTACAAATACATGTTGCTTCAGGTGTGGTTCAAAAAATCATTGGGCCAACCATTGTAAAGCAAAACACCTTCAGTGTGAATCATGTAAGAGAAAAGGTCACGTTGCTTCTGTTTGCAAAACTGCACATGTAAATGTCGTTGATGATTTATCTTATATTAATACAAGAAAATTTACAATTGATCTAAATGTTAATGATAGATTCATTAAGTTCGAAATTGATACAGGAGCAGGTGTTACAATAATTGGTAAAACCCTTTTTCAAAAATTATTTCCTGTCCTTGAAATAATTCCAAGTGATTTAAATTTATATACATATTGTTCAAATAAAATTAAAGTTTTCGGTTATGCATGGGTTGAAGTTACATTCGAAAATACTTTATTTGAAATGAAAATCTATATAGTAGATACCAATAAGGAACCATTGTTAGGTAGAGATTGGATTAGATCCTTAAACATACTTACATCTAACACACAAAGTATCAATCAATTTAATGTTAATTCCAAGGTAGATAAATCATGTAAAATTTACAGTTCCCTATTTGATGATAAAATAGGCAAAATTGAAGGATTTCAGGCTAGACTTCATACAAAGAATGATATTTCTCCGGTTTTTGTTAAGTCTAGACCTCTTCCGTATTCAATTAAAAATAAAGTTGAACAGGAAATAGACAACTTGGTACAAAATGGGGTTCTTGAAAAAGTAAACACATCACAATGGGCAACGCCTATAGTACCTGTTATCAAATCGAATGGAAAAATAAGAATATGCGGAGATTACAAAATTTCTGCAAATAAGGTACCTTTGGTGGACGAACATCCTTTACCTACCATAAATGAATTATTTGCAACCATGTCTAAGGGTGAAAAGTTCACAAAACTCGATATTCAAAGCGCCTATTTAAATTTGGAAATTCATCCAGATGATAGAGAAATCCTTACATTAAATACTAGTAAAGGCTTGTACAGACCAACACGTTTAATGTATGGTATTTCTTCAGGTCCTGCCATTATTTTGAAGATTATTGTATTATATTAGAAATTGTAATTTTATATAAATTGTACAGCCTAGAAATTGTATAGATTTATAGAGGGGAGAAACTGTTATGTTTGTTTAATAATATTCTGTGATTGTGATGTTGACAATTATTGATGTTCTAACCTAGAAGAAGAAGGACGGATGTCATTCACTGTTGAGAATTTCATATGTACATTACGTTACGATAAATAAAAGGGGTTATAAACAAGTGTGCTTCTATTCTTATAAAAATACATATACATAATTAATCATACAAAATTCATTACAATATACATTCTAAAGTGCTATCGAACCAAATTCAAGAATTCAGAAATTCAATAATTCAAAAATCAAAAATTCGATTATTCAAAAATCCAAAAATTCAAAAATTCAAAAATTCAAAAATTCAAAAATTCAAAAATTCAAAAATTCAAAAATTCAAAAATTCAAAAATTCAAAAATTCAAAAATTCAAAAATTCAAAAATTCAAAAATTCAAAAATTCAAAAATTCAAAAATTCAAAAATTCAAAAATTCAAAAATTCAAAAATTCAAAAATTCAAAAATTCAAAAATTCAAAAATTCAAAAATTCAAAAATTCAAAAATTCAAAAATTCAAAAATTCAAAAATTCAAAAATTCAAAAATTCAAAAATTCAAAAATTCAAAAATTCAAAAATTCAAAAATTCAAAAATTCAAAAATTCAAAAATTCAAAAATTCAAAAATTCAAAAATTCAAAAATTCAAAAATTCAAAAATTCAAAAATTCAAAAATTCAAAAATTCAAAAATTCAAAAATTCAAAAATTCAAAAATTCAAAAATTCAAAAATTCAAAAATTCAAAAATTCGAAAATTCAAAAATTCAAATATTCAAAAATTCAAAAATTCAAATATTCAAAAATTCAGAAATTCAATAATTAAAAAATCAAAAATTCGAATATTCAAAAATCCAAAAATTCAAAAATTCGAAAATTCAAAATTTCAAAAATTCAAAAATTCAAATTTTCAAAAATTCAAAAACTCGAGAATTCAATCATTCAAACTAATCAGTTATTCAAATTATGACTAAATTTCATCATCCAACCGTGCTCAGTCTCTCCGATCAAAAAGTCCCGAGTGAAAATCAGACCAATAAAAAAATCTGAATTTCTGGGTGACCTGCTGGGAATAATCAGATTCTTCGGATGTTTTTACTCATAATCATTCAAACTATGTTTGAAATTCATCATTCAACCGAGCTCAGGATCTCATATAAAAAAGTCTCGAGTGAAAATCAGACCAACACAGAATCTGAATAATCTCGAGTCGAATTTCAATGTTACAAAATCTGAATTTTCGTGTGAACTGCTGGGAATAATCGGATTTTTTTGGATGTTTTTACTTATAATTATTCAAACCATGACTAAAATTCATCATTCAACCGAGCTCAGTCCCTCAGATCAAAAAATCTCAATTTTTGGGTAAACTGCTGTGAATAATCGAATTTTTTTGATGTTTTCACATATAATTATTCAAATTATGTCTAAAATTCATCATTCAACCGAGCTCAGTCTCACAGATCAAAAAGTCCCGAGTGGAAATGAGACCAATACAGAATCTGAATGAACTCGAGTCGGATATTAATGTTACAAAATCTGAATTTTTGGGTAAACTGCTAGGAATAATCGAATTTTTTTGATGTTTCCAATTATAATTATTCAAACTATGACTAAAATTCATCATTCATCCAAGCTCAGTCTCTCAGATCGAAAAGTCCCGACTAAAAATTAGATCAATAAAGAATCTGAATTATGTCGAGTAAAATTTACTGTTACAAAATCTGAATTTTCGGGTAGACTATTTAACATAATCGAAATTTTTTGATGTTTTCACTTATGAATATTCGAACTATGTCTAAAATTCATCATTCAACCGAGCTCAGTCTCTCAGATCGAAAAGTCTCGAGTGAAAATCAGACCAATACAAAATCTAAATAATTTCGAGTCGAATTTCAATGCTACAAAATCTCAATTTTTGGGTAAACTGCTGTGAATAATCGGATTTTTTTGATGTTTTCATGAATAATTATTCAAACTATGTCTTAAATTCATCATTCAACCGAGCTCAGTCTCACAGATCAAAAAGACCCGAGTGAAACTGAGACCAATACAGAATCTGAATGAACTCGAGTCGAATATTAATGTAACAAAATCTGAATTTTTTGGTAAACTGCTAGGAATAATAAATGAATGAAAATATTCAAAAAGATGGCCGCGGGTACAGTGCGCGATTTCATGCTCCCGGTCAAAAAGTGCAAAAAGTGCCATAATATTCCAAATATCGGACTACAGTGCATAAACTGTGGAACACTAATGCACCCAGGATGTATAAAATACTATAGTGATATTGAAAAATTGACGACAGCTACATAAAGTGTTGTGATGTTGAACTTAAAAGTAATGAACAAAATGATGAAACAGATATGAATGTTTCATCGGACACATTAATAGACATGGAAGATGTGATGAAATCAAATGAAGGTGTTATTTTGGAACTTCCACGCGAAAACGAGAAACTTGTGAATGAAAATTCACTCCTGAAGAAGCTAATATCAGAGATGGATGACAAGAACAAGTTACTTATATTCAAAATAAATGTGCTAGAGAAAGATAACATTAATCAGGCAGGTCGAGATGAATTGAAATCAGACCACAATGCCAAAAAACTGAAAAACAACAAAAAAGGTGAAATAAATATTCCAGCCTCATTACCATCAACTGGTGAATCAAAAATTGATAAGGAAACAACGCCGTTAAACAGCTGGACAGGTCAACAACCCCATCATGCACACGTAAATAATAACAAATCTTCTTTGAACGTTCCAAATAAATACAGTGATATATTGGTGAAAGGCTCAAAACCAGAACAAAAAAAAGAAACAAGAATGGATCAGAAAAAAATCATTACAGGCACACGAAAAATTAATAACGAATACAGTTTTGTTTGCGTTAAACCGAAGGCGTGGATTCACCTTGGAAGGGTAAAATTAAAAACTTCCGAAGTAGAAATAAAAAGCCACTTAAAGAGCATATTTCCCGAACGATCTTTTATTGTAGAAGCATTGCAAACTCGTAATGAGGCACATAGAATGTCCTTTAAAATAGGGGGAGATATGGATTTGATAGATGATCTCTATAATAGTGAGAATTGGCCAAGTGGGGTGACTGTACGACGTTTCACGTTTTTTCGAAAAAATCCTTCCTCTGAAATTCGAGGAAGGTAAGATAGCCTACGTTACTCTGTCAAACTTGAATATCCGGTCCCTAGCAAATAAGATGGACACTTTCGTTGACTTTTTGAATGAACGCCAAATCGATATAGGTTGTGTGTCTGAACACTGGTTATCACATGATATTCTCCAGAAAATAAACTTGGGAAATTACAAAGTAGCAAACGCCTTCTGTAGAGAAACGTCACGGCATGGGGGAGCTGCAATAATTGTAAGAAAGGATTTATTATGTGTTGGACTCGATAAGCTACGTGACCTATCTGTTGAGAGAAAAATTGAACTTGCGGCGATAAGAATAAAAAAATATAACCTTGTTGCGGTGTCATTGTATAGACCTCCATCTGCTGATGCAGAGGTTTTCATCGCAGTTTTGAATGATCTGCTGGAAAAGTGCTATGACATATACAGAAATGATAGGATCGTGATATCTGGGGACTTCAACGTTGATTTCGCAAAACCTTCGAAATTAAGAGACGAATTGCTTGAATTTTTTTACTCGTATAATTTAGACGTGAATCGTCACGCCAAAGTAAATTCTCGGACACATGCATTGATAATGTAATAACGAATGTTTGCCAGGATACTCTCTACAAGATGACATGTGAACCACATCTGTCTGATCATTACGCACAGATTGTCAAGATTCCACTATCCCATACATTATCTGAAAAGAGAACATTTAAATTCATAAGAAAAATAAACGAAAAAAATACTTACCAATTTATAAAACATTTAAAAGCAGAAAACTGGAGCAGATTGTATGCCGAGAATGCTGAGGTCCAATTCGAGGACTTTCATAATAGGCTGATTGAAATATTTGATAATTGCTTCCCTGAAACAAAAATTGAAATAAAACAGAAAAAAAATATGAAAGCACTGAACAGATAAAATTGTTGAAAGATAAAGTAGACGCTGCACACACGGTTGCTAAAGTGAAAAAAGACGATGCTAGTGTTAAGCTTTACGATTCACTGAGGAGATTGTTGAAGGAGAGTATTATTAAATCTGTAAAAGAAAAAAATGCTGAAAAAATAAATGGAGGGTACAATAGAATTCAAGCTATCTGGAAACTGATCAATCAGGAGACAAGGAAAAAAGGAGGCACATCCACTTCATCAGACAAGACTGGACTCACTTCGGATTGTCTCAATAGCCATTTTATTGCTGCAACGCAGAGTCACGTTAAACCGTCACTTCAAGAATCAATGGAGCTACTGAAGAACAGTAAGTTGAATGTTTCTCAGTCAATGTATATGTTTCCTATCACTGAAAACGAGATACTGAATCTGGCATCTAACTTGAAGAACAAATATTCTAAAGATATTTATTGCATGTCCACCTCTTTGCTGAAAAAAATTGTACCCTATATTAAGGAGCCATTATGTAGGGTCTTCAATGATTGTGTTGACCAAAGCATTTTCCCGAACAGGCTTAAAATGGCACTTGTAACACCTGTTTTCAAGAAAGGAGACATCGGATTGTGGTCTAGTTATAGGCCAATATCTGTCTTGCGAACAATCTCCAAACTCTTTGAGATGGCCCTGAAAAACCGGCTACTAAGTTTTTTCGAAAAAAAATCTCTTTTGAATGGTTCGCAGCATGGTTATCGACAGAAGAAGTCAACGATCACAGCAATGATTGATGTGCTTGAGACTATCGCCGAGGCATACAACAGCAGTAATGATGTGGAAATGACTTGCGTTGATTTGAGTAGGGCATTTGACACTGTTTGCCATGAAGTCCTTTTAAATAAATTGAATTTTTATGGCGTTAGAGGAAAGGCCAATGAACTCTTCTGTTCTTACCTGAGTAACAGATTCCAGGTCGTAAAGTGGAATGAAGAAATGAGTGATAAAAAAGAGGTAAAAGCTGGAGTTCCACAGGGCTCAATCCTGGGCCCTGTACTGTTTATCATATACACGAATGATCTCTATGGAAATATAGCAGCCGAAAAAATCTGCAGTTATGCTGATGATACTGCATTTCTCAACATCTCAAGGAGTGAGAACATTATGCAGAATATGACTCGTCGGTCAGAGGAGAGCGCTGGGCATTGGTTTTCGGCGAATGGTCTCGTAATGAATCCGGAGAAGACACAAACCATCTTGTTCACGAATCGAAGCCAAAAAAACGAATCTCTCAAATATCTGGGTCTGGAATTCCATTCTTCGTTGAGCTGGTCTAACCATATACATCTGCTATGTAAGAAGCTGTCAAGTGCCATCTTCATGATAAGAAGAATGAAAGAAGTTTCAACACTAGAATTGGCGAAACTTACCTACTACACAGCATTTCATGCGCCGGCGACCTATAGTATCATCCTTTGGGGACAATCTAGAGATGCCCAGAGAGTTCTTCTAAAACAAAAAAGAGCGATCAGAGTATTATTCAATATGAGACCTACTGAAAGCTGCAGAAATGTTTTCAAAAGCGAGAGAATACTTACTGTTCCATCAATCTTCATACTAACATGTGTAGTGTATGCTCATCAGCAGCAGGGTAGATTCCAGAAAAATTCCAGTTACCACGACTATAATACCCGCGAGAAGGATAAGTTCAGTATACCTTTCTCAAGAATAAAGAAATCTCAGCAGGGTCCAAACTACACGTGCCTGAAACTTTATAATGCACTCCCCGATCATTTGAAGAGTCTAACTATGACTACTTTCAGGAAGAAAGTCAATAATATGTTGCTTGAGAGGACTATATATGAGATGGAAGAGTTTTTCACCGAATGTTTTGTTTGTGGGACAGTCAAATAGATGTGAATTGTCAATTGTTTGTCTTTGTTTTAATTTTTGACATTGGAATTTTGGATGACAAGTCATGTAATACTTTTGATGACGCTTCGCTATATATTTGTGTTTTATATTTGCCTGTATATGTCAGGATATGAATGAAATATATATTATTATTATTATTATTATTATATTATTATTAATCGAATTTTTTTGATGTTTCCAAGTATAATTATTCAAACTATGACTAAAATTCATCATTCAACCGAGCTCAGTCTCTCAGATCGAAAAGTCTCGAGTGAAAATCAGACCAATACAAAATCTAAATAATTTCGAGTCGAATTTCAATGCTACAAAATCTGAATTTTCGGGTATACTGCTGGGAAAAATCGGAATTTTTGAATGTTTTTACTAATAATTATTCAAATTATGACTAAAATTCATCATTCAACCGAGCTCAGTTCCTCAGATCAAAAAGTCTCGAGTGAAAATTAGACCAATACAAAATCTCAATCATCTCGAGTCGAATTTTAATGTTACAAAATCTCAATTTTTGGGTGAACTGCTGTGAATAATCGGAATTTTTTAGATGTTTCTACTTATAATCATTCGAACTATGACTAAAATTCATCATTCAACCGAGCTCAGTCCCTCAGATCAAAAAGTCTCGAGTGGAAATTAGAACGGTACAAAATCTCAATCATCTCGAGTCGAATTTTAATGTTACGAAATCTCAATTTTTGGGTGTTATAATTATGTTGTTATAATGAAAACACTTATGTTCGACTTGGTTTTTATTTCTATTTAAATGAATGTACATTAGGTTTACTCGCTGACTCTAGATCAATTGATTAATAATCGAGATGGTCTTGTTACTGTCTTTGCACACGCGTATTAAAATACAAATGATCGTTTGGGTGAAGAAGAGGTAGTGGTTTTTTATTCATTTCATTATAATGTTTTTGACTATTCTGCGATTGTTCAATTTTTTCTTTATACGTATTGAATTTGACTATTTTAGGTTTAAGTTTTTTGGTTAAAATTGGCACATTATTCCTTATATTTCGCGACATAAGTAGTTCAGCAGGTGACGGTAGATTTGATTTTGGAGTCGATCTGTAGTGTAGAAGGGCTAAATATGGATCAGTTTTCAATTCTTTAGATTTTTTAAGAATTTTTTTAACAATTTTGACAGAACTTTCAGCTTGACCATTCGAATGTGGATGATAAGGACTTGAAAAGACTTGTCCCAATCGAATAAAAAAGATTTAAATTCAAGTGAATTAAAGGGTGGTCCCCCATCAAAAAGAGCCTCCTTAAAAAGATAAACCAGAGGTTTATGGTCTGTATGAACTGTTATCTTATGACCAAAAATGTATTGATGGAACTTAGCACAACCAAATTGAATTGCAAATAATTCCTTTTCGATTTGAGCATAATTTTTCTGCGAGGAAATTAAAGTTTTTGAACTATATGCAATAGGACGATTATTCTGCATTATAACAGCTCCAATAGCAGATTGTGAACTATCGACTGATAAATTTAAAGGTACTTTAGGATCGTAATGAGTCAAGACAGGCGAATTGGATATAATTTCTTTCAAATTAGCCAATTTTGATCCCAGACCCAATGACTGCTAGATTTCAGTAAGTTTGGAAAAACTTCTGTTTTTTGTGACAAATTATTGATGAAAGGATCTAAAAAATTGATCATTCCTAAAAACCGTTGAAGTTCCTTAAGATTAGAAGGTGAAGGTAACTGTCTGATAGCTTCAATTTTTTCATTATCGACTCTAATACCTTCTCCACTAAATATATGGCCTAAAAAACGTACCTGAGTGACAGCTATTTTACTTTTTTCTTTATTAAATTCAAGATTGACTTCTCTTGCTCTCTGCAGAACTTTTTCAAGTAGATTATTATGTATTTCTAAAGTTTCACCATATACTAAAAATTCATCGACAAAAATTAGCACACCTTCAATATCTCCAAATAAATCATTCATGACTTGAACAAATTTTTCTGATGAGGAGCATAGTAGGGTAAACGGTTAAATTTGTATCTACCGAAAGGAGTTTGGAATGTACATAGATCTGAGCTTTCTTCGTCTAATTTTAACATCCAAAATCCAGAAAAAGCATCTAAATGAGAAAAATAAGCTGCATTGATTAATTTTGACCTGACTTCATCAAAGTTTTTCAAAGGAAAATGTTCCCTCATTATATTTTTATTTAAATTTCTTGGATCCAGGCATATTCTCAACTGACCTGACTTTTTGACAGTTATGACTATGGAATTGACCCAAGACGTAGGTACCTTAGATATGACATCCATTCTCTCCATTCTATCTAATTCCCTCCGAAGTTTATTGTGAAGAGCAAATGGGACTTTTCGAGGTGGATCAATATGAGGAATTGCATCTGGACGCAACTTGATATGGCAGACTGGTGGTAAACATCCTAAACCTTCAAATACATCCTGAAATTTATCAAGAATTAGATCATATTCATTATTCGTAAGATTGAAAACTCGTTTCAAAATACCTATTTTTTGATATGTGGGTAGACCCAAAACAGTTTGACAAGATATACTGACTATTATGAACGTAATAATTTCGTGAGTATTATTGAAAAAACATTTAAGGTTGCATTTTCCAATTACTGGTATTTGATTTCCTCCAAAGCTATTGACTGACATCTGACACTTTATAATAGATGAATCTGGTAAATTCAATTTACTGAAAGTTATGTACGACATAATGTTAACATCAGCACCAGAATCAAGTATAGACTTTATTTTGAAATTATTTATGTTTATATCTAAAGACCATGATTCTTTTTTCAGATAAGCATTATACCTATTTTCTATCATACCGACAAAAGGAAATATTGAACTTGAATCTAAATTTTCTTCAGATTCTAATGTTTTTACTGACTTATTATTTTGAAAACAAAATTTCGCGAAATGACCATATTTTTTACATAACCTGCATTGGATGTTTGAGGCTGGACACTTGTATCTGTGTTGTTGACCACATCTTCCACATATGTTGTTATCACTAGAAGTTGATTTTCGATTTTTGAATTCATGTCTGGACCCATTGGATGATTGGCATTCAACCGAGCTCAGTCTCTCAGATCGAAAAGTCCCGATTGAAAATTAGACCAATAAAGAATCTGAAAATGATCTCGAGTCGAATCTAAATGTCACAAAATATTGTTTTTTGGGTAACTGTTGGAAATAATCGGATTTTTTCGAATTCAAATGTTCAAAAAATGGAAAAATTCAAAAATTCGAAAATTCAAAAATTCGAAAATTCAAAAATTCAAATATTCAAAAATTCAGAATTTCAAAAATTCAAAATTTCAAAAATTCAAAAATTCAAAATTTCAAAAATTCAAAAATTCAAAAATTCGAAAATTCTAAAATTCAAAAATTCAAAAATTCAAAAATTCAAAATTCAAAAATTCAAAAATTCAAAAATTCAAAAATTCGAAAATTCAAAAATTCAAAAATTTAAAAATTCAAAAATTCGAAAACTCGAAAATTCACTTATTCAAACTAATCAGTTATTCAAACTATGACTAAATTTCATCATTCAACCGAGCTCAGTCTCTCCGATCAAAAAGTCCCGAGTGAAAATCAGACCAATAAAAAAATCTGAATTTCTGGGTGACCTGCTGGGAATAATCAGATTCTTTGGATGCTTTTACTTATAATCATTCAAACTATGTCTAAATTCATCATTCAACCGAGCTTAGTATCTCAGATCAAAAAGTCTCGAGTGAAAATCAGACCAAAACAGAATCTGAATAATCTCGAGTCGAATTTCAATGTTACAAAATCTGAATTTTCGTGTGAACTGCTGGGAATAATCGGATTTTTTTGGATGTTTTTACTTATAATTATTCAAACCATGACTAAAATACATTATTCAACCGAGCTCAGTCCCTCAGATCAAAAAGTCTCGAGTGAAAATTTGATCAGTACAAAATCTCAATAATCTCGAGTCGAATTTTAATGTTACAAAATCTCAATTTTTGGGTGAACTGCTGTGAATAATCGGAATTTTTTGGATGTTTCTACTAATCATTCAAACTATGACTAAAATTCATCATTCAACCGAGCTCAGTCCCTCAGATCAAAAAGTCTCGAATGAAAATTAGAACGGTACAAAATCTCAATCATCTCGAGTCGAATTTTAATGTTACGAAATCTCAATTTTTGGGTGAACTGTTGTGAATAATCGGTTTTTTTTATGTTTTCACCTATGAATATTCAAACTATGACTAAAATTCATCATTCAACCGAGCTCAGTCTCTCCGATCGAAAAGTCCCGAGTGAAAATCAGACCAATACAGAATCTAATTATTCTCGAGTCGCATTTCAATGTTACAAAATCTGAATTTTCGGGTAAACTCCTGGGAATAATCGGAATTTTTTGGATGTTTTTACTTATAATCATTCAAACTATGACTAAAATTCATCATTCAACCGAGCTCAGTCTCTCAGATCAAAAAGTCTCGAGTGAAAATCAGACCAATACAGAATCTAAAAAATCTCGAGTCGAATTTCAATGTTACAAAATCTGAATTTTTGGGTGGACTGCTAGGAATAATCGAATTTTTTTGATGTTTCCAATTATATTTATTCAAACTATGACTGAAATTCATCATTCAACCGAGCTCGGTCTCTCAGATCAGAAAGTCTCGAGTGAAAATCAGACCAATACAGAATCTAATTAATCTCGAGTCGAATTTCAATGTTACAAAATCTTAATTTTCGGGTATACTGCTGGGAATAATCGGAATTTTTTGGATGTTTTTACTTATAATTATTCAAATTATGACGAAAATTCATCATTCAACCGAGCTCAGTCCCTCAGATCAGAAAGTCTCGAGTGGAAATTAGACCAGTACAAAATCTCAATCAAATAAAAAGATCTGTTACTTCCTAGTTCGTTTATTGGAGACTTGTTTCGCTCAAGAACATCTGAGAATCATCAGACCAGTCCCACTAAAAATCACAAAATACAAGAGTTTCGATATTACATACCTATTACCAGAGCTGTGACGAGCACTGAAGAAAAGTGCTTCGAGCACTAAGCACTAAGCACTTGAAAAAAAAGGCTCCCGAGTCTCGAGCACAAAGCACTTATTTTCACAAAAGGCTCGCGAATACTAAGCACTTTGTGAAAGTAATTCGACATTTCGAGCACTAAGCCCTAAGCACTTTTTTCAGGAAATATTGAAAGTGAGGTTATTTTAATCGGAAAAGAAATTGTAAGTTGGCATAGGTATGTGAAATTAAAAATTTTGAATTCGATTCAATATAATGTATGATAAATTCTTATTGGTAATGAAAGAGAAAAATGCTATTCGCTCCTGGGTCTCTCTGTTTGATAATATTCATAAATATACTGAATTTTTCGAGTTTACTTTTTTTCTGAAAACTGCCAGTCCTTGAAACAAAATTAAATAAAAAATTCAAGGAAAAATGGAAATGTTGCTCTGTCAATTCTTGCACTGATTTGTCAGGAGCAAACCAAATGCAATACATTGTTGCGTGACAAATAACGAAGAAGTATCAAAATTAGAACTCAATGAACTAAAACTGTGTAAAGTTTTGATGTTGTCTATATAAGACTCTTTGGTCAGATGAAAACGTAAAAAAAATCAGAATCTTGCCTTTTGCTTTTTTTATTGATATTAAGTTGTCAACGCACAAATTACCATTCAACAAAATACACATGAGCCCTTCAATTTTCCTTTCATAATGATCAGGTTCCTCATTATCATCTCTCTGTAATTGCAATCCAAACAATTTTGGGATGTTATTACTGTCATGTAAGGAAATGTTGATTTAAGAGTTTATTAATGTAAAAATGAATTCATACAACATAAGCTCAGGGCTTAGTGCTTAGTAATCCGCAAAAGTGCTCGGGAGCACTTTTGGGATTACTAAGCACTAAGCCTTTGGCCGAAGCACTCCAATTACTAAGCACTGCTTTTGAAAAGTGCTTGGGAGCACAGTGCTCGGGAGCACAAAAGGGCTCCGAGTACTTTCACGAGCACAAAGCACAGTGCTTTGGCACAGCTCTGCCTATTACACACCAATATTTCCTCACCTGAACTCTCAACCAGATTCGTCAATAATTATTAAAAAGGTACAGGTATTATTCTCAGTATAACACATCGACACAACTCTATCTACAATTTCTTATCTTCTTAAAATGGCTACAACTAACACAGAAAAACAAAAACTAGAATCACAGAAACAATACAGACTTTTTTGACATATTATTCTATAATAAACATTTCATCAGACAATCACTACCAAAATCTATCTGAGCATTCAACATCAAAATATCATTAAATTTTTTATGTTTTAAAATTTCAAATTTTTCTAAACCATCAATGATCCAACTATCAACATTAGAATGTAAGATATCAAAATTATCCTCTTTTTTAATTTCATGTTGATATTCATATAAGTGGTTTCCAAAATGCGAGCTATCATAGTTATTTCCTAAACTTAACATTCTCAAATGTTCTCTTATTCTCTGTTCAAAAGTCCTCACTGTTCTTCCTATATAATAAGCCCCACATGTGTTACATGTCAACCTATATACTCCGTTCTTGGTCAGTTTATCATCTTTGTCCTTATTATTCATCAATATATTCCCAATACTTGAGTGAGGTTCATGATTTGGCAAAATCTTTTAATTATTTATACACGAGTGAAATTTTTCACAAAGGTCGACATACTTTTATGGTATAATATATAAAAAAATATGCATCCTTAGAGTGCTCAAAGATACAACAACCTGGAATGATAATATTGTTTTTCTATATAAACAGATTTTGAGATAGTGAAATGAGGAGATTAATGACACCGAATTATGTCCATCCTGTACATTCCTGAATAAAAACACCTTTGGACCGACCGTCAATACCTATCATAATAATTATACTGAATGAAAACCTATATTCCTTGACAGCAATCTCAACTACAGATGAGTTTTGAAGGAAAATTGTATGAAATCCGAATTCAAACCTGAATAATTAAGCTGTATAAGTAACATTCAGTTACTTATACAGCTTCATGGAACAGCCTGTATAACGAAACTTAACGTGGTGGGCGGTGTTTGGATATCTGTGATATCTTGTTATTCAGAGCCCAAGGCATCATGATGAAATTCTGAAAATTAGAAGAATTATCATCCAAATTTTAAGATTCATTTTTCCGTAGCTGCAATTTTGGAACGCCCTATAGAACAAACCGGATGTAAGACCTTCTTGAAAATCTGATATATTGTTCTTAAGGTTGATATAAATATAATACGTAAAAATGGGTAAAATTCACTGGACCCGCTTTTCCTAAGTAAGTGTGCGGGGTCCTTTTCAAAAATTCAAAAATTCGAAAATTCAAAATTCAAAAACTCGAAAATTCAATTATTCAAACTAATCAGTTATTCAAACTATGACTAAATTTCATCATTCAACCGAGCTCAGTCTCTCAGATCAGAAAGTCTCGAGTGAAAATCAGACCAATACAGAATCTAAATAATCTCGAGTCGAATTTCAATGTTACAAAATCTGAATTTTTGGGTGAACTGCTAGGAATAATCGAATTTTTTTGATGTTTTCAATTATATTGATTCAAACTATGACTAAAATTCATCATTCAA
Organism: Adalia bipunctata; assembly: GCA_910592335.1. NCBI lineage: Eukaryota > Metazoa > Arthropoda > Insecta > Coleoptera > Coccinellidae > Adalia > Adalia bipunctata. The sequence goes on along the minus strand of OU342952.1, from coordinate 42,144,054 downwards.
CCGAGCTCAGTCCCTCAGATCAAAAAGTCTCGAGTGAAAATTAGACCAGTTCAAAATCTCAATCATCTTGATTCGAATTTTAATGTTACGAAATCTGAATTTTTTGGGTAATCTGCTGGAAATAATCAGATCTGTTGGATGTTTTTACCTATAATTATTTATACTATGACTAAAATTCATCATTCAACAGAGCTCAGTCCCTCAGATCAAAAAGTCTCGAGTGAAAATTGGACCAGTACAAAATCTCAATAATCTCGAGTCGAATTTTAATGTTACAAAATCTCAATTTTTGGGTACACTACCGTGAATTATTGGATTTTTTTGATGTTTTCACTTCTGAATATTCAAACTATGATTAAAATTCATCATTCAACCAACCTCAGTCTCTCAGATCGAAAAGTCCCGACTGAAAATTAGACCAATAAAGAATCTGAATAATGTCGAGTCGAATCTTAATGTTACAAAATCTGAATTTTCGGGTTAACTCCTGAAAAAAATCGAAATTTTTTGATGTTTTCACCTATAAATATTCAAACTACATATGACTAAAATTCATCATTCAACCGAGCTCAGTCTCTCAGATCGAAAAGTCTCGAGTGAAAATCAGACCAATACAGAATCTAATTATTCTCGAGTCGAATTTCAATGTTACAAAATCTGAATTTTCGCGTGAACTCCTGAGAAAAATCGAATTTTTTGATGTTTCCACTTATAAATATTCAAACTATGACTAAAATTCATCATTCAACCGAGCTCAGTCTCTCAGATCAAAAAGTCTCGAGTGAAAATCAGACCAATACAGAATCTAAATAATCTCGAGTCGAATTTCAATGTTACAAAATCTGAATTTTTGGGTGGACTGCTAGGAATGATCGAATTTTTTTGATGTTTCCAATTATATTTATTCAAACTATGACTGAAATTCATCATTCAACCGAGCTCGGTCTCTCAGATCAAAAAGTCTCGAGTGAAAATCAGACCAATACAGAATCTAAATAATCTCGAGTCGAATTTCAATGTTACAAAATCTGAATTTTCGGGTATACTGCTGGGGATAATCGGAATTTTTTGGATGTTTTTACTTATAATCATTCAAACTATGACCAAAATTCATCATTCAACCGAGCTCAGTCCCTCAGATCAAAAAGTCTCGAGTAAAAATTAGACCAATACAAAATCTCAATCATCTCGATTCGAATTTTAATGTTACAAAATCTGAATTTTTTGGGTGAACTGCTATGAATAATCAGATTTTTTTGATGTTTTTACATATAATTATTTGAACTATGACTAAAATTCATCATTTAACCGAGCGCAGTCCCTGAGATCAAAAAGTCTCGAGTGAAAATTAGACCAGTACAAAATCTCAATCATCTCGAGTCGAATTTTAATGTTACAAAATCTCAATTTTTGGGTAAACTGCTGTGAATAATCGGATTTTTTTGATGTTCTCACATATAATTATTCGAACTTTGTCTAAAATTCATCATTCAACCGAGCTCAGTCTCACAGATCAAAAAGTCCCGAGTGAAAATCAGACCAATACAGAATCTGAATAAACTCGAGTCGAATCTTAATGTTACAAAATCTGAATTTTTGGGTAAACTCCTAGGAATAATCGAATTTTTTTGATGTTTCCAATTATAATTATTCAAACTATGACTAAAATTCATCATTCGACCGAGCCCAGTACCTCAGATCAAAAAGTCCCGAGTGGAAATTAGACCTGTACAAAATCTCAATCATCTTGATTCGAATTTTAATGTTACAGAATCTGAATTTTTGGGTGAACTGCTGGGAAAAATCAGATTTTTTGGATGTTTTTACTTATAATTATTCATACTATGACTAAAATTCATCATTCAACCGAGCTCAGTCCCTCAGATAAAAAGTCTCGAGTGAAAATTAGACCAGAACAAAATCTCAATCATCTTGATTCGAATTTTAATGTTACAAAATCTGAATTTTTTGGGTAATCTGCTGGGAATAATAAGATTTTTTTGATGTTTTTACATATAATTATTTGAACTATGACTAAAATTCATCATTCAACCGAGCGCAGTCCCTCAGATCAAAAAGTCTCGAGTGGAAATTAGACCAGTACAAAATCTCAATCATCTCGAGTCGAATTTTAATGTTACAAAATCTCAATTTTTGGGTAAACTGCTGTGAATAATCGGATTTTTTTGATGTTCTCACATATAATTATTCAAACTATGTCTAAAATTCATTATTCAACCGAGCTCAGTCTCACAGATCAAAAAGTCCCGAGTGAAAATAAGACCAGCACAAAATCTCAATCATCTTGAGTCAAATCATAATGTTACAAAATCTGAATTTTTGGGTGAACTGTTTGGAATAATCGAATTTTTTTGATGTTTCCAATTATAATTATTCGAACTTTGACTAAAATTTACCATTCAACCGAGCTCAGTCCCTCAGATCAAAAAGTCTCGAGTGAAAATTAGACCAGTACAAAATCTCAATCATCTTGATTCGAATTTTAACGTTACATAATCTGAATGTTTTGGGTAAACTGCTGGTAATAATCAGATTTTTTGGATGTTTTTACTTATAATTATTCTTACTATGACTAAAATTCATCATTCAAACAAGCTCAGTCTCTCAGATCGAAAAGTCGCGAGTGAAAATTAGACCAATAAAGAATCTGAATAATCTCGAGTCGAATCTTATTGTCACAAAATATGAATTTTTGGGTAAACTGCTGGAAATAATCGTATTTTTTTAATGTTTTTACTTATAATCATTCAAACGTTGACTAAAATCCATCATTCAACCGAGCACAGTCTCTCAGATCGAAAAGTCCCGATTGAAAATTAGACCAATAAAGAATCTGAAAATGATCTCGAGTCGAATCTAAATGTCACAAAATATTGTTTTTTGGGTAACTGCTGGAAATAATCGGATTTGTTCGAATTCAAAAGTTCAAAAAATTCAAAAATTCAAAAATTTGAAAATTCAAATATTCAAAAATTCAAAAATCAAAAATTCAAATATTCAAAAATTCAAAATTTCAAAAAATTTAAAATTCAAAAATTCAAAAATTCAGAAATTCAGAAATTCAAAAATTCAAAAATTCAAAACTTCAAAAATTCACAAATTCAAAAATTCAAAAATTCAAAAACTCGAAAATTCACTTATTCAAACTAATCAGTTATTCAAACTATGACTAAATTTCATCATTCAACCGAGCTCAGTCTCTCCGATCAAAAAGTCCCGAGTGAAAATCAGGCCAATAAAAAAATCTGAATTTCTGGGTGACCTGCTGGGAATAATCAGATTCTTTGGATGTTTTTACTCATAATCATTCAAACAATGTCTAAAATTCATCATTCAACCGAGCTTAGTATCTCAGATCAAAAAGTCTCGAGTGGAAATCAGACCAAAACAGAATCTGAATAATCTCGAGTCGAATTTCAATGTTACAAAATCTGAATTTTCGTGTGAACTGCTGGGAATAATCGGATTTTTTTGGATGTTTTTATTTATAATTATTCAAACCATGACTAAAATTCATCATTCAACCGATCTCAGTCCCTCAGATCAAAAAGTCTCGAGTGAAAATTTGACCAGTACAAAATCTCAATAATCTCGAGTCGAATTTAAATGTTACAAAATCTCAATTTTTGGGTGAACTGCTGTGAATAATCGGAATTTTTTGGATGTTTCTACTTATAGTCATTCAAACTATGACTAAAATTCATCATTCAACCGAGCTCAGTCCCTCAGATCAAAAAGTCTCGAGTGAAAATTAGAACAGTGCAAAATCTCAATCATCTTGAGTCGAATTTTAATGTTACGAAATCTCAATTTTTGGGTGTTATAATTATGTTGTTATAATAAAAACACTTATGTTTGACTTGGTTTTTATTTCTATTTAAATGAATGTACATTAGGTTTTCTCGCTGACTCTATATCAATTGATTAATAATCGAGATGGTCTTGTTACTGTCTTTGCACACGCGTATTAAATAACGCAACTCACAATCAAATAATAATATAATTAATATCTCCAACATCCCTTTTCTTAATTCTAAGATACAGTAATTCATAAACTTTTTGCAAATGAATGTAAGCCTATTAATTTCAGTTTTGTTTTTCTTATTACTAGTTATTTACAAATCCTTAATTATACTTAACTATTATTTAGGTACAGATTTATTCTTTATAGAAATTAGTTATTACTTTAAATATTCAGTATATCGGGAGGTTTCAATACCCTGCCATATCTAGTTCTATATAATGTATTATCATCCTTCCTTTCTTCAGTCAATTCTGCTGAATTTTGAGGATGAACATCATATCTATTACAAGTGTAATTTGATCTGGATCTCAAATGAACTTTGTTTCGGCGATATTTTACTCCATTTGGGTCTTCAATTATATAAGATCTCTGAGATTTCAATCTTTCTTTAACTATAGCTGGACTCCAGTCCGACTTGTTATTTTTCTTAAAATACACATGATCGTTTGGGTGAAGAAGAGGTAGTGGTTTTTTTATTCATATCATGATAATGTTTTTGACTAGTCTGCGATTGTTCATTTTCTTCTCTATACGTATTGAATTTGTCTATTTTAGGTTTAAGTTTTTTGGTTAAAATTGGTACAATATTCCTTATATTTCACGACATAAGTAGTTCAGCAGGTGACGGTAGATTTGATTTTGGAGTCGATCTGTAGTGTAGAAGGGCTAAATATGGATCAGTTTTCAATTCTTTAGATTTTTTAAGAATTTGTTTGACAATTTTGAAAGAACTTTCAGCTTGACCATTCGATTGGGGATGATAAGGACTTGAAAAGACTTGTTCAATGTCCCAATCGAATAAAAAAGATTTAAATTCAAGTGAATTAAAGGGTGGTCCCCCATCCATCTGATACCAGCTGCATAGGAATTCCATGACGTGCGAATATTGATTTGAGATTCATTATTACTTTCTGTACGGAATAACCTTGATCTAATAGAGCAATTTCGATGAATTTTGAATAGTAATCTTTGACCAACAGGTAAGTTTTATTGTCGAAATTAAGAAAATCTAAGCCTACTTATTCCCAGGGAAAATGAGTCATATCATAATTTTGTAGAGGTTCCCCTTGTTTGGCAGACCTGAATTTCGCACATATTGAGCACTGATCAATTGAATTTTTCAATAGAGATGACATATTAGGCCAATAAAATGATTGCCTAGCTAAATTCATACATTTGTTGTGACCCTGATGACCTTCATGAATTTTTTGAAGCATTTCGTTTTGCAGTGTTACTGGGACAATTAATTTAGTTCCTTCGAAAATAAGGTTTTTGATAACGTGAATTTCATTTTGGAAATTCCAAAAAGGTTTTGTCAGTACATGTTCTGTCTTTGGATTTGGGCCATCCTTCATAATAGTATTTCTTTAAAATATTACAAGTTTCATCTGCTTCAGTACTCTGACATAGATTTTCATGATAATTATCTGTTATTGCGAAATTTGAATTAGCCATATTAATATGATATTGTATATCGGAATCGTAATCGGGAACATAATTGTCTTTTAAGGCGGCTCTAGACAATGTGTCAGATATATACATTTGTTTGCCTGGCACATAAATAACATCTAAATCATAACATTGCAAAGCTAACATCATTCTTTGCAATCTGGCAGGAACATCAAAAAGAGCCTTCTTAAAAAGATAAACCAAAGGTTTATGGTCTGTATAAACTGTGATCTTATGACCAAAAATGTATTGATGGAACTTAGCACAACCAAATTGAATTGCAAATAATTCCTTTTCGATTTGAGCATAATTTTTCTGCGAGGAAGTTAAAGTTTTTGAACTATATGCAATAGGACGATTATTCTGCATTATAACAGCTCCAATAGCAGATTGTGAACTATCGACTGATAAATTTAAGGGTACTTTAGGATCGTAATGAGTCAAGACAGGCGAATTGGATATATAATTTCTTTCAAATTAGCAAATTCTTTTTCACAATTTTGAACCCAGACCCAATGACTGCTAGATTTCAGTAAGTTTCGAAGAACTTGTTTTTTGTGACAAATTATTGATGAAAGGACCTGAAAAATTTATCATTCCTAAAAACCGTTGAAGTTCCTTAAGATTAGAAGGTGAAGGTAACTGTCTGATAGCTTCAATTTTTTCATTATCGACTCTAATACCTTCCCTACTAAATAAATGGCCTAAAAAACGTACCTGAGTGACAGCTTTTTTACTTTTTTCTTTATTAAATTTAAGATTGACTTCTCTTGCTCTCTGCAGAACTTTTTCAAGACGATTATTATGTATTTCTAAAGTTTCACCATATACTAAAAATTCATCGACAAAAATTAGCACACCTTCAATATCTCCAAATAAATCATTCATGACTTGAACAAATTTTTCTGATGAGGAGCATATACCAAAGGGTAAACGGTTAAATTTGTATCTACCGAAAGGAGTTTGGAATGTACATAGATCTGAGCTTTCTTCGTCTAATTTTAACATCCAAAATCCAGAAAAAGTATCTAAATGAGAAAAATAAGCTGCATTGATTAATTTTGACCTGACTTCATCAAAGTTTTTTAAAGGAAAATGTTCCCTCATTATATTTTTATTTAAATTTCTTGGATCCAGGCATATTCTCAACTGACCTGACTTTTTGACAGTTATGACTATGGAATTGACCCATGACGTAGGTTTTGATACCTTAGATATGACATCCATTCTCTCCATTCTATCTTATTCCCTTCGAAGTTTATTGTGAAGAGCAAATGGGACTTTTCGAGGTTGATCAATATGAGGAATTGCATCTGGACGCAACTTGATATGGCAGACTGGTGGTAAACATCCTAAACCTTCAAATACATCCTGAAATTTATCAAGAATTAGATCATATTCATTATTCGTAAGATTGAAAACTATTTTCAAAATACCTATTTTTTGACATGTGGGTAGACCCAAAATAGTTTGACAAGATATACTGACTATTATGAACGTAATAATTTCGTGAGTATTATTGAAAAAACATTTAAGGTTGCATTTTCCAATTACTGGTATTTGATTTCCTCCAAAGCTATTGACTGACATCTGACACTTTATAATAGATGAATCTGGCAAATTCAATTTACTGAAAGTTATGTACGACATAATGTTAACATCAGCACCAGAATCAAGTATAGACTTTATAAGAGAAAATTATTAATCGGTAAACAGACAATTTTCGAATTCCGGACAAAATTTTCACTTCGAGCGGGAGTCGAACCACGCGTCTTTGAATTTCCGGTCCAACGTGATAACCAACTACACTACCGAAGTTACTCATCTTTCCGAAATTCGATGTTAATGATGCCACGCAGACTAAGATGTCTGCGCGGGTGAGAAAGTTAATAAGTGGGGGGAAACTCATTCGCTATCATCGGTCAAAGGATCCCCACTCTACCCTTCTCCTTTGCTTCATCGAATTCGAAAATTGTCTGTTTACCGATTAATAATTTTCTCTTATATACATTTCACAGACGCTAACTTCCAAATTATATAGACTTTATTTTGAAATTATTTATGTTTATATCTAAAGACCATGATTCTTTTTTCAGATAAGCATTATACCTATTTTCTATCATACCGACAAAAGGAAATATTGAACTTGAATCTGAATTTTCTTCAGATTCTAATGTTTTTACTGACTTATTATTTTGAAAACAAAATTTCGCGGAATGACCATGTTTTTTACATAACCTGCATTGGATGTTTGAGGCTGGACACTTGTATCTGTGTTGTTGACCACATCTTCCACATATGTTGTTATCACTAGAAGTTGATTTTCGATTTTTGAATTCATGTCTGGACCCATTGGATGATTGGCATTCAACCGAGCTCAGTCTCTCAGATCGAAAAGTCCTGATTGAAAATTAGACCAATAACGAATCTGAAAATGATCTCGAGTCGAGTCTAAATGTCACAAAATATTGTTTTTTGGGTAACTGCTGAAAATAATCGGATTTTTTCGAATTCAAATGTTCAAAAAATTGAAGAATTCAAAAATTCAAAAATTCAAAAATTCGAAAATTCAAAAATTCAAAAATTCAAAAATCAAAAATTCAAATATTCGATAATTCAAAATTTCAAAAATTCAAAATTTCAAAAATTCAAAAATTCGAAAATTCAAAAATTCAAAAATTCAAATATTCAAAAATTCAAAAATTCAAAAATTCAAAAATTCGAAAATTCGAAAACTCGAAAATTCACATATTCAAACTAATCAGTTATTCAAACTATGACTAAATTTCATCATTCAACCGAGCTCAGTCTCTCCGATCAAAAAGTCTCGAGTGAAAATTAGAACAGTACAAAATCTCAATAATCTCGAATCGAATTTTTTGGGTAAACTGCTGGGAATAATCAGATTTTTTGGATGTTTTTACTTATAATTATTCTTACTATGACTAAAATTCATCATTCAAACAAGCTCAGTTTCTCAGATCGAAAAGTCGCGAGTGAAAATTAGACCAATAAAGAATCTGAATAATCTCGAGTCGAATCTTATTGTCACAAAATATGAATTTTTGGGTGAACTGCTGGAAATAATCGTATTTTTTCAATGTTTTTACTTATAATTATTCAAAATTCGACTGAAATCCATCATTCAACCGAGCTCAGTCCCTCAGATCAAAAAGTCTCGGGTGAAAATTGGACCAGTACAAAATCTCAATAATCTCGAGTCGAATTTTAATGTTACAAAATCTCAATTTTCGGGTATACTGCTGGGAATAATCGGAATTTTTTGAATGTTTTCACTAATAATTATTCAAACTATGTCTGAAATTCATCATTCAACCGAGCTCAGTCTCACAGATCAAAAAGTCCCGAGTGGAAATGAGACCAATACAGAATCTGAATAAACTCGAGTCGAATATTAACGTTACAAAATCTGAATTTTTGGATGAACTGCTAGGAATAATCGAATTTTTTTATGTTTCCAATTATAATTATTCAAACTATGACTAAAATTCATCATTCAACCGAGCACAGTCCCTCAGATCAAAAAGTCTCGAGTAAAAATTAGACCAGTACAAAATCTCAATCATCTAGAGTCGAATTTTAATGTTACAAAATCTCAATTTTCGGGTAAACTGTTGTGAATAATCGAAATTTCTTGATGTTCTCACATATAATTATTCAAACTATGTCTAAAATTCATCATTCAACCAAGCTCAGTCTCTCAGATCGAGAAGTCCCGACTGAAAATTAGACCAATAAAGAATCTGAATAATGTCGAGTCGAATTTTAATGTTACAAAATCTGAAATTTCGGGTTAACTCCTGAGAAAAACCGAAATTTTTTGATGTTTCCACTTATAAATATTCAAACTATGACTAAAATTCATCATTCAACCGAGCTCAGTCTCTCAGATCGAAAAGTCTCGAGTGAAAATCAGACCAATACAGAATCTAATTATTCTCGAGTCGAATTTCAATGTTACAAAATCTGAATTTTCGCGTAAACTCCTGAGAAAAATCGAAATTTTTAGATGTTTTCACTTATAAATATTCAAACTATGACAAAAATTCATCATTCAACCGAGCTCAGTCTCTCAGTTCAAAAAGTCTCGAGTGAAAATCAGACGATAACAGAATCTAAATAATCTCGAGTCGAATTTCAATGTTACAAAATCTGGATTTTTGGGTAAACTGCTGCGAATAATCAGATTTTTTGGATGTTTTCACTAATAATTATTCAATTTATGACTAAATTCATCATTCAACCGAGCTCAGTCTCTCAGATCAAAAAGTCTCGAGTGAAAATTAGAACAGTACAAAATCTCAATAATCTCGAATCGAATCTTAATGTTACAAAATCTCAATTTTCGGGTAAACTGTTGTGAATAATCGGATTTTTTTGATGTTCTCACATATAATTATTCAAATTATTTCTAAAATTCATCATTCAACCGAGCTCAGTCTCACAGATCAAAAAGTCCCGAGTGAAAATGAGACCAATACAGAATCTGAATAAACTCGAGTCGAATATTAAGGTTACAAAATCTGAATTTTTGGGTGAACTGCTAGGAATAATCGAATTTTTTTGATGTTTCCAATTATAGTTATTCAAACTATGACCAAAATTCATTATTTGACCGAGCTCAGTTCCTCAGATCAAAAAGTCTCGAGTGAAAATCAGACCAGTACAAAATCTCAATCATCTTGATTCGAATTTTTATGTTACGAAATCTGAATTTTTTGGGTAAACTGCTGGGAATAATAAGATTTTTTGGATGTTTTTACTTATAATTATTCAAACTATGACTAAAATTCATCATTCAACCGAGCTCAGTCTCACAGATCGAAAAGTCGCGAGTGAAAATTAGACCAATAAAGAATCTGAATGATGTCGAGTCGAATTTACTGTTACAAAATCTGAATTTTCGGGTAGACTCCTGAGAATAATCGAAATTTTTTGATGTTTTCATTCATAAATATTCGAACTATGACTAAAATTCATCATTCAACCGAGCTCAGTCTCTCAGATCGAAAAGTCCCGAGTAAAAATCAGACCAATACAGAATCTAATTATTCTCGAGTCGCATTTCAATGTTACAAAATCTGAATTTTCGGGTAAACTCCTGGGAATAATCGGAATTTTTTAGATGTTTTTACTTATAATCATTCAAACTATGACTAAAATTCATCATTCAACCCAGCTCAGTCTCTCAGATCAAAAAGTCTCGAGTGAAAATCAGACCAATACAGAATCTAAATAATCTCGAGTCGAATTTCAATGTTACAAAATCTGAATTTTTGGGTGGACTGCTAGGAATAATCGAATTTTTTTGATGTTTCCAATTATATTTATTCAAACTATGACTGAAATTCATCATTCAACCGAGCTCGGTCTCTCAAATCAAAAAGTCTCGAGTGAAAATCAGACCAATACAGAATCTAAATAATCTCGAGCCGAATTTCAATGTTACAAAATCTTAATTTTCGGGTATACTGCTGGGAATAATCGGAATTTTTTGGATGTTTTTACTTATAATCATTCAAACTATGACCAAAATTCATCATTCAACCGAGCTCAGTCTCTCAGATCGAAAAGTCTCGAGTGAAAATCAGACCAATACAGAATCTAATTATTCTCGAGTCGAATTTCAATGTTACAAAATCTGAATTTTCGCGTAAACTCCTGAGAAAAATCGAAATTTTTAGATGTTTTCACTTATAAATATTCAAACTATGACTAAAATTCATCATTCAACCGAGCTCAGTCTCTCAGTTCAAAAAGTCTCGAGTGAAAATCAGACGATAACAGAATCTAAATAATCTCGAGTCGAATTTCAATGTTACAAAATCTGGATTTTTGGGTAAACTGCTGCGAATAATCAGATTTTTTGGATGTTTTCACTAATAATTATTCAATTTATGACTAAATTCATCATTCAACCGAGCTCAGTCTCTCAGATCAAAAAGTCTCGAGTGAAAATTAGAACAGTACAAAATCTCAATAATCTCGAATCGAATCTTAATGTTACAAAATCTCAATTTTCGGGTAAACTGTTGTGAATAATCGGATTTTTTTGATGTTCTCACATATAATTATTCAAATTATTTCTAAAATTCATCATTCAACCGAGCTCAGTCTCACAGATCAAAAAGTCCCGAGTGAAAATGAGACCAATACAGAATCTGAATAAACTCGAGTCGAATATTAAGGTTACAAAATCTGAATTTTTGGGTGAACTGCTAGGAATAATCGAATTTTTTTGATGTTTCCAATTATAGTTATTCAAACTATGACCAAAATTCATTATTTGACCGAGCTCAGTTCCTCAGATCAAAAAGTCTCGAGTGAAAATCAGACCAGTACAAAATCTCAATCATCTAGAGTCGAATTTTAATGTTACAAAATCTCAATTTTTGGGTAAACTGCTGTGAATAATCGGATTTTTTTGATGTTTTCATATATAATTATTCAAACCATGTCTGAAATTCATCATTCAACCGAGCTCAGTCTCACAGATCAAAAAGTCCCGAGTGGAAATGAGACCAACACAGAATCTGAATAAACTCGAGTCGAATATTAACACAAAATCTGAATTTTTGGATGAACTGCTAGGAATAATCGATTTTTTTTATGTTTCCAATTATAATTATTCAAACTATGACTAAAATTCATCATTCAACCGAGCTCAGTCTCACAGATCGAAAAGTCGCGAGTGAAAATTAGACCAATAAAGAATCTGAATGATGTCGAGTCGAATTTACTGTAACAAAATCTGAATTTTCGGGTAGACTCCTGAGAATAATCGAAATTTTTTGATGTTTTCATTCATAAATATTCGAACTATGACTAAAATTCATCATTCAACCGAGCTCAGTCTCTCAGATCGAAAAGTCCCGAGTAAAAATCAGACCAATACAGAATCTAATTATTCTCGAGTCGCATTTCAATGTTACGAAATCTGAATTTTCGGGTAAACTCCTGGGAATAATCGGAATTTTTTAGATGTTTTTACTTATAATCATTCAAACTATGACTAAAATTCATCATTCAACCCAGCTCAGTCTCTCAGATCAAAAAGTCTCGAGTGAAAATCAGACCAATACAGAATCTAAATAATCTCGAGTCGAATTTCAATGTTACAAAATCTGAATTTTTGGGTGGACTGCTAGGAATAATCGAATTTTTTTGATGTTTCCAATTATATTTATTCAAACTATGACTGAAATTCATCATTCAACCGAGCTCGGTCTCTCAAATCAAAAAGTCTCGAGTGAAAATCAGACCAATACAGAATCTAAATAATCTCGAGTCGAATTTCAATGTTACAAAATCTTAATTTTCGGGTATACTGCTGGGAATAATCGGAATTTTTTGGATGTTTTTACTTATAATCATTCAAACTATGACTAAAATTCATCATTCAACCGAGCTCAGTCTCACAGATCAAAAAGTCCCGAGTGAAAATTAGGCCAATACAGAACCTGAATAAACTCGAGTCGAATCTTAATGTTACAAAATCTGAATTTTTGGGTAAACTGCTGGGGAATAATCGAATTTTTTTGATGTTTCCAATTTTAATTATTCGAACTATGACTAAAATTCATCATTCAACCGAGCTCAGTTCCTCAGATCAAAAAGTCTCGAGTGAAAATTAGACCAGTACAAAATCTCAATCATCTTGATTCGAATTTTAATGTCACAAAATCTGAATTTTTCGGGTGAACTGCTGGGAATAATCAGATTTTTTGGATGTTTGCACTTATAATTATTCATACTATGACTAAAATTCATCATTCAACCGAGCTCAGTTCCTCAGATCAAAAAGTCTCGAGTGAAAATTGGACCAGTACAAAATCTCAATATTCTCGAGTCGAATTTTAATGTTACAAAATATCAATTTTTGGGTTAACTACTGTGAATAATCGAATTTTTTCGATGTATTCACTTATAATTATTCAAACTATGACTAAAATTCATCATTCAACCAAGCTCAGTCTCTCAGATCAAAAAGTCCCGACTGAAAATTAGACCAATAAAGAATCTGAATAATGTCGAGTCGAATTTACTGTTACAAAATCTGAATTTTCGGGTAGACTCCTGAGAATAATCGAAATTTTTTGATGTTTTCATTCATAAATATTCAAACTATGACTAGAATTCATTATTCAACCGAGCTCAGTTTCACAGATCAAAAAGTCCCGAGTGAAAATTAGACCAATACAGAATCTGAATAAACTCGAGTCGAATCTTAATGTTACAAAATCTGAACTTTTGGGTAAACTGCTAGGAATAATCGAATTTTTTTGATGTTTCCAATTTTAATGAACCATACTATGACTAAAATTCATCATTCAACGGAGCTCAGTCCTTCAGATCAGAAAGTCTCGAGTGAAAATTGGACCAGTACAAAATCTCAATAATCTCGAGTCGAATTTTAATGTTACAAAATCTCAATTTCCGGGTAAACTACTGTAAATAATCGGATTTTTTCGAAGTTTTCACTTATAATTATTCAAACTATGACTAAAATTCATCATTCAACCAAGCTCAGTCTCTCAGATCGAAAAGTCCCGACTGAAAATTAGACCTATAAAGAATCTGAATAATGTCGAGTCGAATTACTGTTACCAAATCTGAATTTTCGGGTAGACTCCTGAGAATAATCGAAATTTTTTGATGTTTTCATTTATAAATATTCGAATTATGACTAAAATTCATCATTCAACCAAGCTCAGTCTCTTAGATCGAAAAGTTCCGACTGAAAATTAGACCAATAAAGAATCTGAATAATGTCGAGTCGAATTTTAATGTTACAAAATCTGAATTTTCGGGTGAACTCCTGAGAAAAATCGAAATTTTCTGATGTTTCCACTTATAAATATTCAAACTATGACTAAAATTCATCATTCAACCGAGCTCAGTCTCTCAGATCAAAAAGTCTCGAGTGAAAATCAGACCAATACAGAATCTGAATAATCTCGAGTCGAATTTCAATGTTAAAAAATCTGAATTTTTGGGTGGACTGCTAGGAATAATAGGATTTTTTTGATGTTTCCAATTATATTTATTCAAACTATGACTAAAATTCATCATTCAACCGAGCTCGGTCTCTCAAATCAAAAAGTGTCGAGTGAAAATCAGACCAATACAGAATCTAATTATTCTCGAGTCGAATTTCAATGTTACAAAATCTGAATTTTCGCGTAAACTCCTGAGAAAAATAGAAATTTTTTGATGTTTTCACTTATAAATATTCAAACTATGACTAAAATTCATCATTCAACCGAGCTCAGTCTCTCAGATCGAAAAGTCTCGAGTGAAAATCAGACCAATACAGAATCTAATTATTCTCGAGTCGAATTTCAATGTTACAAAATCTGAATTTTCGCCGTAAACTCCTGAGAAAAATCGAAATTTTTTGATGTTTTCACTTATAAATATTCAAACTATGACTAAAATTCATCATTCAACCGAGCTCAGTCTCTCAGATCAAAAAGTCTCGAGTGAAAATCAGACCAATACAGAATCTAAATAATCTCGAGTCGAATTTCAATGTTACAAAATCTGGATTTTTGGGTAAACTGCTGGGAAGAATCAGATTTTTTGGATGTTTTTACTAATAATTATTCAAATTATGACTAAAATTCATCATTCAATCGAGCTCAGTCCCTCAAATCAAAAAGTCTCGTGTGAAAATTAGAACAGTACAAAATCTCAATAATCTCGAGTCGAATTTCAATGTTACAATATCTGGATTTTTGGGTAAACTGCTGGGAATAATCAGATTTTTTGGATGTTTTTACTAATAATTATTCAAATTATGACTTAATTCATCATTCAACCGAGCTCAGTCTCTCAGATCAAAAAGTCTCGAGTGAAAATTAGAACAGTACAAAATCTGAAAAATGTCGGGTCGAATTTTAATGTTACAAAATCTGAATTTTAGGGTAAACTCCTGAGAAAAATCGAAATTTTTTGATGTTTCCACTTATAAATATTCAAACTATGACTAAAATTCATCATTCAACCGAGCTCAGTCTCTCAGATCAAAAAGTCTCGAGTGAAAATCAGACCAATACAGAATCTAAATAATCTCGAGTCGAATTTCAATGTTACAAAATCTGAATTTTTGGGTGGACTGCTAGGAATAAAAGGATTTTTTTGATGTTTCCAATTATATTTATTCAAACTATGACTAAAATTCATCATTCAACCGAGCTCGGTCTCTCAAATCAAAAAGTGTCGAGTGAAAATCAGACCAATACAGAATCTAATTATTCTCGAGTCGAATTTCAATGTTACAAAATCTGAATTTTCGCGTAAACTCCTGAGAAAAATAGAAATTTTTTGATGTTTTCACTTATAAATATTCAAACTATGACTAAAATTCATCATTCAACCGAGCTCAGTCTCTCAGATCGAAAAGTCTCGAGTGAAAATCAGACCAATACAGAATCTAATTATTCTCGAGTCGAATTTCAATGTTACAAAATCTGAATTTTCGCCGTAAACTCCTGAGAAAAATCGAAATTTTTTGATGTTTTCACTTATAAATATTCAAACTATGACTAAAATTCATCATTCAACCGAGCTCAGTCTCTCAGATCAAAAAGTCTCGAGTGAAAATCAGACCAATACAGAATCTAAATAATCTCGAGTCGAATTTCAATGTTACAAAATCTGGATTTTTGGGTAAACTGCTGGGAATAATCAGATTTTTTGGATGTTTTTACTAATAATTATTCAAATTATGACTAAAATTCATCATTCAATCGAGCTCAGTCCCTCAAATCAAAAAGTCTCGTGTGAAAATTAGAACAGTACAAAATCCCAATAATCTCGAGTCGAATTTCAATGTTACATATTTGGATTTTTGGGTAAACTGCTGGGAATAATCAGATTTTTTGGATGTTTTTACTAATAATTATTCAAATTATGACTAAATTCATCATTCAACCGAGCTCAGTCTCTCAGATCAAAAAGTCTCGAGTGAAAATTAGAACAGTACAAAATCTCTATAATCTCGAGTCGAATCTTAATGATACAAAATCTGAATTTTCGCGTAAACTCCTCAGACAAATCGAAATTTTTTGATGTTTTCACTTATAAATATTCAAACTATGACTAAAATTCATCATTCAACTGAGCTCAGTCTCTCAGATCAAAAAGTCTCGAGTGATAATCAGACCAATACAGAATCTAAATAATCTCGAGTCGAATTTCAATGTTACAAAATCTGAATTTTTGGGTGAACTGCTAGGAATAATCGAATTTTTTCGATGTTTCCAATTATATTTATTCAAACTATGACTAAAATTCATCATTCAACCGAGCTCAGTCCCTCAGATCAAAAAGTCTCGAGTGAAAATTAGACCACTATGACTAAAATTCATCATTCAACCAAGCTCAGTCTCTCAGATGGAAAAGTCCCGACTGAAAATTAGACCAATAAAGAATCTGAATAATGTCGAGTCGAATTTACTGTTACAAAATCTGAATTTTCGGGTAGACTCCTGAGAATAATCGAAATTTTTTGATGTTTTCATTTATAAATATTCGAACTATGACTTAAATTCATAATTCAACCGAGCTCAGTCTCTCAGATCGAAAAGTCTCGAGTGAAAATCAGACCAATACAGAATCTAAATAATCTCGAGTCGAATTTCAATGTTCCAAAATCTGAATTTTCGGGTATACTGCTGGGAATGATCGGAATTTTTTGGATGTTCTTACTTATAATTATTCAAATTATGACTAAAATTCATCATTCAACCGAGCTCAGTTCCTCAGATCAAAAAGTCTCGAGTGAAAATTAGACCAGTACAAAATCTCAATCATCTCGAGTCGAATTTTAATGTTACAAAATCTCAATTTTTGGGTAAACTGCTGTGAATAATCGGATTTTTTTGATGTTTTCACCTATAAATATCCAAACTTTGACTAAAATTCATCATTCAACCGAGCTCAGTCTCCCAGATAAAAAAGTCTCGAGTGAAAATCAGACCGATACAGAATCTAAATAATCTCGAGTCGAATTTCAAGTTTACAAAATCTGAATTTTCGGGTATACTGCTGGGAATAATCGGAATTTTATGAATGTTTTTACTTATAATTATTCAAACTATGACTAAAATTCATCATTCAACTGAGCTCAGTCCCTCAGATCAAAAAGTCTCGAGTAAAAATTAGACCAATACGAAATCTCAATCATCTCGAGTCGAATTTTAATGTTACAAAATCAGAATTTTTTGGGTGAACTGCTGGGAATAATCGGAATTTTATGGATGTTTTTACTTATAATTATTCAAACTATGACTAAAATTCATCATTCGACCGAGCTCAGTCCCTCAGATCGAAAAGTCTCGAGTGAAAATTGGACCAGTACAAAATCTCAATAATCTCGAGTCGAATTTCAATGTTACAAAATCCCAATTTTTGGGTAAACTGCTGTGAATAATCGGATTTTTTTGATGTTTTCACTTATAATTATTCAAACTTTGACTAAAATTCATCATTCAACCAAGCTCAGTCTCTCAGATCGAAAAGTCCCGATTGAAAATTAGACCAATAAAGAATCTAAATATTCTCGAGTCGAATTTCAATGTTACAAAATCTGAATTTTCGGGTATACTACTGGGAATAATCGGAATTTTTTGGATGTTTTTACTTATAATTATCCATACTATGACTAAAATTCATCATTCAACCGAGCACAGTCTCTCAGATCAAAAAGTCTCGAGTGAAAATTAGACCAGTACAAAATCTCAATCATCTCGAGTCGAATTTTAATGTTACAAAATCTCAATTTTTGGGTCAACTGCTGTGAATAATCGGATTTTTTAGATGTTTTCACCTATAAATATTCAAACTTTGACTGAAATTCATCGTTCAACCGAGCTCAGTCTCGCAGATCAAAAAGTCTCGAGTGAAAATCAGACCAATACAGAATCTAAATAATCTTGAGTCGCATTTCAATGTGACAAAATCTGAATTTTTGGGTGAACTGCTAGGAATAATCGAATTTTTTTGATGTTTCCAATTATATTTATTCAAACTAACTCAGTCCCTCAGATCAAAAAGTCTCGAGTGAAAATTAGACCAGTACAAAATCTCAATCATCTTGATTCGAATTTTAATGTTACAAAATCTGAATTTTTTGGGTTAAACTGCTGGGAATAATCAGATTTTTTGGATGTTTTTACTTATAATGGGCGTTTCCAGTGATTTTCAGAAAAAATCATTTCGGTAATATTTGACTCTCAGAATCTCGTATCAATTTTTCTTTTTTTTTTCTGTTGTCTATTTTTCGAGAAAAAAATCATTGAAAATACCAAAACGAACGTCAAATTCAAACGAGTATAAATGGCGGCAATCATAATTTGATTGGTTGGAACAGTACAGCGTTGCCAGGTCGCCATCCTCCTAACTATCCGTTCTTCTCTATCACGGAAGATTCAACCTTATCATGGTTCTAATTCTGTGATCACAGTTCATTTAAGCGGCTGATGGTGATACCCATCGAATTTATCAAGAAGCCATGTATGCTTTATACGTATCTGTGGTTTTATTTCTCCTATTTCAGACGACAAAATAGAGTTAGCGGCAACTACGCCTTCTTGATAGCTGCCATCACAAATTAGATTGGTCAAGGATGTGTACGTCATCACGGCAGTGTCCAATGAGGTTCCGAGGATAGCTACGTCATAATGGCGCTAATTCGAATTTCAATATTTCATTAATGATAATAATAGAAAAAATGCGCGAAGTTGAAAGTGGAAAATTGGATAGGATTATGTTTTGGACTACTCTTAATATATTTATGTAAAAAAAAATGGATTTTTTAATGTACTGGAAACGCCCATTATTCATACTTTGACTAAAATTCATCATTCAACCGAGCTCAGTCCCTCAGATCAAAAAGTCACGAGTGAAAATTGGACCAGTACAAAATTTCAATAATCTCGAGTCGAATTTTAATGTAACAAAATCTCAATTTTTGGGTAAACTACTGTGAATAATCGGATTTTTTTGATGTTTCCACTTATAATTATTCAAGCTATGACTAAAATTCATCATTCAACCAAGCTCAGTCTCTCAGATCGAGAAGTCCCGACTGAAATTTAGACCAATAAAGAATCTGAACCACAGACCAGATTATTCAATTTTTGTTCCTTTGATATTTACCTCAACAATAGTTTGAAAAATAATTCCTCAAGTCATCCGGAAACAATTTTTTTTATTCACGAATATAATAGAGATGTCCAAGCCACATACCGGAAATGTTGAGTAGATAGGAAATCGTTTTCCCAGATACCAACCTAGTCCCTTGAGAACATACTTGTCCGATACAACGGACGTTTCAAATTGTGAAAACTTCGGTATATTTTGAAAAACGAATTCTTCAGAAAATCACACATTTCTTAATTTAAATGTAATGATGTTTACTTTGATTCGGAATCCTATAAGGAATCTCTTGTGCTTTTAAATACTGATGAGAAATAAAATTCGAAACCGAGCACCGGCGACTTATAAAACCAGAGCGGCGACTCAGACCGCTGAGATAACAACACATGTTCATTCAATTGTCCGAGTAGAAGTTAGACATTCGTTGTACAATCAGTCCACATAACTAAAATCACGAAGATTCTTTCTTCAGCAATGATATTCTTCATTATAATATTCTTCAATAAAGCAAAAGTTAACGGCATACAGACAATTTTTTTGAAATTCCGGAAAAAGTTACACACCGAGTTGGAATCGAATCTGCGTCTTCCACTTGCCGGGCGGATGCTCTGGCCCCTGAGCTACCAGTGTGTATGATACTTCTCTGATACTTCTGGAATGCAATATGATGAAGTCACCTCATATGTAGTGAGAGAGGGGGTTCCTAGGTGGGGAGCAGTGATTCGTCATTATTAGCCAGACGCCTTCACTTCACGTCATCGAATTTTTCGATTTCAGTTTAGATCGGATTTCGGATTCCGACCAATGATGAGATACTTAGCCGAGAATAAAAATGGGTTTCACGTCTGTGAAACAATTCTAGAGCAAGAGTTTACGGCATACCTACAGATAATTTTTTGAAATAATTTCACAATCAAACTTTACACAGATTTTCTTTATTTCCTTTAGTGTAATTGAATTTACAAGGCTGAAGGACTCCGGTCGATCGCCTTTGACTGCGGTCAATGAAGTACAGTTACTATTATCATTATTTTTTCACATTGAAAAGTCAATGAACTCAATTTATGACTTGCATAATTATACCTACAGTCTTCCGGTGTTTTGAAGTATACCTGAATTTTTTTTTAGTTATCACAAACCACTGATTTATTTCTAGAGATTGAAGGGGATAATGCACGGTGATACATATATGTATATTTTCTTATCCAAATTGATGAATAATTAATTCATTATGTACTAAACGAAAGTGATTAATGAATATTTACCCAGATATATAGTCGAAATATCTCTGTGTGATACAGAAGTTACACTTCTAGAGCGTGTCTTCGCGTCACACTACCTTTTTTTTCCATTTTGGTTTTACACCTCGTATATATACCTAATCACATAGTCCAGCCATGGACGCATTGATATATGTTGAGGATATACAGGTACGTGCATGGCTGGAGTAACTGATTTATGGTTTCATGGTGCATGGTCCAGCTATCCTCATATCAACAAATATAAAACATGTTTCTATACGTGAGGAGCTGAACCATGCTTTTTATGAATTATTTTTGGCAGTGAATAAAAATTAAACATTAGCTACCAATACTTTTTTCTTGTAGAATCCAACACAATCATCAAAATAGGGTTCTTAGTTGAAAAAACAAGTTTTGGCCAATTTTCTACCACTGTTTCCGACACAAAATTTTAAACACCCTGTGATGATATTCCTGAAATTCAAAAGACGCATGAATTTTCAACAGTCTTCTACTTTGATGCTATGAGAACGGTTCACGCTCAGGATGTTGAAAACAAGAAACATGAACATAAAACTGACTAGATACGAATATTTGACTGTTTTCCGTTTTTTTTTTTTCGATATTTCGAAAACTCTTCAATTGAATACAATGGTTTTGATAGTAGGTAATCTATTCAGAATTGAATAAAGCATATCAGAAATGAAGAAACTGAAAAAAATTTTTTTTTACAGATTCATTTCAACTCCTTGTATGAAAGGGCGTGCACAGTCTCCAAAAATAGTTTAGCTCAGTAGAGAATTTCGAACACTATCATAATCTCAATTTTCAAATATGTCCAGTTCACCAGAAACGTCCAATAGGCACTCGAACTTGGGACACACTGTACTCGTATATTTTCAATATCGATTCTCCTTCTTTGCCGTCCGTTAAGTTAACACCATATCTCTCGAGATCACATCTCCAGAGTACCTAAGTTATTGTTACATATTTATTATCTGAATATCAACGTTGAGTTTTAATATGCTTAAAATCGGGTTTCGACATTTCTTGTTCCTTATGATTCAAAAATAAATAATACGGAAGAAACGTTATATTATTTTGATGTAGAATGATTATGATTATGTGCAGGTTGCGAGAATCGTATATTTAGAAAATTCCCTTATGAAATAATATAATGTAAAATCATGCTAGAGCTCTTGATCTCATCATCATTTTCCCTTTAGGTTTCTCATGACAAGTTTGACATTCAGACAAACAGTACCTTATATTACATTGAAATAATGCAACACAAGATGACTGATTTATATGATGCTTTAGAAATAATATATCCATTCGCAAAATCAGGTGTGAGTTCTACATAATAATAACTGAATAGACAAACTACTGAAATAGGTAAAACACAACCTGGCAACACTGCAAAATTCGTGAATTTGGGTGGGGGAAAAACATGTCCACTTTAACACGCATTGGCATAAAGATATCTGGTGTGCATAGCTGGACGTCCAGCTATGCACAGAAATGTCCAGCCATCGACGATTGTCAAATTTTTCGGTCTAGCTATCCACGCATTGACATAAATATATATATATATATATATATATATATATATATATATATATATATATATATATATATATATGATTTGAGAGATTCTTTTTTTCTGTGGGGACAACTAAAACTATCAAGAGGAGTGAACCCGACAACGATTTAGTAGATAAATTGTATAGAATCATTGTATGGTCGAGCTCGAGTTGTATACCTGTTCAATAGAAAGACCTAGAAGGAAGTTTTGAATCTTGTCAGGAAGCCTGAGATTTTTTATTTTTGAGAGTTTCATGTCCATTGAGCCTAGTCAAAGGTTACAAACCTAACAATTACATGTGAAATTCTTGAATTACTTTGACACGGTTCCTCCTAATCAGATTGTGGAACCGAACTGGCATTTTCTCATCCTGGATATTCATTTCCATGTCGCCTCTCGGGATATACATAATCTCTACATTTCCTTCAATTTTTGAATTTTCAGTTGACGCATGCGTACAACACAACTCGATCCGTAGTAAAGATTTTGGCTTCAATTTGTGACTTCAAATGGAAGGCTTAAGAGCCATATTGGTTTTATTAGATATATGGTAACAAGGTTTTGTTACGGTCATTGTTACTATAAGTCCTACAACGTGTTTTATAAGTCAAGGTCAACGACAGACAACGTGTCTGTATATTGCAAAACATAGGTTACAGTATTTTATTAATAAGAATAAGAATAACTCAAATTAGGTATCTCGACTTCGATGAAATCCAAAACTGAAGAAAATCTATCGGGTAGGAAGTCAAATAAAGTTTTTAAGGGCTTAAGATTTCATTCTTTATTGATAAAACCAAGCTTTCGTTCCGGTTTGGAACTTCTTCAGGGTCTAAAACATAAACAAACACAATGACATGAGTCGAGTGACCGCATCAGACAACAAAAACAAAAATATGAAAAATATACTCACATTCAATGTGAAATTGATAATAAGGACGGTACTCAGTCTCCAAACAACAAGTCATATAAAACTATGGTGAAATCACATGTTGGAAATATCAAAATGATGCATGCACGAATAAAATACAACTCAAAATCTGAACAACTCTTTTGAACACTGCAAATGCTCTCAGAAAACATCTACTTAGTCGATCATATACCAGTATCAAAAAACTAAGACGAAATAAAAATATATAACAACATAAATAGTTGGGTTAGAATTTCCAGATCACAGAAGAGAGACCACAGAATCAAATTAATTACAAGTCATTACACCATCGTTACACTATACTCCAAAATTCCAGCATACTAATCCCGAGCCACAGTATCTGTCTTCCTCAACAGTTCCACAATATTACAATATATGTCATTAACTGAGTTGAAATCTGTGTTCACGTTGACATTATTGGGGCACATATTGATTTCAACAGCCTCAAAGAACAATCTCTTATTCTGCTCTCTTACTTTTCTTAAAATGGCAACATCATTGAGATCCATAATATGACCTGTCTCAACTGTATGTCGAGACAACCCAGTTGTTGGTTTTAGATCTCTCATGTCCCTCCGATGTTCATCAATCCTAGTCTTCAGCTTCCTTCCCGTCTGACCTATATATGCTGTCCTGCAAGTCCCACAACCAATGCGGTAAACAACATTGATATTATCGAGGACCTCATCCTTATCTTTAAACTTAGTAAAAACCATGTTGCTCAACTTGTTAGGGACAGTTCTTATGATCTTAATTCCCTCAGTTCCTTCAAAAATCGAAATGATCTTGGATGTTATCTTACTGTAATAAGGTATTTTACAGTATCTTAAGTTGACAGTTGTATCTATGACCTCATTAACTGGCGGGCTGTCTTGTCGTAATGTATTATTCGATATTGGTGATGTGTTATATAAAATCTTGTTTATCAATCTTAACGGGTATGAGATTTCCATTAACATCACCTTAAGTTTACTCAAAGAACCCTTATATCTAGAAGAATCACAGATATTCTTAATTCTGTTCTTTAAACCATGAGATGAGACACAAGTTGAACCTGGTTACTGGTTTAAAGAACAGAATTAAGAATATCTGTGATTCTTCTAGATATGAGGGTTCTTTGAGTAAACTTAAGGTGATGTTAATGGAAAACTCATACCCGTTAAGATTGATAAACAAGATTTTATATAACACATCACCAATATCGAATAATACATTACGACAAGACAGCCCGCCAGTTAATGAGGTCATAGATACAACTGTCAACTTAAGATACTGTAAAATACCTTATTACAGTAAGATAACATCCAAGATCATTTCGATTTTTGAAGGAACTGAGGGAATTAAGATCATAAGAACTGTTCCTAACAAGTTGAGCAACATGGTTTTTACTAAGTTTAAAGATAAGGATGAGGTCCTCGATAATATCAATGTTGTTTACCGCATTGGTTGTGGGACTTGCAGGGCAGCATATATAGGTCAGACGGGAAGGAAGCTGAAGACTAGGATTGATGAACATCGGAGGGACATGAGAGATCTAAAACCAACAACTGGGTTGTCTCGACATACAGTTGAGACAGGTCATATTATGGATCTCAATGATGTTGCCATTTTAAGAAAAGTAAGAGAGCAGAATAAGTGATTATTCTTTGAGGCTGTTGAAATCAATATGTGCCCCAATAATGTCAACGTGAACACAGATTTCAACTCAGTTAATGACATATATTGTAATATTGTGGAACTGTTGAGGAAGACAGATACTGTGGCTCGGGATTAGTATGCTGGAATTTTGGAGTATAGTGTAACGATGGTGTAATGACTTGTAATTAATTTGATTCTGTGGTCTCTCTTCTGTGATCTGGAAATTCTAACCCAACTATTTACTCGACTATTTATGTTGTTATATATTTTATTTCGTCTTAGTTTTTTGATACTGGTATATGATCGACTAAGTAGATGTTTTCTGAGAGCATTTGCAGTGTTCAAAAGAGTTGTTCAGATTTTGAGTTGTATTTTATTCGTGCATGCAACATTTTGATATTTACAACATGTGATTTCACCATAGTTTTATATGACTTGTTGTTTGGAGACTGAGTACCGTCCTTATTATCAATTTCACATTGAATGTGAGTATATTTTTCATATTTTTGTTTTTGTTGTCTGATGCGGTCACTCGACTCATGTCATTGTGTTTGTTTATGTTTTAGACCCTGAAGAAGTTCCAAACCGGAACGAAAGCTTGGTTTTATCAATAAAGAATGAAATCTTAAGCCCTTAAAAACTTTATGTGACTTCCTACCCGATAGATTTTCTTCAGTTTTAGAATAAGAATAATCAGTCATCACCTGATCCGTACCACACCAATTGTCTCGTTCCATGCAAGTTTCCGCATATCAGCCGACAGTAATTCCCACTGCACTTTCTAACACTTTATCGTTTCCGATCTATACCAACCCTACACCGGCGCAAGGCTCATGTCCGCACACCCCTGTGGTCAACGAAACATTCCAGAAGGCGATGTTTACGCATCGCGTCGACTTCGCGAGAACCGGTCCGTCTAGCGGAATAGCAGGAGAAAGAGCGCTGGCGGTCCAGCAAGTCAGTTTTCTTTCGAGCGTGGTGAGAGCAGATTCGCTTGAAGTGGCGGGCGCCCTACGCGCTACACGATGCCTGTAGTGCCATCCTTTCTGTTGACGTTTCTTGTGATCGTTTTGTGTCTGATAAGTGGTGCTATGGGGGCCGAAGGCCCCACACAACCTCCTTGTCCCATCTCCGAACACGTATGCAAGTGTTCGGCGGATTTGCAGGAGTTTCAGTGCAAGGGAGCGGGTCTGGAAGAGGTGCCGAAAAATTTGCCGTCTTCCATCACTAAATTGTGAGTGAAACATGGGAATTCTCGCTCTACAATATAATAGTTCGCGTTGCTGGCAGGAATTGATTGAATAAACCTTATGGGTTCATCAAATGAATAGCTTAATGACACTCTGATAATTCTGCATAATCTGCTTGAGAACCTTTGTCAATTTGATTTTTGTAGCTCACATTCCATTTGATTCCTATAGATGTGACAAACTGCGAAAGGTATTTACCGAAAATAAAATACACTTTTCGACTTGAATAGGTTCCATTCGCCACTGTGAATTCAAAACTCATACTTATAGTACGAGAGATGGCGACCAAGATTTTTGACTTATAGCGGCTCGGCTAAAAACGCACGGAATCGATAGATAATATGACCCTGTGACCAGAAATGCGATTTTCAGACATTTTGCGCGTAGCGTATGATCTGAGCGCATTTTCAAAAATGTCAAAAAAACAACATGGGTGACTCATAGCGGCCCGTCTGATTTCCGGAATGTAGTTAGATAATAGCCCTGAGATACCAATAACACAGTTTTCAGACACCAAGATTGTAGCGCGTACCCAGGAGAGCAATAAAAAAAAGTAAAAAATGAAAAAAAAAATAAACTTACAGCGGCCCGTCTGAAAATGATTTTTATAGGTTAAGCCGTGTCAATTGATGTGGAAAGATCAATTTTCAGACAAAAAACATGTCGCCTTACATTTTTATAGCATTTCGAAAATGTCGAGAAATCTGACCTAAGTGACTCATAGCGACCTGTCTGAAATTCGTCGTCAATGATTGAATACGTTCCCCAGATGTGGAAAAAAATGATATCAGACAAACTGAATGTAGCATTTAACCGAGGGGGTAACCACTGGGGAGATTTTCTGCTCCTGGCGGGGGGAGATCCGAGGAGATCCAAGGAGATCCGAGGAGATCCAAGGAGATCCAGGGAGATCCGAGGAGATCCAGGGAAATCCGAGGAGATCCAGGGAAATCCGGGGAAATCCAAGGAGATCCGAGAGGAGATCTGAGGAGATCCAGGGAAATCCAAGGAGATCCAAGTCAATTGGTGTATCTTTTTCGCATGTTTCTGATGTTAATTTATTCCCAGGGCCCAATTCTATAGGCCTCTCAATAGCTCTAGATGTTCATACTTCGTTTTGCATCTTTACACTAGAAAAATCCGGAAAAATCTTTGCCGAAAAAGCTCTGAATAAGGATTACGCGCTCAGTGCTGAAATAACCGATGAAATAACAGTTCTACGTGCACTATCTCTATCTCCGAGACTCACTCCCTCTCACTCTAGCCGCATACGAATCCATTTCGGAATCGGCGGTTGAGAACGAGA
Organism: Adalia bipunctata; assembly: GCA_910592335.1. NCBI lineage: Eukaryota > Metazoa > Arthropoda > Insecta > Coleoptera > Coccinellidae > Adalia > Adalia bipunctata. Next base: position 42,116,425 of record OU342952.1, on the reverse strand, counting down.
TGGAGAATGTTTTTATTGTTTATATCTTAATAGGTCTACTACGCGAGATTTATAGGTTAATTTTGATCTTCAGTGTAAGACTCGGTGTAAGATTTATTCAAAAATATAATATTCTGTGTGATTTTTAAGCTGGTATAGATGATTATCCGAGGTAATTATTTTTCATTTCTAAATACAGTTTCTTAGCGCTTTGCTCACAAAGGTTTAGTCGTCGAACTCATATTTCCTGAACATCTTTTGGCGCGATATCTGATTTACGCTTTAGCTCGCGCTGTAGTCATCGACGCCGATCGCTTCATTTTATTCAATACAAGCAGGCCGTCCCAGCTCCGCCCGGGTAGAAATTTGTTTCACGCGGCGGATTCATCTTCAACACTTCAACCTGCCATATCTTTTGATGTACTCGTTGTAATTGTATGATGGAAGGGTAATTTCGTTCTAAATTAAATACTGGGGATAAATAACGTATTAGGTTGGATGAGGATCAATACCCAATTCATAGAAACACATTCCCAAATAGTGCATAATTTTGGAAAACATCTTATCAGGCCCGCCGCTAGCTGTCTGAGCGCCCGCGTGCAAATACTGTTATGCCGCCCCCGATAGGGCGCTACATCAGAGAGCAATTCGGGGGGGGGGGGGGGTAGTGGCAAGTTTTAGCGAGGGACTGATCTTGAGAGCGGGTAAAGAGGGGGGGGGTGTTAGATCGTTTCCATTCGAAGATTTAGTGTGAAAAACTCTTTCCTGGGGAGGTAAGTTACCCCCAGTACCCCCCCCAACCTATTGAATTATTGTTATTATACATATTATATTATATTATATCATATTATATTATTGTTATTTTTATTTATAAAATTGAAAAATCATATAGATACACACTCAAATATTTATCTAAAAAAATTTCACTCTTCTCGCTTTCATATTTGCGAAATCTTCTATAATCTTAGTTATATCCAATCTATCCAAAATTTGGTGTTCAATTGAAATTACATATAGCTAAATTACTTAATCTGTGTTGGAGCATAGTGGATCTTAAATAATTCTTAATAATTTTTAATTTTGAAAAAAATCTTTCTCCAGATAAAACTGAAACCGGCAATGTTAGTAGTGTTCTTAGTGCTATTGTTATATTCGGAAATGTAGAAATTAAGTCATTGCCAAAAATATATTGTAACAGTGATTGTGGATCCTTCGATTAGAGTTCTGCAAAATGCGATTTTAGTGCAATAATTTCATTAAACAAATCAATACCGTCAATGTCTGATTCATTAGTAGCATCATCTTTAAGCTTCAGATTCACTATTAACAAAATAATTGGAATTTAAATTTTGATCGTTACTGTTCATACACCACGGAACTGTTCGAATCGAATCATAGACAAGAGACAAGTTTCAATTTCGAATGCAAAATGCAACTGATCCTAGGGGGTGTATATTCCGACAAAGACCTTCATTCTGTTTTTATCTTTATTTTCGTAATTCTCTCTTCAAAATCACGTATCTACCTAAACTCGGCTAGTAGAAAGGGCGCAATTTGGTAACAGAGGGTTTTTTATGACATGCAATAATTGGCATAAACGATACGGCGACACTGAAAATATTCAAAACTACTACTACTACCTGGTTGTAATATTGGGAAAAAGAACATCTGCAAATTTTTCTCGTAGAATATTCAACAAAATCAAGATGCCGTAGGAACTTTCTGAATCGATGTTTCTTTCAGAAAATTTTTCCCGAGGGCGCAATTCGAAGTTCCGGGAGGGCAATTTATCGGATTATGTGAATTTTTCGATCTTGAAGTTTTATGCTATAACTGGATCTGAGCGCTCTTAGTATTTCGCCGGAGGGGCACTTGCGGAACTTCTGGGGGCGGCAGTGCCCCTCCCGGAAATATACCTGAAAGAAACACTGCAGTGAATTCACTGAATTCCGTGGATATACGGAAATTATCGATGTTGGCCGCCTGTCCTCCCAATCCTTCAGAGAAAAAGTCTCTCTAAGGGGGATGAGGAGACCTTGCCGCCCCCAATGTTGAACGGAGTTGGAGAAATTTCAAAGCAGTTGGCAAAGTTTCGATCGCATATGGCAAAATTTCTATGTTTCTATGACAGTTGGCAAAATTTTAAAGCAGTTGGAGTTGGACAACCGCCCCCCCTTTATTTTCTCCCCCCCCCTCGCTTACCACGTTGTTTGTCCCCTCCAAAAAAAATTTCAATTTCACTGGATTTGCCGCCCCCCTGGACGTGCCGCCCTTGTGCCGGGCACGCCTTGCACGCCCGCTTACGGCGGGCCTGCATCTTATTACCATGAACAGGTAATAGCAAGTCAATCTTGAGAGATAGATATATGCTATCGCGGACCTTTTGTAGAACTATTTAAGAGGTACATTTCCGTCATTCATTGTATCCACGTAAGTCTCACGGTTTTTGCAGCGCACGTGAAAATAGCTGATTATGGCTGATTTTTTGTAATTATTGAAGTTATAGTAGGTATCCTTGATTTTTTCGGGTGGAAAGTGTAGCCTATGTCACTCTGGGATAATATAGCTTTCTAAGGGTGGAAGAATTTCTGAAATCGGTCCAGTAGTTTTTGAGCCTATTCGTATCGAACAAACAAAAATACAAATCTTTCCTCTTTATAATATTAGTATAGGATACTTTTCCGGTTTTCCGAATTTTGAATCTTCTAGAAAATCTATATTTGAGTGATATTCAAGATGGTCGGAATATAATCGTATTGTATTCATATTTGGGCATTAGGATCTAATGCAGGAAGCATTGTTCTTGAGTAAAAATTATTTTTCTGAATTATTTTATTCATTAAACCGAGGTTTGAATAAACCTCGGAATGAAAGTGCATTCAAGAGAGCAATAGAATTAAAATGAAATCATTAATAGCAAGGCCGTAGCCAGGGGGGGTCCGATGGGGTCCGGACCCCCCCCGAAATTTTTTCTAGAGCTCAGTACAACGGAAACCCCCTCCCCCCGAAATTTTTTTCTAGCTACGGCCTCGGACGGACCCCCCCCCGAAATTTTTTTCTAGCTACGGCCTTGATTAATAGAAATTGTAAACCACAAATAATTATAATTATACAGGGTGTGCCGTAAAGACCACGTCAAACGAAAACGGAATGTAGTTCAGAATGTGCTCTATCTAATATGAGAAAATCGTTTATATGGAAGTCTCACAGTATTCGAGATATTTGATGTTTTATGAAAATGTTGAATTTTTTCACTTCAAATACTTTCTCTCATGTCATAGGTAGAACGAGAGGTAGAATTGAATACTTTTCGAACCAGTTTTTTTCCGTGAATATTGTTGAATGATAGCTTCCATTTATAGATACACTGAAAAATAGCACAAAATATTATACTGGAATTCTTAAAAAAAATAACTGAATGAAAAATATTTCTTAAAAATCGTACGAAAATATATTTTAATCGATAACGTGAGAAGGAACATCAACAAAAGAAGGTGCAGGTAATTTCAAAAGATTATATAAAATTCCATATATTTTAAGATTTTTCAACTAAATAGTCTTGACTCGAACTACAAAATATATCTCGAAAAGATCCATAAATAATACTATGTGCAGCCTACCTTCCCCGATAATTTCTGAAAGTTATTAGTGAATTTAAATATATTCGTTTGTGTTGATTAATCCTTTGAAAATAGTAAGAGAAGTTCAGAAAAATTCCGGGGAGATCTTAGGAAATTCGGAGGATATCCGGGGAGATCCAAGGAAATCCGGGGAGATCCAAGGAAATCCGGAGGAGATCCAGGGAGATTCAAGGAAACCCGGGGAGATCCAAGGAAATCCGAAGGTGATCCGGGGAGATCCAAGGAGATCCGGGGAGATCCAAGGAAATCCGGAGGAGATCCGAGGAGATCCACGAGGGAGGAAATCTTTTGTCGCAAAAAATTTCTAGTGGTTACCCCCTCGCATTTAACTAATCAGACAACTTTTCAATTTGCAGTACTTAGCCCGGTTGCATGAACGTGAAGTAAATTTAACTCAGGGGTATCGTTCAATTTTGTCATACACATATGTATTTATCAAACATTTATCTAATGTGTTTCTGAATTCAAGTTTCTTTCCTCAAGCACAAGAAATCAATTCTGAATAGCCGCAATCCTATAGAAATACTAGCACTGAACAGGAAATTGAGGTAACTACCAAATTTACTAATTGAAAATTCGGAAGAATGAAATGATAATACGTACTTTTGTAGTTTGTGGCCATAAAAACATTAATTATTCAGCAAAAATATGTGCATTATATTTATTTAGATATCATGAATTAGTTCAACGTTCAACTCAAATCATTTCTAATATATTCCTGATCGAAGTCCGTAAAATAATTTGAGAAATTTCCGAAATACTTCACAGGAATTCTTTTGATTAAGTCACTAACACCAAATAGATATATTTAAAATTAAATATATGAAAAAATATATGACTTTAATTCAGAAATTAGTTTTACATGAATTATATTCAACGCATCAACTCCTTGTGGTCAGAGCTTGTGGGCAAAGCAAGCTTGTGGTCACATAAATATTGGTTTACATCTTCCATATGATTTTGATAAGTTGACTTCACACTTGGTTTATCTCTTTTCTTTGCGATAAGATCGCATATGTCTTTCTCTTACTAGTGTAGCCGGAGTTTTTGCCGGGCGACTCCAGCACATTTTTTCGTTATAGGCGACACTCAAAATGTCTGAAAACCGTATTTTTGTATTTTGGGCATCCATACGAATGATTCAAAACAAAAACGAACCGAGCCGCTATGAGTCACTTAGGTCAGATTTTTGACATTTTTGAAGAGACACTCAGGTCAAACGCTACGCACAAAATGTCTGAAAACACAAATTTTAGTGATAAAATAACAAACGAGTGTGAAAACAGCAACGGTTTTGCTAGCAACGGTTTTAGCGATAGCGGGTGCACCGTAACTATTGATCCCAGCTGAGAATATGCCTCGTTGAAAGATTCGCTATTGAAATTTCGCTGGCGACTGCAGAATTATTAGATAATATTCAAACTCTCAATGATATCATCGACATTCATTCGAGATCGATTAAATAAGGTGGTCATAAGAGGGTGAAAAAATAAAACACTGCTGAATGTTACGTTCCCTTAAACCTAAAAACAAATTGACATGAATTATATTGATATTTTAATATATTATGTATATGTGATTGATATTGATATTGGATCGGATATCAAAATGGTGAATAAAAATCGACGCTATCCATTGTCGTGCGCTAGAAGTGGAACGAATGTACTTTGAAAATTTCGAATGGTCAGTACAATGAAATTCGAATTAGGAGTTGTCGCTCATCTTGAGGTGGTTTTTGGTGTTGACTAAAATGAGAAGAAAAATTCCTGATGGATGGATCCCATTGTCGGGCTTCAGGGGCGGCGCAGCAGGACTTTGAAAATTTCGAATGGTACGTTCGATAAAAATCAAAACAGGAGTTGTCGCTCATCTTGAGGTGGTTTTTGGTGTTGACTAAAATGAGAAGAAAAATTCCTAATGGATGGATCCCATTGTCGGGCTTCAGGGGCGGCGCAGCAGGACTTTGAAAATTTCGAATGGTCAGTACAATAAAATTCAAAACAGGGATTGTCGCTCATCTTGAGTTGATTTTCGGTGTTGACTGTGATCAGAACAAACTTTTCTAATCGATGAATCCCATTGTCGGGCTTCAGGGGCGGCGCGGCAGGACTTTGAAAATTTCGAATGGTACGTTCGATAAAAACCAAAACAGGAGTTGTCGCTCATCTTGAGTTGATTTTTGGTGTTGACTGTGATAAGAACAAACTTTTCTGATCGATGAATCTCATTGTCGGGCTTCAGGGGCGGCGCGGTAGGACTTTGAAAATTTCGAATGGTACGTTCCATAAAAACCAAAACAGGAGTTGTCGCTCATTTTGAGATAAGTTTTGGTGTTGACTGAAATGGGAAGAAAAATTCCTAATCGATGAATCCCATTGTCGGGCTTCAGGAGCGGCGCGGTAGGACTTTGAAAATTTCGAATGGTACGTTCGATAAAAACCAAAACAGGAGTTGTCGCTCATCTTGAGATAGTTTTTGGTGTTGACTAAAATGAGAAGAAAAATTCCTAATGGATGAATCTCATTGTCGGGCTTCAGGGGCGGCGCGGTAGGACTTTGAAAATTTCGAATGGTACGTTCCATAAAAACCAAAACAGGAGTTGTCGCTCATTTTGAGACAGTTTTTGGTGATGACATAAATGAGAAGAAAAATTCCTAATGGATGGATCCCATTGTCGGGCTTCAGGGGCGGCGCAGCAGGACTTTGAAAATTTCGAATGGTACGTTCGATAAAAACCAAAACAGGAGTTGTCGCTCATCTTGAGATAGTTTTTGGTGTTGACTGAAATGAGAAGAAAAATTCCTAATGGATGAATCTCATTGTCGGGCTTCAGGGGCGGCGCGGTAGGACTTTGAAAATTTCGAATGGTACGTTCCATAAAAACCAAAACAGGAGTTGTCGCTCATTTTGAGATAGTTTTTGGTGTTGACTGAAATGAGAAGAAAAATTCCTAATCGATGAATCCCATTGTCGGGCTTCAGGAGCGGCGCGGTAGGACTTTGAAAATTTCGAATGGTACGTTCGATAAAAACCAAAACAGGAGTTGTCGCTCATCTTGAGATAGTTTTTGGTGTTGACTGAAATGAGAAGAAAAATTCCTAATCGATGAATCCCATCGTCGGGCTTCAGGGGCGGCGCCGCAGGACTTTGAAAATTTCGAATGGTACGTTCGATAAAAATCAAAACAGGAGTTGTCGCTCATCTTGAGGTGGTTTTTGGTGTTGACTAAAATGAGAGGAAAAATTCCTGATCAATGAATCCCATTGTCGGGCTTCAGGGGCGGCGCGGCACGACTTTGAAAATTTCGAATGGCCAGTACAATAAAATTCAAAACAGGAGTTGTCGCTCATCTTGAGTTGATTTTCGGTGTTGACTAAAATGAGAGGAAAAATTCCTGATCAATGAATCCCATTGTCGGGCTTCAGGGGCGGCGCGGCACGACTTTGAAAATTTCGAATGGCCAGTACAATAAAATTCAAAACAGGAGTTGTCGCTCATCTTGAGTTGATTTTCGGTGTTGACTGTGATAAGAAAAAACTTTTCTGATCGATGAATCTCATTGTCGGGCTTCAGGGGCGGCGCGGTAGGACTTTGAAAATTTCGAATGGTACGTGTTCCATAAAAACCAAAACAGGAGTTGTCGCTCATTTTGAGTTGATTTTTTGGTGTTGACTGTGATAAGAACAAATTTTTCTAATCGATGAATCCCATTGTCGGGCTTCAGGAGCGGCGCGGTAGAACTTTGAAAATTCAGAATGGTGCGTTCGATAACATCCATATCGCATAATCTTGAACGAGTTTTTGGTGTTAACTATCATAAGAACAAATATGGGTATTCTATGAAATCTGTCGTTGGTCCTAGGGGTCTGGAAATTTGTTGCATATGTTGTGTAATATTGTGTAAAAACTCATTTTCACACCACCTTGCGGTAGAGTGATCGGTGCGTTTTTTTTCATGTGGTTTCCCCAGGAGGCCTATTCCACAAAAATCTTTGTAATTCAATTTTAATATTGTCCGTTACGTATTAAATACTTTTCTTCCGCTTTCATTCCATGCTTTTCAAAAATATCGCACATAAAATACAAATTTTATCCCCATTGTCGCAATTTGAATGGTGATATCTCTCACAGCTTTCACATTTGAGTATGTTTTCATTTATTATATTCGGACAGTTTTCACCACATATAAGGCATTTGGAAGTCATATCATCGGACATACTCAGCAACATATTCATTGTTTTCTTTCGCAAACTATTCATATTTTCTGAAATCATTAGGGAATGGTCGCTGAGAATTTGTTTCACGAAATAGATGATAAACATTCCACAATTATAAGTATCTGTTTGTCGGATATGATTTTTCATTTTGTTTCTCCAGCCTTCGACAGGAATTGACTGTCCTCTCTCCCGATTATATAATGTTATGAAGTTCAGGAAATGTTTTTTATGATCATCAGTTTTCACTTCAGTACTTAATGAGGGATCCAAAAATGAAAATTCATAACTCAGGAAGTCAGCAATCGCTAAACACCAATGGTTTCTGCCTACAGATAAAGGCATAATAAAAATTTTTTCATTAAAATCTGGCGTCGAACTGAAAAAATCACTTTCTAACTCCCAAAGGTGATTGAAAATTGCATACACTTTATCAGTTGTTAAAAACATAAATCGCTCTTGATTATATTCCTGAAATAAACAGTGGAATGAAAGGTTAATTATTGTATCCATAACCCATTCTTTCGAGTGTAAAGAGTGAAAATCTTCATTTGAGAGTTCAGGCCACAAAGCATCTTGAAAATGACCAATAACATATTTCTTTTTCAAGTTCACATAATATCCATCATTTTTAATTATGCCATTTGCATATTTTATTACACGTTTAAGGGTTGTTTCAGGTGTTGTGGATACAATTTGTTTATCCTGTGATAACCAACACCTTTTTTCTATGTTGGCGTGAGGGAAAGCTGGATCTACAATTTCAGGAAGGAGATAAAATAAATAGAAATCTTCGATGGGAATCTTCATCTTTTCATTCCAGAAAGATTCATTCCTTTCTATTCTTGTAGTGTGGAACCCTTTAAATGTCCATACTAGAAAATCACACCACTGTCTTTCTGAAATATGCAGGAGACCCTGAATTTGATAAAAATATTCATGGGATTTCAATAAATTTCCATTCTTATCCAAATAATTCACCTTCCGTGGGCTGTCATTTCTCACACTGTAGGGGCATTTTATTTCCAGAATTCCATTGCTGTTCACTAAACCGTCAGGTGAACAACCCAAGAATGGACTATTCCCTCTCACCAATAAGCCACAACAAGTTATTCTATATGATGGATTTCTCTTCATGTACACATTCAAACATGTTTTTTCATATTTAATTCCATGTCTCATGGCTGGAGTTCTTAATGAATCTGCGTATAATATTCGTTTCACAATATTCATTTTACATTTTTCGCTGCGAGCTTTGCAGACTGCTCCAAAATAAGAAGCTGTGAGTCGTTTTTTTCTTTCCTCAAACCAACACTGGGCTTTGCGCTGTTTTCTGGTCTCAGTTTCAATTTTCTCCAATTCCTCAATATTTGAAGGCAAATTGGACAAATATTTCATGCATCTATCTTCAAGAGTTTGACGTACCTCTTCAGTATTTTCTCTTCTTCCCTCGAGACCCATTATCAAAGCCATTTTTTTCAACGTCATCTGATCGAAATTACTCGGATTTTTCATTTTTCCTTTCTTTTTCCATTCTTCTGTTTGTGATAGCTCTTCATGCAGAATAGATTGCGCAGAGTCCTTGTTTTTTCTGGATGTACACCTTTCTTTGGGAATATCTAGAGTAATTTCTTTATGGTAAGACAAAACTCTTTTCCGAATGAGTCTCACAATACGACTACATCTCTGAAGGTTGTTTGTGGTTATGATGAGATTTTTTACAACGCAAAACCAATTTTCTACAGGAGCATTACTGACTCTTTTCATGTCATTATTTTCGATGAACAAACCAGTCCATAAGGGCAGATATGTCATATATTTTTTCAATACTAACTCAAAAAAAGTTGGATTGAAATATTTGTTTTCAGTATTTCCCTCATCATTTTTGGAAACTTCTTCTTTGAGATTCTCAGCAATCATTCGAAAATGTTGATAAAACTCACTATTTCCGTAGAGAGTAAACTCTTCTATTTCTGAACGGTTCTCTGTGTAATCATCTTTAGAAATTTCAATTGAACTATCATGTTCAATCTGTCGACATAGTGAGAGTAAACCTTTGATTGCGTTCTCAACAAAAATGGATTTATTTCGTGAGAGTAGCAATATTCCCATGCTGATAAACCATTTTTCTATTGCTTCAAAACTCTTGAAACTCATGCAAGTTGCAATTATTTCTCTGAGAAATTTTCTATTATCATCATTTTTCTCATTTTCGTCGATATCTTTGGTAACTATTTTGATGAAATGATTGCAGCATAAATTTATAATTATTTTATTTTTCAAGTTATCGGTTTTATTCATTTTCAGACAATCATATGTACAGTTAAGGTAATCGCTCATTGTCATGTTATTCAAGAATAGTAAGGTTGCATTAATGAGTGCGAAGCTAAAATCGGTCACAACCCTCCTGAACAATGGCCATTTTTTCTTCCGCTGTATTGCAAACGATTTGAATTTTGCTAGCCATACTCCAATGGAAGTTGTATCATGGTCACAACTGAACATCTCAAATATGGGACATACTCTTTTATTAAAGGAAGTTACAATTACACCGGCATAATAGAAAATTCTTTTATTTACGAATTTCGGTCTTCTTATAGCATTTCCTGTAGCATCCAGATGTATTATTAATTCACCTTCATTCCTCATCAGAATATCGAGTTGTTCAGAAATGAATATGTAAACATGAAAAGGCTGACCAACACATTTTATATATTCCGCATTTTCACGTTGCATAAGGCACATATCGTACAGATCATCCTTATGTCTATCATTGTGACCTAATGCTTCTGATCTCATTTTTCGGAGTACTGAGTCTGATTTTATAGTCTGTAAATTTCCAACTTTAATTAATTGTGAACTACTATTTTTGTTCCTTTTCTCTCTCGACTTTGACGGTTTCATCAGCAATAATTCCTTCTTACTAATTATCCTATCAGCACCTTTTACATAGGTAGTTACTGATTCCAAATGATTGAAATTAGCCGAGGAGCAATACACTAATACGTTATGGTCAGAATTCTGCTTAGAAAATTCGTTTAATACTAGTACGTAAGAATTGCATTTTCTATGAGTACAATAACTATAAATTTTCAAGCAATCTTTCTTTTTGACATATCTTTTGTGTTTAATATTTATGCTGCATATATTGTTCACAATTTTAAACTTATTTGCGATAATGAAAGTCCAACTCTTGATTAGTTTTTCATTGAGGATCATTGCTGAAAATTCTTGAGACGAAATTTGAAATTGTCCTAAATAATGTTGACAAGAAGAGAAAGGAAGGCGGATCAAGTCAGAATTCTTGAGATTAATCCAATTTGCGGGCCTCAAGAAATTCGAAACATTATTTTTAGCCATGTCAACCAGTATCTGTGGTGTTTCTTCCATACTCAATGAAGGATCTTTACATTCTCTGCTTGAATTACTTTTGTCAGGAGTTTTCGTGATTGATATTTCATCTCTATCCTGTAGTTTATCACTAGGTAACTCTACGTACGAAATATTATTGAAGGAAGCAATATCGGGTTTTATATTTTCGATTTCAGAAGAATTCTGAATTGAATGGTTTCCGGAAACATTGTTGATCTCCTTGCCTATGTCAGATGATATAGCATCAAAATGTTCTACTTTTGATGGAAATGACTGAACTCTTGTGAAATTTTCATTTTCATATCGTTCCCATCTTCTAAGGATTCTTTTTTTATATTTATTGCAATTTTTTTCACAATTCTGCAGAGAAAATTTCAAACAGATCTTATGAAATAACAATTTCCACTGGTCATGATCTTCGAGCGTAGATTTTTTTGCACCCATCTCCTTGAGGAGTGCAATAATTTTATCTCCTTGATCTTCGCACTTATATTCGGTTTCATTCGAAATTTTCAATTTTTGTGAAAGAATATCCTTATTTCGCCTAATAAAGACAATAATCAGGTAACAAAGATTTGCATTACATTCACCAAACACAAATCTAGCCGCATTTTTGATAACTAAATTGGATGCAGTCATGCTCTTCAATTCTTGCCAAGATATATGAATCGAGTTGAAATAGTATGCCAATTTATCAACGTTCACCTTTGCTTTTGGTGCCATACTTATAAAATAATTCGAATTAACAATTGGATAATCGATATTTTAGAAATTCTTACGTTCTGAATTAATTCTCCAAATATTCTTGATGGAACAGCACAACTCGTCTAATGTGACGTCACCACTCGAAGTGCGCTCTATTGAAAGCGTGTCTGGTGCGTCGGCGCGGGGCGCGTGCCTGTTTGTTTATGTTTGGTTTGCGAAGCCATTCAACCTGTTGCTAAACCAGCGTGATACCGTGAATAATTCTTATTGTATTTTAGTGCTTTCGTGATACATATTTGTTAGTACTTTTCAGTACTCAGTGAGAAAAAAATGCCTAATATGTGTTGTGTTCCGGGGTGTAGGGGAAATTATCGAAACGGGCCGAAAGTGCATGTTTTTAAGTTCCCAACGGATACGTGTTTACTTAAAAAGTGGATTTCCGTCATTCCTAGGCAAAATTATATTTTAAAGGAGCCCATTTTCTGTATATATACTCGTAAAAAACATACGGATCATGTGGGTCTTAGGTCGCCTTAAGAACGTACCGGGACTGGATACGTCTATCGGACAAATATATATATATATATTTATATAATATATATAACCATATTAATATATATTATAATTAACTCGAGATGAGCGACAACTTCTGTTTTCGATTTTATCGAACGTACCATTCGAAATTTTCAAAGACCTGCTGCGCCGCCCCTGAAGCCCGACAATGGGATCCATCCATTAGGAATTTTTCTTCTCATTTATGTCATCACCAAAAACTGTCTCAAAATGAGCGACAACTCCTGTTTTGGTTTTTATGGAACGTACCATTCGAAATTTTCAAAGTCCTACCGCGCCGCCCCTGAAGCCCGACAATGAGATTCATCGATCAGAAAAGTTTGTTCTTATCACAGTCAACACCAAAAATCAACTCAAGATGAGCGACAACTCCTGTTTTGATTTTTATCGAACGTACCATTCGAAATTTTCAAAGTCCTGCGGCGCCGCCCCTGAAGCCCGACAATGGGATTCATCGATTAGGAATTTTTCTTCTCATTTCAGTCAACACCAAAAACTATCTCAAAATGAGCGACAACTCCTGTTTTGATTTTTATCGAACGTACCATTCGAAATTTTCAAAGTCCTGCGGCGCCGCCCCTGAAGCCCGACAATGGGATTCATCGATTAGGAATTTTTCTTCTCATTTCAGTCAACACCAAAAACTATCTCAAAATGAGCGACAACTCCTGTTTTGGTTTTTATGGAACGTACCATTCGAAATTTTCAAAGTCCTACCGCGCCGCCCCTGAAGCCCGACAATGAGATTCATCGATCAGAAAAGTTTGTTCTTATCACAGTCAACACCAAAAATCAACTCAAGATGAGCGACAACTCCTGTTTTGGTTTTTATCGAACGTACCATTCGAAATTTTCAAAGTCCTGCTGCGCCGCCCCTGAAGCCCGACAATGGGATCCATCCATTAGGAATTTTTCTTCTCATTTATGTCATCACCAAAAACTGTCTCAAAATGAGCGACAACTCCTGTTTTGGTTTTTATGGAACGTACCATTCGAAATTTTCAAAGTCCTACCGCGCCGCCCCTGAAGCCCGACAATGAGATCCATCCATTAGGAATTTTTCTTCTCATTTATGTCATCACCAAAAACTGTCTCAAAATGAGCGACAACTCCTGTTTTGGTTTTTATGGAACGTACCATTCGAAATTTTCAAAGTCCTACCGCGCCGCCCCTGAAGCCCGACAATGAGATTCATCGATTAGGAATTTTTCTTCTCATTTCAGTCAACACCAAAACTTATCTCAAAATGAGCGACAACTCCTGTTTTGGTTTTTATGGAACGTACCATTCGAAATTTTCAAAGTCCTACCGCGCCGCCCCTGAAGCCCGACAATGAGATTCATCGATCAGAAAAGTTTGTTCTTATCACAGTCAACACCAAAAATCAACTCAAGATGAGCGACAACTCCTGTTTTGGTTTTTATCGAACGTACCATTCGAAATTTTCAAAGTCCTACCGCGCCGCCCCTGAAGCCCGACAATGAGATTCATCGATCAGAAAAGTTTTTTCTTATCACAGTCAACACCGAAAATCAACTCAAGATGAGCGACAACTCCTGTTTTGAATTTTATTGTACTGGCCATTCGAAATTTTCAAAGTCGTGCCGCGCCGCCCCTGAAGCCCGACAATGGGATTCATTGATCAGGAATTTTTCCTCTCATTTTAGTCAACACCAAAAACCACCTCAAGATGAGCGACAACTACTGTTTTGATTTCTATCGAACGTACCATTCGAAATTTTCAAAGTCCTGCTGCGCCGCCCCTGAAGCCCGACAATGGGATCCATCCATTAGGAATTTTTCTTCTCTTTTCAGTCAACACCAAAAACCACCTCAAGATGAGCGACAACTCCTAATTCGAATTTTCAAAGTCCTACCGCGCCGCCCCTGAAGCCCGACAATGAGATTCATCGATCAGAAAAGTTTTTTCTTATCACAGTCAACACCGAAAATCAACTCAAGATGAGCGACAACTCCTGTTTTGAATTTTATTGTACTGGCCATTCGAAATTTTCAAAGTCGTGCCGCGCCGCCCCTGAAGCCCGACAATGGGATTCATTGATCAGGAATTTTTCCTCTCATTTTAGTCAACACCAAAAACCACCTCAAGATGAGCGACAACTACTGTTTTGATTTCTATCGAACGTACCATTCGAAATTTTCAAAGTCCTGCTGCGCCGCCCCTGAAGCCCGACAATGGGATCCATCCATTAGGAATTTTTCTTCTCTTTTCAGTCAACACCAAAAACCACCTCAAGATGAGCGACAACTCCTAATTCGAATTTCATTGTACTGACCATTCGAAATTTTCAAAGTACATTCGTTCCACTTCTAGCGCACGGCAATGGATAGCGTCGATTTTTATTCACCATTTTGATATCCGATCCAATATCAATATCAATCACATATACATAATATATTAAAATATCAATATAATTCATGTCAATTTGTTTTTAGGTTTAAGGGAACGTAACATTCAGCAGTGTTTTATTTTTTCACCCTCTTATGACCACCTTATTTAATCGATCTCGAATGAATGTCGATGATATCATTGAGAGTTTGAATATTATCTAATAATTCTGCAGTCGCCAGCGAAATTTCAATAGTGAATCTTTCAACGAGGCATATTCTCAGCTGGGATCAATAGTTACGGTGCACCCGCTATCGCTAAAACCGTTGCTAGCAAAACCGTTGCTGTTTTCACACTCGTAAATAACAAAACCTATGTACATTTTCAATATCAGACGGGCCGTTATACGACCGTCGACCATTTTTTTTTTACACAGCAGAAATGCCCCCCCGCGAAGATGCTACACTTCTGAGTATTACTACTTACCAGTCGGCTCTAGGGTCATCTAATCTATCGATTTTACACGGTTTTAGCCGGGCCGCTATGAAACATGGTTTTGGTCGTCATCTCTCGTACTATTATGAAAACTATCATTTTAAAGTAATCACAATAGGTACTTTTTCCAGGTAAGGCATTGATAATGTGACCACACATCTGATTACAAAAGATAGGTACTGTGTGCCAGTAGTCGGACACGCTATCCCTAATAATCGGACTTATGATGGTTTATTTTCAACAGGGCCAAACTAGTGATTTCCTCATGGCTAATTAAGTATACATACTTAATTTATTTCAGATTCGCTTACTAGCGTTCGCACACGGCAAGTTACTAAATCACACACACACACACACACACTTGTTCATCCAAAATACTCAAAAAATTAACATCTCGAGGAAATGACCTCGGAAATGACACCTCTGTGAAGTTAAAAGACCGTTTTCAGCAGACCGTTTGCCGGAAATACACGGACCAGTGGCGTACGATGGAATTTATTTTTATCGGAAAATAGTGATCCCATCATCATGAAAACTCAGACGAGGGTTCGGTATGATGATTTGATCATAACAAAAGAATGTCCATAAAGTTAGCAGTGCCACTTTCGAGAGATTCAATGAAACCTATTGCATTAATTGTCGAATAATTGTCGAGAATTTGTCGTGAAAGAAAAAAATTTGTCGCGTCCTTATTTTTTTTTCTACGGGGTGGCTTTGCTAACTTAACGTTAAGTTAGCAGAACCACTTTTTCAATATCGACCGAATCTCATGAAATTGGTTACAAATAATTGTCGAGTAATTGTCGTAGTCGATATGAAGTAAAAAAAACCCAAAAAATCCATTCCTTTTTGTTTATTTTACGTCTTTTTCCCGCGAGTTCGAGATATTCCTAGAATTATCGCATTTTTGGCAACAGCGCATTTGTAATTGACTCTTTTTCTATTGCATTAATTGTCGAATACCTGCCTAGAATTTGTCGTGAAAGAAAAAAATTTGTCGCGTCCTTAGTTTTTTTTCTACGGCATGTTTCTAGAATTATCGCATTTTTGGCAAGAGCGCATTCGTCAATTACTTCATATCGACTACGACAATTACTCGACAATTATTTGTAACCATTTTCATGAGATTCGGTCGATATTGAGAAAGTGGTTCTGCTAACTTAACGTTAAGTTAGCAAAGCCACCCCATAGAAAAAAAACTAAGGACGCGATAAATTTTTTTCTTTCACGACAAATTCGGGACAGGTATTCGATAATTAATGCAATAGAAAAAGAGTCAATTACGAATGCGCTGTTGCCAAAAATGCGATATTTCAAGAAATATGGGAAAATCGCGAGAAAATGGAGTGGAAATTGCTAGAAAGATTAATTTTTTTGTGTGTCTTTTACTTTATTTCAACATCGACAATTACTCGACAATCTTTCATGATCATCGTGACGATATTCGACCACTTTTTGCTAAATCAATATAAAGTGAGCAAAGCCACCCCGTAGAAAAAAAACTAAGGACGCGACAAATTTTTTTCTTTCACGACAAATTCTAGGCAGGTATTCGACAATTAATGCAATAGAAAAAGAGTCAATTACGAATGCGCTGTTGCCAAAAATGCGATAATTCTTGGAATATCTCGAACTCGCGGGAAAAAGGCGTAAAATAAACAAAAAGGAATGGATTTTTTGGGTTTTTTTTACTTTATATCGACTACGACAATTACTCGACAATTATTTGTAACCATTTTCATGAGATTCGGTCGATATTGGAAAAGTGGTTCTGCTAACTTAACGTTAAGTTAGCAAAGCCACCCCGTAGAAAAAAAACTAAGGACGCGACAAATTTTTTTCTTTCACGACAAATTCTCGACAATTATTCGACAATTAATGCAAAAGGTTTCATTGAATTTCTCGAAAGTGGCACTGCTAACTTTATGGACATAACAAAAGAAGATTATTTGTAGAATTCCTAGGGATTCACGGGGTAATTTTCTCCACTATTATAATGCGGAAATTTCTATCCCACCAAAAACATTCTGTAAAAAACTAGCCAAGTCTCGATGGAGTTGCTTGTTTATCTCTAAAAAGTAATGAAATCTAGACAAAGTCGTGCCAAGTCTAAGGCTCCTTACAGAGATTTCTTTATTATTATAGTTAATGTTGTGTGACTTGGCCGTTGAACATTCTTTATACGTTGGTGAGTACAAGTCAATTTTGTTTACACGTAATGTTATATCTGTTGTAACCTATGTTTGTTAAGCGAAATAATAGCCCATACTGGTATTGGTAACTGGACGCAAGTGTCTCATTTTAGGCTGTTGTGGATTGTGCGGCACATGCATTCAGCATTGACAATGCTGACTTCTGTCTCATCTTTTTGGATCGTCAAATCGACAACCGATCTAAAATAAAATAGACGTACAGACGGTCTGTCTTCTATCAATGATTAGAAGTCCGGCTGTACTGGAAAAAAATTTTATACTGTTTGTTTCAGGCTCGCCTACACATAAGTATTAACACATAAGTATTATTGAAATACGTAGATTTATCAAGCCTTCCATTGACTGGTTATTGAATCAACGTTTTCCAAGTGGCAATTTTCCATCGTCAATGGGTAGCGTTTCTGGCGACAGATTGGTGCAATGGTGTCATGGAGCACCTGGTTTTGTACCCTTGTGTACCCTTCAACGGCCAAGTCACACAACATTAACTATAATAATAAAAAAAATCTCTGTAAGGAGCCTTAGACTTGGCACGACTTTGTCTAGATTTCATTACTTTTTAGAGATAAACAAGCAGCTCCATCGAGACTTGGCTAGTTTTTTACAGAATGTTTTTGGTGGGATTTCACTTCTTTTTGTAGAAACGTGGGCATATTGATTTATTTCATTTGATTTTCTTATTTGACACATTTTTTTTTCTTTTTAGGAGTAGATTTTTTATTAAAAATATTTATTCTCTTTTTTTCTTCTTTTCCGGTTCTGAACTATGGTAGAAAGAGCCTCCAAATATTCTTTATTGAATTCAGGGTCCTCGAAAACCTATAGTTTGATACCAAACTTGTCCATATAGCCCATCTTTTACCCGATTTTTTCCGGATATAATTCTTTCCCTTCCCATCTCACCACAGACCCATCTGATGATAACAATTGAAAAAAGGATAATAATCGGGTGATCAGTCTTATACACAGTGATAATTTTTACTGTCTCATTCATTGTTCCGGCCTAGCTTTCGGAAACCTATCGTTTCCTTGAATGAGACAGTAAAAAACATAAGAGTGATCACCCGATTATTATCCTTTTTTCAATTTATATTCTACAGTAGGTATATTTTCACATATTGAGTATGATAACAATGCGTTTCTGAGCGCATAAACTTCCATGCAATATTGTGGTTGCACATTTTGCGAAGAATGATGTGATTTTGCGTGATAGCACGTGAGCTCAAGTGACGTGACAACAATGGTACTCCAGATCTTCGATTATCCTAGTTTTTATAGTTTTCCCTTTATGTGGCCATTAAACCCTAACTCTGTACCAAATTTCAGCTCTCTGAGTTCATGAGAAGTACTAGTTCTATTTTGATGATCATGAGTGAGTGAGTGTCGAAAATGCGAAACTTTGCCTTCGCTTAACTTCGGAACTGAATGACCTACACACTTGAAATTTTGGATTTTAAGTACGTGATTATAGCTCACTGGATGACGAAAGTTTCAGCGTTCTGGTCTAATCCAGAGGTTCTCAAATAGGAGCCTGAAAATGCGGCGAAATGGTTCCAGTAAAGTATGGTACGGCAGTGTTTGCTTCGCGCTCGACTTGGCGGGGGCACTGCCGTGCCCCCAAATCTCAGGAACTATTCGCCGGAGCACATACAGATTCTGGTGGTAGATTCCTTAGACCGAGCTGAACATCTGATGAAAAAATGATCGACTTCCCGTGGAATTCAGGGGTTGAATTCGCAACCCTTAAACTTCAAAAATTTCTATCTCGGGAACTATTCGCCGGAGCACATACAGATTCTGGTGGTAGATTCCTTATGCCGAGACGAACATTTGACGAAAAAATGATGGACTTCCCGTGGGATTCAGGGGTTGAATTCGCAACCCTTACACTTCAAAAGTTTCTATCTCGGGTTTTCTATTCGCAGGACCCCTGAGGGTAGTTTTCACCCCTATCCTCAATTCCTTCAAGAATCAACAAATCATCGCAAGGGGGTCTGAAAAATGATTAGCCTGGATGAAATTTGGTGAGAATGTTGCTAGTGTGGTCTAGAATCCTATTCCGAGAGGTTTTCTATTTGCAGGACCCCTGAGGGTAGTTTTCACCCCTATCCTCATTTCCTTCAAGAATCAACAAATCATCGCAAGGGGGTCTGAAAAATGATTAGCCTGGATGAAATTTGGTGAGAATGTTCCTAGTGTGGTCTAGAATCCTATTCCGAGAGGTTTTCTATTTGCAGGATCCCTGAGGGTAGTTTTCACCCCTATCCTCAATTCCTTCAAGAATCAACAAATCATCGCAGGGGGGTCTGAAAAATGATTAGCCTGAATGAAATTTGGTGAGAAAGTTCCTAGTGTGTTTTAGAATCTTATTCCGAGAGGTTTTTTATTTGCCGGACTTCTGAGGGAAGTTTTCACCCCTATCCTCCAAGAGTCGACAAAACATCGCAGGGGGGTCTGAAAAATGATTAGCCTGAATGAAATTTGGTGAGAATGTTGCTAGTGTAGTGTAGAATCTTATTCCGCGAGGTTTTCTATTTGCAGGACCCCTGAGGGTAGTTTTCACCCCTATTCTCCAAGAGTCGACAAAACATCGCAAGTGGGTCTGAAAAATGATTAGCCTGAATGAAATTTGGTGAGAATGTTGCTAGTGTGGTCTAGAATCTCATTCCGAGAGGTTTTCTATTTGCAGGACCCCTGAGGGTAGTTTTCACCCCTATCCTCAATTCCTTCGAGAATCAACAAATCATCGCAAGGGGGTCTGAAAAATGATTAGCCTGAATGAAATTTGGTGAGAATGTTGATAGTGTGTTTTAGAATCTTATTCCGAGAGGTTTTTTATTTGCTGGACTTCTGAGGGGAGTTTTCACCCCTATCCTCCAAGAGTCGACAAAACATCGCAGGGGGGTCTGAAAAATGATTAGCCTGAATGAAATTTGGTGAGAATGTTGCTAGTGTGGTGTAGAATCTTATTCCGAGAGGTTTTCTATTTGCAGGACCCCTGAGGGTAGTTTTCACCCCTATCCTCCAAGAGTCGATAAAACATCGCAGGGGGGTCTGAAAAATGATTAGCCTGAATGAAGTTTGGTGAGAATGTTCCTAGTGTGTTTTAGAATCTTATTCCGAGAGGTTTTTTATTTGCCGGACTTCTGAGGGGAGTTTTCACCCCTATCCTCCAAGAGTCGACAAAACATCGCAGGGGTGTCTGAAAAATGATTAGCCTGAATGAAATATGGTGAGAATGTTGCTAGTGTGGTGTAGAATCCTATTTCGAGAGGTTTTTTATTTGCCGGACCCCTGAGGGTAGTTTTCACCCCTATCCTCCGAGAGTCGACGAAACATCGTAAGTGGGTCTGAAAAATGATTAGCCTGAATGAAATGTTGCTAGTGTGGTCTTGAATCTTATACCGAGAGGTTTTCTATTTGCAGGACCCCTGAGGGTAGTTTTCACCCCTATCCTCAATTCCTTCAAGAATCAACAAATCATCGCAAGGGGGTCTGAAAAATGATAAGCCTGGATGAAATTTGGTGAGAATGTTGATAGTGTGTTTTAGAATCCTATTTCGAGAGGTTTTTTATTTGCCGGACTTCTGAGGGGAGTTTTCACCCCTATCCTCCAAGAGTCGATAACACATCGCAGGGAGGTCTGAAAAATGATTAGCCTGAACGAAATTTGGTGAGAATGTTCCTAGTGTGTTTTAGAATCTTCTTTCGAGAGGTTTTTTATTTGCCGGACTTCTGAGGGGAGTTTTCACCCCTATCCTCCAAGAGTCGACAAAACATCGCAGGGGGGTCTGAAAAATGATTAGCCTGAATGAAATTTGGTGAGAATGTTGCTATTGTGGTCTAGAATCTTATTCCGAGAGGTTTTCTATTTGCAGGACCCCTGAGGGTAGTTTTCACCCCTATCCTCTCTTGGAGGATAGGGGTGAAAACTCCCCTCAGAAGTCCGGCAAATAAAAATCTCTCGGAATAAGATTCTAAAACATACTAGCAACATTCTCGCCAAATTTCATTCAGGCTAATCATTTTTCAGATCCACTTACGATGTTTTGTCGACTCTCCGAGGATAGGGGTGAAAACTCCCCTCAGAAGTCCGGCAAATAAAAAACCTCTCGGAATAAGATTCTAAAACACACTAGGAACATTCTCACCAAATTTCATTCAGGCTAATCATTTTTCAGACCCCCCTGCGATGTGTTATCGACTCTTGGAGGATAGGGGTGAAAACTCCCCCCAGAAGTCCAGCAAATAAAAAACCTCTCGGAATAAGATTCTACACCACACTAGCAACATTCTCACCAAATTTCATTCAGGCTCATCATTTTTCAGACCCCCTGCGATGTTTTGTCGACTCTTGGAGGATAGGGGTGAAAACTCCCCTCAGAAGTCCGGAAAATAAAAAGCTCTCGGAATAAGATTCTAAAACACACTAGCAACATTCTCACCAAATTTCATTCAGGCTAATCATTTTTCAGACCCACTTACGATGTTTTGTCGACTCTCCGAGGATAGGGGTGAAAACTCCCCCCCAGAAGTCCGGCAAATAAAAAACCTCTCGGAATAAGATTCTAGACCACACTAGCAACATTCTCACCAAATTTCATTCAGGCTAATCATTTTTGAAGAAAATCCCTTCAATATACTCGAAATCGGATTTCTCCGACACATAATAATTCATTATAACTTTTTATAATCATTAAAATGAATAGAAATTTTGGTGGTTAATTATCAACAGAGAATCAAAGAACTCATTTCAGGCAGAAATTCCGAACTTTTTGTCTTCCAAATAATAATAATCGCGATTTTCATAAATACCCGACGCCACTGGTGAACTGGCCGATGAATCCGAGAATGGCCGATAGAAAGTGGCCGCCAAGTTCACACTGATATCAATCTCGGGATCAATTCATAAAAACACACTCCCAAATAGTGCATAATTTAGGAAAACTTCTGATTACCATAAACAGGTAATAGCATTAGCAAGTCAATCTTGAGAGATAGATGCTCGAATTCATCAAAGGATGTATGGCTCACAATCAACAGTAGCTTATCTAGATTTGACCACGTAATAAATGAGAAAACTACCTGATGATTACCTGCCGAGCCACAGTTTCAATGGAAGACGTAATTATTAGAGAGAGGTATACAGGGTATATTTTAAGGAGGGGCTTTTCTTTTGGCATGTGATAGAACTCATCAAAATAAGTCATTTTACCGAAAATTTCTTATATGACATGTTCAATTTAAGAATTTTTAAAGAGCGGCATATGGCAAAATGATCTGCTCTACGCTCTAGAATTTTTTGAAAATTCGTTAGATAAGAAGACAAAAAACAAGAGATGTTATATCTACGGAGGTGCAGGCGAGGGAGCAGGTTCGGACTGAGGAATTTTCAGATTCACCTAGAAAATATTCTACCTTTTTTTTTTTCGGAACAGGGGCATATAAAAGTTCGACCTCTCAGAAGAAAAGTCTTAAAATACACCCTGTATAGGGAAATGAAAATACATATACCTATGTACTTTGGAATGGCGATTGTTGCGGGCCTCAATGTAGGAAAGTCTGCAAATTTCACAATTTAAATTAGTGGTTTTCAAATTGGATTGCATTTTTTCAATGACCAAGAGTTTCTTAAACATCCCGTGAGTAGATCCACCCTGAAGGGCTATCAAATAAATCGTCCATCCATGATCACGGATCTGATATCACAAAAATATTGGATTATTATTAGGTGCGTCAAGTTGGTGACACACTCGGTGACACACCCGTCGAATTTTGGTATCAAATTATTTTTGGAATTTTGTGCTCATTTTGTGCCAATTTGTGCCGTATGTTACGAATTTTGTGCCCGTTCAGTTCTTGATATATTTTGAGTTTTCTTTGTGGGGAGCGTCAAGTTGGTGACACACCCCTCGAATTTTGGTATCAAATTGTTTTGGGAATTTTATGCCCATTTTGTGCGAATTTGTGCCGTATACAATGAATTTTGTGCCCGTTCCATTTTCGTGATATTTCGAGTTTGTCCTGTGAGTCACCAACCTCACAATGAGACTCACACTCGGACTCACATGAGGAAAGCTGGACATTTTCTTCCTCGGATAAATTGTGCCCATTTTTTGCCAATTTGTGCCGTATGTTACGAATTTTGTGCCCGTTCAGTTTTCGAGATATTTCGTGTTTTATTTGTGAGGACCCTCGAATTTTGGTATCAAATTGTTTTGGAAATTTTTCCTTGTTTGAGATTATCCATGTTTTTTTCATAAGTGTCAACTACTTGAGGATAATGCCGCTAATAAAGAAAAGGCTGTCACTGACGAGTGTTGGAAATTTTCCGGTTGCTTTGCCCATTCCCTGAAATTTACTTCAAGACCCTCTGGATTTGGTTCAACCCATCATCAACAAAATAAAGACAATCGTTCTCCACTTCAGTCATAGCAGTCTGTCCAATTCAAAATGGACATTATGATGTGGAAATTCCGTAGAAGTTGATCTAAGATATCTCAACAAGGGGAAATTCGACCTTCCATATGATTGAACGTTTCATAGAATTAAAAAATTCTTTACGATTAACAATTGGTATTTTGGATGAACGCTTACCGCAACTGTCATCGGAATTATTAAAGGACTTTTCTGAAATTTAAAAAAATTTCGAGGGGACCAAAGAGGTACCAAAGAATCATTATGTTGAGAACTCGGTTGAGAATGAGTTGTTCATTTTATTGATATTCTATATCGATACACCGTATGTTTATTTCGTAAACAAAATTATAAGTTTAATTTTTTTCATCTAAGGATCTTCCTTAATACAGGGTGGGGCAGAAGAACCTATCCGATTTCAAATCCCTTTTTCTCAGAAGAGAGAGCAGGTAGAGTAGTGGGGTAGAAACCGTTAGAAAGCTGGTTTTATGCCATTTGTCAGTAGTCAACATGCCTTGGTCTGGTGAACATCGTGCTTTTGTTATTGAGCGGTTTATCGAATGCGGCGGTTCGATAATTGCTACACAACGTGCTTTTCGAATTCATTTCGGACTCGGGCGTCATGATCCTGTTCCACATCACGCTACGATTAAAGTGTGGGTGTCAAATTTTAGACAGACGAGTTCAGCATTGAAAAAGAAGTCGCCTGGACGTCCCAGGACAGCAACAGGACCTGAAAACGTGGCCAATGTGAGAGCCGCGATTGAACGTTCCCCGCGTCGTTCGGCGCGAAAACATTCGCTCGCTTTGGGGATTTCCAACCGCAGTATTCGGCGAATTTTGCACCGGGACCTCAAAATGCATCCCTACAAAATGGTTGTTGCACAGAAATTAAGTGAAAGAGATTTTGAAACCCGTACGAACCTGTGTCGCGATCTCCGAGAACTGCCAAACGACGATGTTGTGCTCTTCACGGACGAAGCCCATTTTCACCTTTGTGGCGCCGTAAACAGGCAGAATTTGGGGTTACCTCAAATCGAAGGTTTACCAGCATCGACCAAGGACCCTTCTTGCTTTACGAAGGGAAATTGCTCGGGCAATTGAAGAAATTCCTGTGGAAATGACGGTGAAAGTCATGGAAAGCGGGAAAAAGACGTAAAATAAACGAAAAGGAATGGATTTTTTGGGTTTTTTTTACTTCATATCGACTACGACAATTACTCGACAATTATTTATAACCATTTTCATGAGATTCGGACGATATTGAAAAAGTGGTTCTGCTAACTTAACGTTAAGTTAGCAAAGCCACCCCGTAGAAAAAAAACTAAGGACGCGACAAATTTTTTTCTTTCACGACAAATTCGAGGCAGGTATTCGACAATTAATGCAATAGAAAGAGAGTCAATTACGAATGCGCTGTTGCCAAAAATGCGATAATTCTAGGAATATCTCGAACTCGCGGGAAAAAGACGTAAAATAAACAAAAAGGAATGGATTTTTTGGTTTTTTTTTTACTTCATATCGACTACGACAATTACTCGACAATTATTTGTAACCATTTTCATGAGATTCGGTCGATATTGAGAAAGCGGTTCTGCTAACTTAACATTAAGTTAGCAAAGCCACCCCGTAGAAAAAAAACTAAGGACGCGACAAATTTTTTTCTTTCACGACAAATTCGAGGCAGGTATTCGACAATTAATGCAATAGAAAAAGAGTCAATTACGAATGCGCTGTTGCCAAAAATGCGATAATTCTAGGAATATCTCGAACTCGCGGGAAAAAAACGTAAAATAAACAAAAAGGAATGGATTTTTTGGGTTTTTTTACTTCATATCGACTACGACAATTACTCAACAATTATTTGTAACCATTTTCATGAGATTCGGGCGATATTGAAAAAGTGGTTCTGCTAACTTAACGTTAAGTTAGCAAAGCCACCCCGTAGAAAAAAAACTAAGGACGCTTTTTTTCTTTCACGAAAAATTCGAGGCAGGTATTCGACAATTAATGCAATAGAAAAAGAGTCAATTACGAATGCGCTGTTGCCAAAAAAGCGATAATTCTAGAAACATCTCGAACTCGCGGGAAAAAGACGTGAAATAAACAAAATAAATGGATTTTTTGGGTTTTTTTTGCTTGATATCGACTTCGACAATTACTCGACAATTATTTGTAACCATTTTCATGAGATTCGGTCGATATTGAGAAAGTGGTTCTGCTAACTTAACGTTAAGTTAGCAAAACCACCCCATAGAAAAAAAAACTAAGGACGCGACTATTTTTTTTCTTACACGACAAATTCGAGGCAGGTATTCGACAATTAATACGAAAGAAAAAGAGTCAATTACGAATGCGCTGTTGCCAAAAATGCGATAATTCTAGGAATATCTCGAACTCGCGGGAAAAAGACGAAAAATAAACAAAAACGAATGGATTTTTTGGGTTTTTTTTATTTCATATCGACTACGACAATTACTCGACAATTATTTGTAACCATTTTCATGAGATTCGGTCGATATTGAGAAAGTGGTTCTGCTAACTCAACGTTAAGTTAGCAAAGCCACCCCATAGAAAAATAAACTAAGGACGCGACAAATTTTCTTCTTTCACGACAAATTCGGGACAGGTATTCGTTAATTAATGCAATAGAAAAAGAGTCAATTACGAAAGCGCTGTTGCCAAAAATGCGATATTTCAAGAAATATGGGGAAATCGCGAGAAAATGGAGTGGAAATTGCTAGAAAGATTAAATATTTTGTGTGTCTTTTACTTTATTTCAACATCGACAATTACTCGACAATCTTTCATGATCATCGTGACGATATTCGACCACTTTTTGCTTAATTAATATTTAAAGTGAGCAAAGCCACCCCGTAGAAAAAAAACTAAGGGCGCGACAAATTTTTTTCTTTCACGACAAATTCTAGGCAGGTATTCGACAATTAATGCAATAGAAAAAAAAATCAATTACGAATGCGCTGTTGCCAAAAATGCGATAATTCTAGGAATATCTCGAACTCGCGGGAAAAAGACGTAAAATAAACAAAAAGGAATGGATTTTTTGGATTGTTTTACTTCATATCGACTACGACAATTACTCGACAATTATTTGTAACCATTTTCATGAGATTCGGGCGATATTGAAAAAGTGGTTCTGCTAACTTAACGTTAAGTTAGCAAAGCCACCCCGTAGAAAAAAAACTAAGGACGCGACAAATTTTTTTCTTTCACGACAAATTCGAGGCAGGTATTCGACAATTAATGCAATAGAAAAAGAGTCAATTACGAATGCGCTGTTGCCAAAAATGCGATAATTCTAGGAATATCTCGAACTCGCGGGAAAAAGACGTAAAATAAACAAAAAGGAATGGATTTTTTTTTTTTTTTTACTTCATATCGACTACGACAATTACTCGACAATTATTTGTAACCATTTTCATGAGATTCGGTCGATATTGAGAAAGTGGTTCTGCTAACTTAACGTTAAGTTAGCAAAGCCACCCCATAGAAAAAAAAACTAAGGACGCGACAAATTTTTTTCTTTCACGACAAATTCGAGGCAGGTATTCGACAATTAATGCAATAGAAAAAGAGTCAATTACGAATGCGCTGTTGCCAAAAATGCGATAATTCTAGGAATATCTCGAACTCGCGGGAAAAAGACGTAAAATAAACAAAAAGGAATGGATTTTTTGGGTTTTTTTTACTTCATATCGACGACGACAATCACTCGACAATTATTTGTAACCATTTTCATGAGATTCGGGCGATATTGAAAAAGTGGTTCTGCTAACTTAACGTTAAGTTAGCAAAGCCACCCCGTAGAAAAAAAACTAAGGACGCGACAAATTTTTTTCTTTCACGACAAATTCTCGACAATTATTCGACAATTAATGCAATAGGTTTCATTGAATTTCTCGAAAGTGGCACTGCTAACTTTATGGACATTTTGAATGTGACCAAAGTTTTTTAATTGCTTTTTATAATCATTCTTATATCGAGGTCCTTTTGGCAGCCCATAAGCACGTTTTAAGCCATCCTTTTTCCGAATCAAAATTATGTTACTACGAGCGTAGGTAATCTTTCTAAGGCCACAAAAAAAGGATATTTTTTCATTCTGTTTTCACATCAGTATTCAGAAAGTGTTCGGTCCCCACATAAATAATTTGTATCTACATATTTCCTGAAATATTTGTATACAGGGTGTCCCAGAAGTCGCGCACCCAATAGAGGGGATCGAAAGAGAAAAATATTCTAAGCCTAAAAATCGAAGTTTGAAATTTTCTGATAACGTAGTTAATTAGTGATTAATTAATGTAAGTGACCCATCAGGAGCGCGCCACAGAACTATGAACGTGAAAAGCCGGCAGCAGCTCTGGCGACTGTCTCACTCTCGCGTCTCCAACTGCCTACTTATTCTTCTGTAGCCCGCTCCTGATTGGTCACTTTCATTAATTAACTACTTGAGAGTTATAAAAAATTTTAAACATGAATTTTTGGGCTTAGAATATTTTTCACTTTCGGTCCCCTCAATGGGGTGCATGACTTCTGGGACCCCCCTTATCTGTAAATAGTAACCAAAATGTTAAGGGGGAACGATGCAATTCTATGTTTTGGCTTATTCTGAAGCAAACCAGTCAAATGCCCCCCAAAATGGGGTTGGAGAACTCTGTAACTCGAACAGGTACTAAACCTCAGGAGAGATCAACTACGAATACCCCGACAGCTAGTACGGTCAAGCAAGGCCCTTAACGTAACCCGCGAGCCGCAAAAACCTATGGTGCTAGCCAGAAAACCTACTTCAGCCAATTGCGGCCTTATGATATCCAGCACGCAGCATACCACAGAAGAGTCAGAACATACTTTGCTTTTCTACACCTTGTACGTAATCTCTTTATTGTGTCCTCCAGAGGAATTGCCAAAGCTCTCAAGAACCGGTGCGAACATTGGATAAAATACAGTCCACTCGTTAGGGAATTAACCCGAGATCAAACAGAATAAAATATAGTAAAGTTCAACCTTGAAAAGGATCCAACAATTTTGGGTGCAATTTTTTTTTCAATTTAGACATTCAAAAAATAGTAGATTGTTTACCGAGTTGTTTACCTGGTAGGGAAAGCCTAACATTCCTAAGTCGAGGCGTAAGCCGAGACTTAACAACACAGAGTCCAGGAATTTGGCTTTTCCTACGAGGTAAACATACTTTTTTTTCCGCAAATCGTTTGAAATTCGACAGATTGTACTCAGTTTTGATAAAATCGTGAATTATTTCATTCATCAATAAATGGAGCTTTGAAATTCGGAATGAAATTGGTTGCGTTACTATAGAAACGTATCAATGTTGAATTGTCGAACTTGAAGAATATTAATTAGTTAATTGCTGGTGTTTTCGAAGACTTAACAGTATAAATGATAAGTGATGATGATTTTTCAATTTCTGGGACCGAAACCGAATTTTCGGTCGGACTCTATAAAGGACCCCGCACTTTTACTACAGGATATGGCGTTCCGTCAAATTTTCTAAAATTTTGGTATAATGTAGTATTCGACATACTGATCAAAAGTGTCCATGGCCCCAACTCAATCCTATGACTAGATTTTGAGATACAGGGCGTTGAAGTTGAGAATTACCCACTTTTACTACGCCCGTATATCGGAACAGAATCGAATGAACTTCAATTTTTCTCAAGAAACATTTCATCACATCCCCAAGGAGCAAGCATATAGAGGAATATGACCGAAAATCGTTACGAATACAGGGTTATCCATAATTGAATGCATGCCCGATTTTGAAAGTATAAAATATGTCAATTCCAGAGCGAAAACGTTCGCAAAATGAACTATTACACTAGATATGTTGTTGTTACATCGAAAAAGTCTGAAATACCCAGAATTTATACTGGGGGATCCATTATTATAGAAACTATTCTCAAGGAAGATTAAGTGGACACCCTGTATTTATGGGTTGATTCAAGGTGTTTGTTTAATTTTTTTAGAACATATCATCATGGACTTCAAAGAATACAGGGTGATTCAGTCATGAATTGAACTCTGAACCACACGAAAATACCCAAAAACCACCTTTTTTTTTCATCACCCTCTATTTCAAGATTGAATCCGACGAGGTGGGAGTTTTCTTTCACCACTGTACTTGATATGAAAACATCAATACGGCTGAGAGTTTTTATCCACTTCCTATGACCAGATTTTTTTTTATGTATTATAAAAATTATTTATTTATGTGATTCAATTCGTATTCCAGCAGAAAATCTGGTCATAGGAAGTGGATGAAAACTCTCATCCGTATTGATGTTTTCATATAAAGTACAGTGGTGAAAGAAAACTCCCACCTCGTCGGATTCAATCTCGAAATAGAGGGTGATGAAAAAAAAAGGTGGTTTTTGGGTATTTTCGTGAGGTTCAAAGTTCATTTCATGACTGAATCACCCTGTATTCTTTGAAGTCCATGATGATATGTTCTAAAAAAATTGAACAAACACCTTAAATCAACCCATAAATACAGGGTGTCCATTTAATCTTCCTTGAGAATAGTTTCTATAATAATGGATCACCCAGTATAAATTCTGGGTATTTCAGACTTTTTCGATGTAACAACAACATATCTAGTGTAATAGTTCATTTTGCGAACGTTTTCGCTCTGGAATTGACATATTTTATACTTTCAGAATCGGGCATGCATTCAATTATGGATAACCCTGTATTCGTAACGATTTTCGGTCATATTCCTCTATATGCTTGCTCCTTGGGGATGTGATGAAATGTTTCCTGAGAAAAATTGAAGTTCATTCGATTCTGTTCCGAGATACGGGCGTAGTAAAAGTGGGTAATTCTCAACTTCAACGCCCTGTATCTCAAAAACTAGTCATAGGATTGAGTTGGGGCCATGGACACTTTTGATCAGTATGTCGAGTACTACATTATACCAAAATTTTAGAAAATTTGACGGAACGCCATTTCCTGTAGTAAAAGTGCGGGGTCCTTTGAAATCTGTTACCTCGTTATAGTGTTTTATAGCGAGTTCGTATAGAAAAATTTTGAGGACCTTCACTTTTTATTATTAGCAGTTTAAATTTTTTTAGACATATTGGGAATTCAAACAAAAGCGATATGAATGCCGAGTGTAATGAATCACAACAAAGAGAAGCTGCCTAAAAATTTAAGGGAGCATTCAACTTCATTATGAAATCGCCCCTTACTGTGCTAATGCGACAAGTTTTCCCTGAATCGATAGTAGTTGTATTTGATGAGGAATCAGCCCGAATAATACCAAATCATCGATATCATCGTCAAGAAACATCAACAATAAATCTGAGCAACTATCATATGAGGACCTTCAAAATCCACTTTATTGAAACAACCGCTGAAGTTCATACAGTTGATATGGTCAGATTTCTAATTCACGAAGTCGAATGATCACATTAAATGAAAACTTCGTAATATTTAATTCTTTGATGGATATCGTTACGCAAATGAGCAGAGATCCGAATGCGGGCCAAGGCGAAATTTTGGATATTCGAAATACGGTTATTGAACCTTTCTCTCTCGCGATATAATTAACCTGCAATAACACTGCTCTCCCGTACTGAGTGCAACTATATCTGCGATCGTTTCATGGACCTGACTTTGTTGTATGTAACGCCCAAATTGATTGGATGTTTGAAGCTTTTTATTGCGTAAGGTTGAAGGAGTAGGAATGTTGACAATTTCAGTTGGCTCGACACAAGCATTTATTGGTACTAGAAAATTACTGTCAGTTTGTTATGGTATTCACTCTTCAAGGTGAAGGTTTTCCTTTTTCTGGATCATTTTTTGTTAATGAAGGATTTTCAGTAGATAATTCACTGAATTGGATTGAAATTATTAGTTTCCACTTGATTTATGTAGACCTATCAACATCGTTCGAAACAATCTGAGGTCAAGTAAGGCTTTGCTACTCGTATATGGAGACCCCTTTGCAGTGCCACTTGCGAGAAAATCGATGAAACCTTTTACATTTTTTGTAGAATAATTGTCGAGAATTTGTCGCGTCCTTAGTTTTCTTTCTACCTGGTGCTAAGCCAACTTATCATGAAGTCAGCTGAGTAACTTCCTCAATGAAGATCGATTATCATCACAAATGCTGCAAATAATTGTCGAGTAATCGTCGAAGTCCATATAAAGTACAGAACACACAAAAAGTCCATTCCTTATAGCACATGTTACGCCCTTTTCCTGGGATTTCGTGATATTTCTGGAAATTTCGCCTTTTTGCCAACAGCGCATACGTGAATGACTTTATCTTTCGCATTGATTGTCGAATACCAATCTCCAATATGCCGTGAAAGAAAAATATTTGTGGCGTTCTCAGTTTCTTTTTTCTACGTGATGGCTTTGCCAACTTTATATTAAGTTAGCTTAACCTCTTTCTAATATAATCTTTATGGTACATTTCACGCCTTCCCGCGATATCGTGATATTTTTGGAAATTTTGCCTTTGTTAATGTAACAGAACTGGTGAGATTGACGTTGTGTTTTTTTGGGATATATAAATATCGATATTTCGGAGAAAACAATTGAGTCGGAGTTGTACCTCTCGACTATGATGGAAGATCGTTTCTTATCAATGATTAACGGAGTAACTAGAGTAACTTCTGATTCCTCATCCTGTATAGACCACATTTTCTTGCAGAGAAGGCTCAGAAAAGAATGCGTTGTTCCTGTAATAGTCCGCTCAACTGTTACCGATCATTATTCGATTTTCATTGAGATAACAGTGGAGACGGCCACCAGCCCTGTGGTTCAAGTAATTCAAGTTTGTGTGTCAATCCTCTGACACCATAATAATTCAAACATATTTGACGAATCGTCGACAAATTGTAAAATGGAATGGATCCAGTTCTGATTGTGTCGAAGAGAGGTGTGGTGTTATTCAGGGATCAATTTTAGGCCATATTTTCCTCGTTCTGTTTATTAAGTAAGTAAGTAAGTATTTTATTGATCCCTTAAGACATATATACATGTATAGGACAAGTCAAAAATAGAGAAGAATAACAAAATCGCAATCATTACGAATAACATCCGAATATTAACATTATATAACAGAAAAAGATAGAATATACACTTTTAAATTGAGTCGAGTTGCTGATCATACATATATTCACTGATACTATAAAAAGCCTTAAGACTCAATATAGATTTAATAGCCTTTTTGAAATGGACAAAACTTAAAGATTTGTAGCAATCTGGTAACTTATTATAAATTTTTATACCCTGATAAGTGGGAGAGTGTTCATATCTAGTTGTCCTATGCTTAGGTAGTGATAGAATTTCCTGATTGCGTGTACTATAGGAATGATGACTAGATAATTTTTCCAAAGTCCCAGAATTCTGTCTGATCAACATAAGCGACTTATATATATAAATACAAGGAACAGTGAGTATACCCTTTGAAACAAAAATCGGTTTGCAAGAAGATCTCGAGTCAATACCATATAGATCAACCGCAATACTCTCTTCTGAGAAACAAATACTCTATTTACATCCGTGGAGATTCCCCACAAAAAAATATTATAAGATATATGACTATAAACGAGACAATAATATAAGTTCAACAGATATTCAGATGAAAAACAATGTTTAGCCCGACATATGGCATAAAATGAAGAATTCAACTTCTTACATAGTATGTCAATATGATGACACCATCCGAGATGTTCGTCAATGTAGATACCCAAAAACTTTATACACTCATCCGATCTAATTGACAAACCTGAACACGTAATGGACAACAGCTCACCATCAACTGTTCTGTTTCCGAAAGAAATGATCTTAGTTTTATCGAGATTCAGTAATAGTGCATTTTTCCGGCACCAGACACTAAAGTGATTTAAAAGGCACTGACAGGTGTCCGCAAGCTGAGAGGCATCCGAGGCAGAAACAGCTACAGAAATGTCATCTGCAAAAATCAACACCATTTCAGACCTCAAGTAGTCCGGCAGGTCGTTAATGAAGAGGATGAACAGAAGCGGACCCAACACCGATCCCTGGGGAACTCCGGATTTTACGCCACAACCTAGACTGAAAGCATCATCGACCTTCACTTTCATGGACCGACCAGAGATGAAACTAATCAACCAGTCAAGAAATACACCTCGAAATCCTAAGTTATATAATTTTTCACTCATGAAACTGAAGGAAAGAACGTCAAAGGCACATGAAAGGTCGAAAAACAATCCCACAACAAATCGTCCCTCATCTAGGCACTTGTGCACAAATTCGGTGAATTTAAATGCCGCTGTTTCAGTAGAACGGCCGGATCTAAATCCATGTTGAGCATCAGAGATAACATTGAACTTGTCTAAGAACTGTGTAATTCTCTTCAGAACTATGTTCTCAACAACCTTGGATATTACGCTCAACCAGGATATTGGTCGATAGTTTGTGATATTATGGATGTCAGTTTTCTTTTTCAGGACAGGAATAACTATCGCGGTTTTAAGGAGAGATGGAAATGTGCCATTTGATACGGACAGGTTTATGAGGTGAGATAGATGTTCGGAAAAAAACTCAATAGACGACTTCAGCATACGGATGGATATATAATCGCTTCCAGTACTCTTCTTATTATTTAGATTCCTAACTACGTCGAATACCTCAAGTGCGGTTACTGGATAGAAGTAAAAAGTATTCAATAACATCGGGCATGTTGTACACTCTGTTGATATGACCCCACCATAATGTTCATCCAGCCGATAGCTAGGAAGGTTACCGAAATAATCCTCGAAAGCTTCAGCTATCAACTTTGGTTCAGAACAGATAGAACCACCCATATTAAGGGTGATATCGGATCCGCCTCTGAACTTACGGCCCGTCTCATAATTGACAACATTCCAAATTGCCTTATATTTATAATGGGACTCGTTTATATATCCGTTATAGTAATGATGTTTACTACCACGAAGCAACATATTGTATTCCATTTTGGCCCTCTTATAAACTTCAAGTGAATTAGAAGATTTGATATTAGCGTGCAGCCAGTGAACGTTTTTTAGTCTCGCGCTAGCTTGCTTAATATTATCATCAGTGATCCAAAACTTACCAATATTCCCTCGACATGCAATTTTTTTGATAGGAAAACATTCCTTCATCAGAGATTGGATGTTATCTAAAAATATTTGAAAACTTTCGTTGACATCAGCGCAACTATATAATACATTTAAATTTATATTAGACAAATTAGATTTGAAAACATTTAAATTATGATCAGATATGATACGAACAGTTCGGGATATTGGCCCGACATTACCAGCATTCATTGGGAGTAAACCAAAGACATCACCTTATGATCACCCAAAGAGGCCTCAAATACAGATGTCATGCATGAGTGTTTATCAACATTTGTCAATATATAATCGACTTTTGAGCTAGATGTATGGCCATTAAAATTAGTACAGACTCTAGTTGGAAGTAGCGAAGTCACATTCAAATTAAAACAAATAAGTAAGTCATTAAATAAGTTCGTATTTTTATCATTGGAGAGAAAGTTCACATTGAAGTCTCCACAGACGAAGAGATTGTCAACTGATGTGAGACAATATTGGAGTACTTGAGACATTATTTCAAGAAAAATTTCAAGATCACCCTTGGGCGATCTATAAGCACAAATTACACCCAACTTACAGTCACCTAGCACCATAACCCCGCAAACATCACAATGTATCTCCCGAGAGAATCTGGAAATATTCATGCACCTGACGGGATGGGATGATCTGGCCAACACTAAAGATCCACCGTGCGCTCTCGTAGGACGACAGTAGGAAGCTGCTTGTACATAGCCTGGAACATTCATCATCTCCAAAGTCGAGGTATCGCACCAATGTTCAGAAATGCAGACAATTTCAGGGAGTTCATCATCGAGAAGGACTTCCAAATTGTTCATCTTATTCGACATACTGTGAAGGATTTTAAAGTCATTCACTTTTGTAGAGCATTTCAAACCTTCAACTTCTAACTTTTCAGCGCAGTGTGGCTCTTCCGGTGGAAAAAATGACGCACACTGGCCTTTTTTGGCCATGATGTCCCCTTCAATGCAACATCGTACTGACTTTCAGGTATATGAGTACCTTAAAGGAAGCATTTTATTTTATTAACAACCTATTTCATTCTATACTATACTAAAATGGTAATTGGGTGGACCGGTCCGGGGGAATCTGTCGGAAAGTGGGTCCAGAAGAATCTCAAAATCGCAGCGAAGCTGCGATACAGTGAAGAAATTTTTGAATGGTCGGAAAGAAGAATAATCGATTCATACGTGGGTGAAATTTCGATTCTCTGGACGAAGTAGAAGTATTTTTAAAAAATTCGCAATCCGAGTTCTACCGATGAGGATAACTACTTAAAAGATAGATCTGCTGGCCCATACTAGTAGCTATGCTAATTGTCGAATACCCGTCCTGAATTTGTCGTGAAAAAATTTGTTGCGTCCCTAAGTTTGTTTCTACATGATGGCTTTGCTAACTTCATATTGAGTTAATATAACCACTTTCTCAATATAGATCGAAAATCATCACAATGGTGATGAATAATTGTCGAAGTTCATATGAAGTGAGAAACACACAAAAAATTCGTTCCATCTGTGCTAACTCAAGGAAACACTAATTCCAGAAATTATTTTATTCCACTAATTTAGATGATTCACAAATAATATAATAATAAACTTATTCCTAAACTCCAAACGCACCAGTTCGTTCCTTATATCTACATCGAATTATCTGCATCTCATACCAGACCCGATGTTGATTATTCAGCATCTTTATCTGTCGATCCGAGTTCTTATCAGTGATCGATGCTTTTCCACAATCCCTCCATTTTTTTTCAGCTTGTATCTTCCTGGTGTCTTCTCCAAGGTTCTCCTGGTTCAATCAAATCAATCAATCGAAATGCTTTATTGTCATAAGTTTTCTTTTCGACAAAGCAGATACATTGTAGTTCCAATTTGAGGTGTAAAACAAAGGTAATACATAAATGCCACAATAATACATCGAAAAACTGTCATAGAGAGGGAGAGAGAGACAGAACAAAAAGTGTAGATATAAAATCGAGTATAAAATAATAAATTAAAGGTATAGATAAAAATAATATTCACTAGCTAAAACATATAAACAATGAATAAAATTAGACATATAGATAATATACACAGAAAAACAGTTAGCAATATTTAATAAATAAGATATGAAAATATAATTAATGAGTATAAGTGATCAAGAAACCAGCAGGATAGAATTATCACAGGAACATTATCAACCACACCCGGGTAGTCATAACTAAAATCTGTCACCGAGGTATTCGTCAACATCATAAAACGCTTTTGATAAGAGCAATTTCTTCACATTCAACCTAAATCGCCTTTCATCATAAATTTGACGTATTGTTATAGGCAGGTGATTAAACAAAACAGGACCTCTGAAGACAAGTGAACTTCGTATTTGAGAGGTCAACGGGATGGGTAGATCAATACTATAAGTTTGCCGAGTATTGTATCTACTTTTTGCTATTCTAATATTGTCTCTATATTTTTTATGCAAAAGGCAAACTGTCTCCAATATAAACAGACTGGGCAGTGTCAAGATATTTTCCCTTTTGAAAAGTGGCCTACATGACTCCCGTGTCCTAACTCCACATACATATCTTACAGCTCTCTTTTGCAGGATGAAAACACTCCGAAATAATTGGTTTGAACATGAACCCCAAAAACAAATGCCATATCTGATATGTGCATCTATTAGAGCAAAATATGAATTTTTACTTGCATGGAAATCGAGTTGTTTTGTAATAGTTCTCAAAGCATAACAGTTTGCAGAGAGCTTCCTATTAAGATATTTGATATGTGACTCAAATTTGAGCTTTTCATCCACAAAGAGGCCTAGGAATTTATTCTCTGTCATATTGTTTAGGACCTCATCCTCTATATAGACAGGACCCAAATTACATTTGAAGGACATCACATTCTTCTTTGATACATTAAAGCAGAGTCTATTTGCATCACACCACTCTTTGATTCGCCTTCTATCATCATTCATAACATGGAGAAGATTTTCAGGATCTTTATTACTCCGTAGTATGGTGGCATCATCAGCAAACATGGTAAATTTGCCAGATATCGTTAAATGGGCGAGATCATTTACATAAATGAGGAACAGAAGGGGACCTAAAACTGATCCCTGCGGTACACCGCAAGTCAAACTCTGCCTATCAGACATATTCCCATCAAAAATAACCGACTCATGCCTTCCAGACAAATAGGACTCAAACCAACGCAAGCAATTACCCCGAAATCCATTTTTTTTGTGTTTTTCGGTATTTGGAGATTATTGATAAGCGTATCACGGAGTGTGATATGGGGAACGATAAATCTATCTAATATATTCAGAGGAGCAATTCTTTTCTATATATTTGTATCGGCTATCTCAGACACTGCGCTAACGATTTTGATGAAATTTAGTATGAAGATAGGATGTTCCCTCTCAGCTCCACCATTATAGTCAACATGACACTCTTCGGAACACAAGATCTTGTAGCCACCCAATTTTATAGCCTGTAGTCGTTCTAGGCAACTGGGATGGAATATATACCTATGCACGACACACAACAATAGTTCGAAAAAGTTCTCTGCTTGCAACACCTGTATGTGCGATTCATTTTTAGTCATAAACCTTATAAAAAGCACCTTGCAAAACAACACAAACAAACACAACGTTGGCAAAATACAATTGTTGTAGTCTATGTACTTCTTCATATTGGAATGGAATTACGCTGATAACAATAGTTTGATAATGTTATTGGTTTACTCATCAATCAGATATGGATATGAATGTCTATTGATTTGTGTAATATTAGTTTATTAAATTAAATTTTTCCTTGGTTTACCAGAATTAAACTGCATCAAGGAGTCTATCAACTTGAAACGTTTCATTGGTGGAGGTCGATTCGAGTCCTAGCGTCGTGGATTTAACGGGTTGTGATGGTGAGGTTGTAGTTGGGTGGGTTTCGATCTCTGAGATTGAATCTGTATTTTTGGCAATCTCTAGTTCTGTATCAGGGGGTTTCTTTACGTGGCGTATGTGTCGTTTCAGCATTTGTCCGTCCGTACTAGCTACCGTTAACTCATTTCCTTCTCTTTTTAGTACCGTATACTCTTCATTTTTCAATCTTATGGTTAATTTATGAGGTATGATCATATTTTCAATCAAAACCTCATCTCCTTGATTAATTTCTGTTTATTTTGCGGCTCTTACTCTATCTACCTTTTCTTTGTGTTTGCTTACTATATCTTGGTCACGAGATTCTTCATCTTTTTGTTTCTCGAGTAGATAAGTCAGATATTGATGGAATTTTGTCACGAATGCTTCTGTTCAGGAGTAGTTGGGATGGTGATTTCCCTGTTTTGCCATGACGGGTAACATTGTATATCAAGGTGAATTTCCGTACGATATTTGAGTTTATTTGCATGGCAAATTTTAAATATCTTCAAAATAGATCTGTTCATGTTCTCTACTTCGCCGTTGGCTTGAGGCCAGTATGGCGAAGTTTGTATCAACTCGATGTTATTGTGTCGACAAGACTCTTTGAATTCTTGTATGGCAAATTGTGGTCCATTATGAGCTTCAATTGATTTTGGGAATCCTAGCCGTGTGAATATTTCAGTTGATTCATTTATAATAACCGCAGAGGTGGTAGTTTTCAGAAGCTTTATCTCCTGATTCCGGAAATAGTATACAATTACTAGTATGGGCCAGCAGATCTATCCTTTTAAGCAGTTATCCTTATCGGTAGGCCTCCGGTCGCGGAATCTGACCGCAGTTGTGTTCCGGGCTTTCCCTATAGAAGGCTGTGGCCAAACTCTGACAGCTTACAGCTACAATGTCAAATAGTTCTAAGTGAGCTCTGCAGATCGGGCGATTTTATAGGAGAAATGTCATACAGGATATCTGCGAAAAAAGTTTTATCGAGTTTAAAATTGCCTTTTTTGCCGAATTTTTTCGCGATTTTTTTCAAAATACTTCTTCATCGCCTAGAGGATTGAAATTTCGCCCACGTACGAATCGATCATTCCTCTTTTCGACCGTGTAAAAATTTTTCTCCTGTATCGCAGCTTCGCTGCGATTTTGAGATTCTTCTAGACCCACTTTTTCGACAGATTCCCCGAGCCGGACCACAGAGTTACCGTTTACGTATAATATAGAATAACTGAGAGTTGCTCCTGATTAATGTACATAAAGTTAGCAAAACAACTCTCACGAATCAAACTCGGAATAGCTCAAAATTTTGCCGTTATTTATCCGTAATTTATCCGTGAAAAAATAAATTTTGCCGCTCTTATATTTAAAAACATATGAGGTGTGTCGCTAAGTTGATATCAACCTAGCGAAACAACTCTTCAAAAAATGCTTTCAGCCGGAAAAAAAGTAGCTCATCTTTTTCAGTGATTCATCCGTAAATTATCCGTGAAGAAAAAAACATCGCCACTTATTACCTTCCCAAACAACACACACACGTCTTTTGAACATTTTATAGACTATATGAAATAGATTATTAGATGATCTATAAAACATCAAAATGTATTGGATTTCTAACCTAGGTTCGACGTAAAAATGTCCGCGAGATTTACGTTGAAAAATATTACTTTTTTAGACGTCTATTTTACGTAAAAAGAAGTCTTTCTATAACAAGTGAAATTTCTGTTTTTTTTAGTTTATCCTAACTTAGTATCACGTTCGACATGTAATAGACGTTTGAGGATTTATGTTTTTGTGATGACTCGCTAATGTCTATATATCATTAGATTTTTGTCGTTTTTTTTCGATCAACAATCTGATAATATATAGATGATCCGAAAAACATCCACACTCATGACCTCTAAAATATATAACATCATAGATCTTTTTTGGAGCATTGTCGTCATGATCGAAATTGGACGTCTATTAGACGGAATATTATTAATGAAAATATTTGGTGATATTGTACACGTATATTAGATGACATAAGATGAACGTTTGTTCAATGTCCCTAAAAAGTCTTTGTATTGTATAGTTTTTGACATCTAATTATTGTCAATTCCAAAACAATATTGATATAAGGATTTGAAAAACGTCATATTAATGACCTGTTACTGATTTATTTCATCAGATTTTTCGAAGGTTTATATTTATATGGTCTGAAAATTCAAAGAAAATTGACATTTGATTGTTTCAAGATCCCGAGATTTGGTGAGAGACTTCAAAAGTATGCAGATATAGATTTAAATTTTATAACTTCGGAATATTTTTAAATAGGTATTATTGCATTTCCATCAGATCAGATTGTGAGTATGAAGAATACATACATATATGATAATCTATAAGCACACCAAAGAAACATGAAACAAAAAACATTAAACATTTTCATTCATAAAAACACTTCGAGTCTTATTAATTTATCAATGAAAACTGTTTCTTGTTTGTCGTTTCATGTTTCTGTGGTGGGCGGCCCAGCTAATTATCAGATAAAATATATTTTATCTACACAGTTGAAATCTCTCATAGCAGTTAGGAAAGCAAAAACAAGTTCTGATATGAGAAAATAAATAGGTATATTCATTATAATAAAAAAATATATAAATATAATTCAAATGTATCAAAAATATAAATTGTGTCAATAACCAATGTAGTCGAGACAATTTCTTTAAATAAAAATATATATAACAATGTCCTAGGCACTGGCACTGAGGATTTGCTCTTCGTTGTCTCATATTCGTATAGTTGGTTTGCAAGGCGTAACCAGTCTTGAATTGCCTTTTTTATGGCCGTGTCGTTGAGATCTGCCGGGGTTTCACTCTCGAACAGCCTCTGGAACCAACACACAAATCAAAATAAGTGATTATTTTTTTATTTTATTGCAATTAAGTACAACTTTTAGAAACAATCACAACAAATGCCTAAGATGATCTGAAAAACATATAAACATTTCCTCGAAGATTTCGAACTCTGGAAACTCAATTATTCTTCAAATCCTGATTGAATCTATTTTGTGCTCGACTTTTTGACTAGAGTTTAATGGTAATATTTTTCAGCAAGTTTTTCAAGTCGAGTAGTTGAGTATTATTTATTACTCAACCAATATCTCAAAGAGGTCTATCAATAGACTTCTTAGATAATATTCTTACCAAGTTATTTATTCAGAAAAATATTACTACTATGATAGAGACTGTAATAATTTCAGCCCTACGAAATCTCCAACGCAAATCAGGAAATTCTATATTTTGAAATTTCAGATGATCTTGAAATATTTATCCTAAAATATTTGAAAAGATTTCAAAACCGATCATCGTGTAAACTATAAACATATTTTCAAAAAGAGCGGATTTCAGGTACTTATATTGTAGGTACCTGGGATAATATCTAAATAAACACAGTATTCAAAATAGTGATAACAGACATAACAGTTCAATAGAACGGTTATTCAAAAAATGTCATTCAATAGACTCCTTTAGATGATCATTTTATGAAAGGTTTCAAATTTCTAATCACAATATAACTACCTAATTTACAATAATTAATCATTAATTAATCAACATATTCTTCAGTAAAACACATGTTGGTCATGTTGTAGGTATAATATACAGGGAGTAGTACCTTATCAAAAGTTATTCACTATAGTGAACGGTTATCTGAAAGATATCATTCAATCGACTTTTCTAGATCATCGGATCATGAAAGATAACAAATCTCCAAAAATATAATAATTAGCATATCTCAGTGCCACCACATTATTAGGAGGAACACATTTAAGGTACTACACCGGGAATAGTAGGTTCCTATATAATTCAACATTACATTCACTTTTGAACAGTTATCTAAAAAACATCATTCAATAGATCTTACTAGATGATCCATCTATGGAAGATATTTTTATTCAAAATCTACCATAATACCAATTTTGCTTGTATCCAAAAATGCGGGTTAGATTTTGAAAATTATAAATAAATCTCATGTTAATAACAGTAAGCCCAGAACTGAACCAGCTACATTTCAAGAGCTAAATGATAAAGAAATTATACTTATTAGAACTAGGTACCATAAGCAATATTTGCACTAACCTTCTTCAATTGTGACAGCACTAATCACTAAATATTATATTCACTTAGCTGAGGATAAAGCAAAAACAACCACTATTCGACTTGACCTTTTGACGAAGCAGTGTTCTAACGAAATGATCAAGTTCAAATGTGTATCTATAACCCTATCCGCTATCCCTATATGAACTTCAACATTTGGTGGTTCGGAGGTTCGTTGCCA
Source organism: Adalia bipunctata (assembly GCA_910592335.1). Taxonomy (NCBI): domain Eukaryota; kingdom Metazoa; phylum Arthropoda; class Insecta; order Coleoptera; family Coccinellidae; genus Adalia; species Adalia bipunctata. The sequence continues at coordinate 42,073,132 of OU342952.1, read as the reverse complement.
CGTGATCGTGCCCGATATAGGTGTTCGCATCTCGCTCTCTTTTCTCATGGTGATCGCATAGATCACCTATTTTATATTTTTTATTTTAACGGATTTAAACACATTTGAATATTCAAGTTATCGATTTCGTTTTTTTTTTAATTTAACTTAGATAAATTGTCTGGAGTACCGAAATATTAGAATTTATATTTATATTTTATTTCCAGAGCACATTATGCGTCATCTGACAAGATTGTCAGATTCAGAGTATTATATCTTGATAACTATCAATGCGATATTGATCTATAATTTATCGAATTAAGCAGAAAAACTGGCCTTTCTAAGAATACTTTGTTTCCAATGCATTTACATACCTGAATAAATTATTATTTTCAATATGATATTATTACAATTGTAGCAAAGCATATCTGAAAAACGTCAAAAAATTGCTCATTTCACTATTGCATCGAATGGATATTCTATAAACATTTTAAAAACGTATGGTCGAAAAGCAATATTTCCATCGACATCTTAAAAACATTCATAATCTTTGGTTGAGAGACTTTATATAAATAATACTTCTTAAAGATGTTGATTAATTCACAATTGTTTGACCTTTGAAGTTAGATATTTTATATATGTATTCTAGATGACTAAATAATGTCGAATAATGATGTCTAAAATCGATGTTGCATGGCATATCTATTACACGTCAAAAAGTTATTCTTTTTTCGATAGTATCAATTAGATATCTTATAAACATTTCAAAAACGTGTGATCGAATTGAAATACAATTATCGACATATTTAAGACATACAAAACCGTACGTTTAAAGACAATATATACAGAATATATCTAAAAAATGTCAATCGATCTACTGTTTTATGACCATACGAGTTAGATGTTTTATCGATGTATTTTAGATGACAAAAAAGAAACAAATGTTGATGTCTAGTATACGAAAAACAAAAGATGTCCATTAAACGTTAAATAAAATACCCCCTCCACGATTTTGAAAATTTGATATTCAATATACGGCTTTTAAACGTGTCGTCAAAAAGCTATACATTTTTGGATATCTGCAGGACATAAAAATTTTTCCAGGTCTTAGATAATGCATCTAAAGGATGTCTTCTAGACATCATGTATAGAAAACATCTCATTTAGATAATCTAATTTCAATCAGAATTTAGAGCAAGACGGCTTTAGATCACTTTTAATATCAATAAGATGTCATTTAGATGTGAGTGTGTTGTTTGGGTTCAATCCTACTATTGAAAGCAATATGTTACTATCTACTGCTTTATGCAGGGTTCCCGTTCCTAGCTACAGTGGAGATGGGTGTGGTTCTCACTAAAATTAATAGATTTATGGGCGCCAGGTGAATTTGTCCCGGAATCAAAAACCCTTACTGTGGAAATCCTCAAATTTACCAAAAGGACAATCACATAAAACATACAACTTTGTCCAGTAGACGTATAATATTTCAAACGTACAAGAGTCCCAATAGATGAAATATTTAGGGCTCATTAATATAGTATGGTGGTGAAAATGCTAACAGTAGTGACTGATTTAAAAGTAGAAATTGAACGGGTTAACTTTATTGTGACAAAAAGAGACGAGTCGCATGAGCTCAGGCGCAGCACGTTATGGGGTAATATATATCAACTGATACTGAGGGGACAAAATATTCAATTTCAACCGAACAATATATCATAAAATCTAGAAATTCTATTTACTTATTACTATATTTATCAAATGTCTCAAATTATATGACTGTGTCATAGACAACACTATACTCAAGGTCTTTCTCTTACGTCCCTCCTGTTAAGGGGAAATCTGGTGCACGTTGGCTGTCTCGTACACCACCCTCTTTGCTCTTTCGACCTCCTGATCTCTAACAACTCCGTCCAGGTAACCTGTATACGTTGGCTGTCTCGTATACGCTGGCTGTCTTGCAATCGTTCACCTTCTGTCTCCAATTCAACAACTTCCTCCAACGAAGCTGGTATACTTTGGCTGTCTCGTATACTGCTTTTCAATCTAATCAATACTTGTCCAATGATCAGTTTGGATACACTTATATGAAAGACTATCCTAAAAACCCTGTAGAAGGAAACCCTAGTTTACTAGTATCCTTCGACATGAAATAACCAAACACACAGAAAACACTCACAAGAAAGGAATCGAATCTATGCCTCTACATACCCTGATCTTTTGGGGTTTACTCCACGTTATCGTCTTGTGTGAAAATCACCCAGGAATCTACGAATAATACCAATCCTGATGAAGAATTCCAATTCACACCTCGAGGTAATGTGTATAAATACTCTTTCGAGTGTGATATTGACAAACTACTCAACAATCTATATTCAATATCACTTCTAAACGATTTTCCAATTTTAATCCTATTGAGATGACTTTATAAATCATACATTAATTGAGAAAATTCGTAAACACATTCAACTACTCGATTTCGATAACCTATCTTTCCTTTTTCCGGTTTTTGCCGAAAACTTGACAGACACAAGAGACACAGAATTGCGACAATGACCCAACCCCACAGAACACAATACGAAATGCCAATGACTCACACCAGCCACGGAGCCGGCTGTGACCTAACCTCCATATACATTTTGTAACGGACGTAAACAAACAAATAACACGTAACAGACCCCCCTTACCTTAAAGAAATTCACCCGAGAATTTCTTAGCAGGCTGGCAATAAAAAATTAGCCTACTATCACGTCGGACCGCTCGTAAGCTTTCAGGTCCTTGACGTGCCAAACACCCTTCACGACGCCACTGTCATCTTTAAGCTCATAAGTCCAAGGTGATACCCTGCGACTTATTCTGAAAGGCCCCAAATAACGAGCAGTCAATTTTCCAACGATATTCTTCGCGGCATCTGATAACGCGAAATTTCTCCGCCATACCAATTCATTTGGTAAGAACTCCACTTGGCGCCGTCTCAAGTTATAGCCATGAGCCACCCTATCATTAGCCTTCTCCAACCTCTTCTTAATTTCATTCCAAACTCGTTGGAACGCAACATTACGCGTCGTAAAGTCCATTGGTTCGGAACTGCCATCCAAATCATCACCATAATCTTCCCCAGAACACTTGAAAACTCTGCCAAAATTCGCGAAAAACGGAGTTACTTTCATGGTTTCGTGCTTAGCCGTCCTTATCGCACAAGATATCTCGGCGAGATGCTTGTCCCAGTCCTTATGATTATCGGACACATACATCCTCATCATTGTCTTCAATGAACGATTTATCCTCTCGGTCGGGTTAGACCTTGGATGATACAGAGCGCAAAACTTGGTCCTGACCTTATATTTTTCTAAAAGCTGCTTGAAACTTTTATTTGCGAATTGAACGCCATTATCCGCAATGACCACTCTAGGAACACCGAACACAAGAAAAACAGAGGTTTCCAAAATCCCTACTACCTTATCTGCCGTGGCTTTATTTAGAGGAAAAACTAAAGGAAATTTAGTCAGGTAATCGGTTATCACCAACAAAAACACATTGCCATCCTTTGACCTAGGATATGGTCCCATCAAGTCAATGGAAATTACTTTCCACGGTAATGCTGGTTTCGGATGAGAAACCATCTTATCTGCAGGCTTCTGATTAGGAACCTTATGTGCCCCACACGTCATGCACCCCTTTACAAATTTGGTGACATCCTGCCTCATCTTAGGCCAGTAATATCTCTCTGCCAACCTATGGTACGTTTTATACACACCCATATGACCAGCTAAAGGCGGATCATGTGACAACGCGATAATCTCTCGCCGTTGGTTTTTCGGCACCACCATCTTCCATACCTCCGATTCCAAATTTAATTCGGGATAACCACCTTTTACATTTTTATATAAAATTTTTCCATTTTCAGAAATCCTCCACTGCGGGTATTTCAAAGGTTTTTCCGCTACCAGACGAAACATACGACCATACCACCTATCTGAGACCCTACTTTCTCTATCCCCATCTACCAGATCCAACATTGGTACTGCTCTCGAAAGCATATCGGGAACTACATGTTCCTTCCCTTTCCGATGGATTATCTTAAAATCATATTGTTGTAATTTGACGCTCCACCGAGCTAGCCTCCCTACGGGATCCCTAAGATTCTGGAGCCACACCAACGAATGGTGATCAGTGATTACCGTAAACGGTATACCCTCGACGTACGGTCTAAGCTTCTCAATCGCCCATACCACTGCAAGACACTCTCTCTCTGTGGTCGAATAGTTCCTTTCCGCCTTGGTCAGAGATCTACTTATGTAAGCGACCACCTTTTCTCCCCCATCGGGATGAGGTTGAGATAATACCGCGGCTATGCCATAACCAGAGGCATCAGCCTGAATCTGAAACGGATGTCCATAATTCGGACAACTTAATACCGGAGCAGAAACCAAACATTGTTTGATTTTCTGGAAGGCCTCATCATCACATTTAACATTCCATTGAAACTTCGCATTTTTCTGGAGCAAAGATGTAAGGGGGCAAATTAATTCGCTGAAGTTGGCGACAAAACGCCTATACCAGGAAAGAGTTCCCACAACCCTACGCACTTCTCTTACATACGTAGGTGTTGGCAAAGTCAACATAGCATTAACCTTGTCCGGATCTACATGCAACCCATATCGATCAACCACATATCCCAAATATTTGAGTTGGAGTTTACAGAATTTACATTTATCTCTACTCAATGTGAGACCTGCCTCCTTGAGGCGACGAAATATCTCCTTTATAATTTCTAAGTGACGTTCAAAAGTTTCTGAAATAATGACTATATCGTCAAGGTACACGAAAACATATGGCTCAAGATCTGCTCCTATAATCCTATCCATAATTCTTTGAAATTTGGCCCCACTAGTGACCAATCCGAATGGCAGTCGCGTGAATTCAAATAGGCCCCGATTCGGAACCGTGAAAGCAGTGTATTGCCTGGATGATTTGGCAAGAGGTATTTGCCAATACGCACTTTTGACGTCCAAGGTCGAACAAAACTTGGCATTCCTCAACTTATCCAGCGTATCAGACACCATGGGTAAAGTATAACTATCCTTTCTGGTGACAACGTTGACCTTCCTAAAGTCGACACAAAATCGATATCCCACTTTCTTTTTCACCAGAACAATGGGTGATGCCCAAGGACTCTCCGACTTCTCTACTACTCCCAATTTTATCATTTCATCTACATAGTTCTTTATCTAGGTACTGTTGCATCACCGGATTAACCGCTGTTTGATCGGTTCACAGCTTGGATCAACCTCGATGTTTACATGGCCGAATTTATAACACCCCAAACCTTCTCCCAGAGACCTAAAATTCTCTTCAATGGTCGATTCTAATATCAATTTCTGACTATCCTCCAGAACCTCATGGCCCTGCAGAACGTCCACAGAATCAACTTCTGCAACATTCCCGCTAAACTGAAATTCATTAAACGATGGAATTAATCCTACTAACTTCCAATAATCCCAACCCAGAATCAGAGTTTGAGGTAACTCCGGTATCACCAACATTTTAACTAATACGACCCTGTCCTTGAATTTCACCGGTAGATCACAACTTCCTATGACGGAACACAGATTTCCATTGGCAACTCTACAAAATTTGGTATCCGGTGTCTGAAGAGATACCTCCATGCCACGAAGAATTTCCCAACCAGGTTTTCCCAATATTGACCTAGATGCTCCCGAGTCTAACAAACCCAAGAAAACCTTACCTAAAATTTCGACTTTGAGATGAGGACGGTTATCGCCCTGAGATTGGCCAATCAAATAATCCAACACCGGTAAAAAGTGCGGGGAAAGATCCCCTTCCATCCGATTACAAAACGAAACATTGCCGCTATACTTATCGCCACTGTTGCGACTGGTCAGTGACGACTCTCCCCGTTTCCCGAAGGCTTATTTCTATTGCAAGAAGGGCATGTTTTAACAGTGAAACCCTGTTTTGAACATCGATAACATTTCAATACCCTAGGCTTTAAGCAACCTACTGCTTTATGTCCTGCGATACCTCAATTGTAGCATTTGATGTTTCGGAGCCCATCCGTTCTATCAGTCTGTATAGGCGCTGCTTGCACCATCAACTCCCCATCGGTTTCAGAACTACCCGAGGGTAACGCTTCAACATAGGCCAGATCCAGTTCTAAACAACCTCTTCTAGAAGGCACAGAATATGATTCCACCAACCTCTTTTGATCTTCGATCTGGCGACAAATCGATTTTAACTCCGGCAAAGTATTGACAATACCTAAATTCACCCTATCCAAATAGTACGGATGCAAATTCTTCTTAATAGTTTTCAATTTTTCCTGTTCTGAAATACTTTGAGATAAACGGTCGAACATTGAGGACATTACCGCCACGAATACTACTATATTCTCATTCGGACCTTGCTTCCTGTTTCTGATTTCTTTCTACAACTTATCGTTATAATCCGAAGGTTGCCAATCTTGCCTCAACCTCCTCACGAGCTCACCCCAGGTAGTTGTACTCTTCCTCACCTCTCTAAACCAATGCAACGCTACTCCGCTGAAGAGATCTATCCCACTACTTAATAATTGAGTGTCCGAGATATTCCTAGCCACCTTTAATTCCTCCACCCTTTCAAGAAATGCACTAACCGACAAACCTCTTTTATCACCAGAAAACTTCAAGTTCCATTTCTCAACAGGAATTGACTTCATTGTCGTGGGCAAAATAGAAGAATGCTTCTTGGGGGGAGAACTCCTCATGAAATCTGAAAAATTAACTTTTCCCTCTGAACCATCACTATCATCAGAGTTTTGATCCTCATCACCAGACTCTAATCCCTCAGCTGTAGACTCCTTTACCTTAACGAGCTCCTTCAAACAAACCGACTTCAGACTAGCCGCCCTCTTACAGAAATCATCTTTATCCTTAACGTCGTCGTCACCTACCGGAGTACTCCTATCTATCCTACCTATCAAGTGCTGTAATTCAGTGGTGAACTTAACCGAAACATTCAATGTATGGAAATCAATGGTTCCCACCTCAGACTCCAACCGATTCAAAAGGGTATTAATCGCTGCCTTGTCATCCTGAAATGAAAATGGGTATTCCGGATATATAAAACTGACCTTCTTCTTCTCCTGCTTGAGCAACAAAGCCAAATTAGTACGCATCTGCACCACCGTACCGTCTGACATACCCCTCACTGCCAATTCATATGTGAGTTGACCTTTATCTAGCCTATTAACTATCATCTTAAAATCCTCCATCGCACTCATAATAACCAACTATTCAAAATAAACCTTCGAAAGGAAGCAAACCGGAATATAAACAAGAGCCTAAATCGATTAACTCAAATCAACCAAGTTACAATCTTCAAAAACAAATTTCACGAAAAGCTAAAGTTCCCCTTTGTTTCACCAAATCACGCCTCAAAACCCTTCAACCAGGTTGGCCCCACGTTGGGCGCCAATTTATTACCTTCAATCCTACTATTGAAAGCAATATGTTACTATCTACTGCTTCATGCAGGGTCCCGTTCCTAGCTACAGTGGAGATGGGTGTGGTTCTCACTAAAATTAATAGATTTATGGGCGCCAGGTAAATTTGTCCCGGAATCAAAAACCCTTACTGTGGAAATCCTCAAATTTACCAAAAGGACAATCACATAAAACATACAACTTTGTCCAGTAGACGTATAATATTTCAAACGTACAAGAGTCCCAATAGATTAAATATTTAGGGCTTATTAATATAGTATGGTGGTGAAAATGCTAACAGTAGTGACTGATTTAAAAGTAGAAATTGAACGGGTTAACTTTATTGTGACAAAAAGAGACGAGTCGCATGAGCTCAGGCGCACCACGTTATGGGGTAATATATACCAACTGATACTGAGGGAACAAATATTCAATTTCAACCGAACAATATATCATAAAATCTAGAAATTCTATTTACTTATTACTATATTTATCAAATGTCTCAAATTATATGACTGTGTCATAGACAACACTATACTCAAGGTCTTTCTCTTACGTCCCTCCTGTTAAGGGGAAATCTGGTGCACGTTGGCTGTCTCGTACACCACCCTCTTTGCTCTTTCGACCTCCTGATCTCTAACAACTCCGTCCAGGTAACCTGTATACGTTGGCTGTCTCGTATACGCTGGCTGTCTTGCAATCGTTCACCTTCTGTCTCCAATTCAACAACTTCCTCCAACGAAGCTGGTATACGTTGGCTGTCTCGTATACTGCTTTTCAATCCAATCAATACTTGTCCAATGATCAGATTGGATACACTTATATGAAAGACTATCCTAAAAACCCTGTAGAAGGAAACCCTAGTTTACTAGTATCCTTCGACATGAAATAACCAAACACACAGAAAACACTCACAAGAAAGGAATCGAATCTATGCCTCTACATACCCTGATCTTTTGGGGTTTACTCCACGTTATCGTCTTGTGTGAAAATCACCCAGGAATCTACGAATAATACCAATCCTGATGAAGAATTCCAATTCACACCTCGAGGTAATGTGTATAAATCCTCTTTCGAGTGTGATATTGACAAACTACTCAACAATCTATATTCAATATCACTTCTAAACGATTTTCCAATTTTAATCCTATTAAGATGACTTTATAAATCATACATTAATTGAGAAAATTCGTAAACACATTCAACTACTCGATGCCGAAAACTTGACAGACACAAGAGACACAGAATTGCGACAATGACCCAACCCCACAGAACACAATACGAAATGCCAATGACTCACACCAGCCACGGAGCCGGCTGTGACCTAACCTCCATATACATTTTGTAACGGACGTAAACAAACAAATAACACGTAACACACTCTTGTATTTAAAAAAATATTGGATGTTTCGCTAACTTGATATAAAGTTGGCGAAACAACTTTTCGAAAAATGGTTTCAGCACGAAACAAAATAGCTCATGTTTTTAAGTGATTTATCCGTAAATTATCCGTGAAAAAAGAAATTTTGTATCATTCAAGGTTTCGAAGAAAAATGACAAAATCGGAGTGATCGATCATGAGCCGACGGAAAATAATTTATGCATTTTTATCGAAAACTAAGAAAGCAATTATGTTGAAATTTGGAGAGATGATTTAGCTTTTCATCTTCGATTTATCCGTGAAGAGAAAAATTTGGCGCTCACGTTTTCAACAAAATATCACGTGCACCGGTAAGTGTACATCGAATTACCACGTGACATATCGAAAAAATTATTTCAGCAATCAACAGATAATTTACTTTTTTTCAGTGTTTTATCCGTAAATTATCCGTGAAGAAAAAAACATCGCTACTCTTGTATTTTAAAAAATATTGGATGTTTCGCTAACTTGATATAAAGTTGGCGAAACAACTTTTCGAAAAATGGCTCATCTTTTAAAGTGATTTATCCGTAAATTATCCGTGGAAAAAGAAATTTCGTATCATTCAAAGTTTCGAAGATAAATGACAAAATCGGAATGATCGATCAGGAGCCGACGGAAAATGATTTATGCATTTTTCTCGAAAACTAAGAAAGCAATATTGTTCAAATTTGGAGAGATGATGTAGTTTTTCATCTTTGATTTATCCGTGAAGAGAAAAATTTTGCTGCTCCTGTTTTTAACAAAATATCACGTGCACCGGTAAGTGTCAATCAAATTACCAGGTGAAATATCGAAAAAATTATTTCAGCAATCAACAGATAATTTAACTTTTTTTTAATACAAGAGTGGCGATGTTTTTTTCTTCATGGATAATTCACGGATAAATCACTACAAAAAATTAAATTATCTGTGGATTGCTGAAATATTTTTTTCAATGTGTTACCTGGTAATTTGATGTACACTTATCGGTGCACGTGATATTTTGTTAAAAACGGGAGCGGCAAAATTTTTCTCTTCACGGATGAATCAAAGATGACAAGCTACATCATCTCTTCAAATTTGAACAATATTGCTTTCTTAGTTTTCGAGAAAAATGCATAAATCATTTTCCGTCGGCTCCTGATCGATCAATCCGATTTTGTCATTTTTCTTCGAAACCTTGAATGATACAAATTTCTTTTTTCACGGATAATTTACGGATAAATCACTTAAAAAGATGAGCTATTTTGTTTCGTGCTGAAACCATTTTTCGAAAAATTGTTTCTCCAACTTTATATCAAGTTAGCGAAACATCCAATATTTTTTGAAATACAAGAGTGGCGATGTTTTTTTCTTCACGGATAATTAACGGATAAATCATTACAAAAAATTAAATCATCTGTTGATTGCTGAAATAATTTTTTCGATATGTCACGTGGTAATTTGATGAACACTTACCGGTGCATGTGATATTTTGTTAAAAACATGAGCGGCAAAATTTTTCTCTTTACGGATAAATCAAAGATGACAAGCTACATCATCTCTTCAAATTCGAACAATATTGCTTTCTTAGTTTTCGAGAAAAATGCATAAATCATTTTCCGTCGGCTCCTGATCGATCATTCCGATTTTGTAATTTTTCTTCGAAACCTTGAATGATACAAAATTCCTTTTTTCACGGATAATTTACGGATAAATCACTTAAAAAGATGAGCTATTTTGTTTCGTGCTGAAACCATTTTTCGAAAAGTTGTTTCGCCAACTTTATATCAAGTTAGCGAAACATCCAATATTTTTTAAAATACAAGAGTAGCGATGTTTTTTCCTTCACGGATAAATCACTGAAAAAAAGTAAATTATCTGTTGATTGCTGAAATAATTTTTTCGATGTCACGTGGTAATTTGATGTACACTTACCGGTGCACCTGATATTTTGTTAAAAACGTGAGCGGCAAAATTTTTCTCTTCACGAATAAATCGAAGATGAAAAGCTGCATCATCTCTTCCAAATTTCAAAAAAATTGCTCTCTTAGTTTTCGAGAAAAATGCATAAATTATTTTCCGTCGGCTCCTGATCGATCATTCCGATTTTGTCATTTTTCTTCGAAACCTTGAATGATACGAAATTTCTTTTTTCACGGATAATTTACGGATAAATCACTTTAAAAGATGAGCTATTTTGTTTCGTGATGAAACCATTTTTCGAAAAGTTGTTTCGCTAACTTTATATCAAGTTAGCGAAACATCCAATATTTTTTAAAATACAAGAGTAGCGATGTTTTTTCCTTCACGGATAATTTACGGATGAATCACTGAAAAAAAGTAAATTATCTGTTGATTGCTGAAATAATTTTTTCGATATTTCACGTGGTAATTTGATGTACACTTACCGGTGCACGTGATATTTTGTTAAAAACATGAGCGGCAAAATTTTTCTCTTCACGGATAAATCAGAGATGAAAAGCTACATCATCTCTCAAAATTTCAACAAAATTGCTTTCTTAGTTTTCGACAAAAATGCATAAATTTTTTTCCGTCGGCTCCTGATCGATCATTCCGATTTTGTCATTTTTCTTCGAAACCTTGAATGATACATAATTTCTTTTTTCACGGATAATTTACGGATAAATCACTTAAAAAGATGAGCTATTTTGTTTCGTGCTGAAACCATTTTTCGAAAAGTTGTTTCGCCAACTTAGCGAAACATCCAATATTTTTTAAAATACAAGAGTGGCGATGTTTTTTTCTTCACGGATAATTTACGGATAAATCACTGAAAAAAATGAGCTACTTTTTTTCCGGCTGAAAGCATTTTTTGAAAAGTTGTTTCGCTAGGTTGATATCAACTTAGCGACACATCTCATATCTTTTCAAATATAAGAGAGGCAAAATTTATTTTTTCACGGATAAATTACGGATAAATAACGGCAAAATTTTTAGCTATTCCGAGTTTGATTCGCGAGAGTTTTTTTGCTAACTTTATGTACATTCCTGATTAGGTGAGGGACCCATTAGATCAATGGCAACGCATTGCCGTGGTCCTTTTAGAAATTGGTGCCTTTTCATTGGTGGTGGTCTATTTGGAAGGGTTACCAAAAGACAGTTACGGCATCCTTTAACAAACTTTCCAGCTTGTTTGTCTATTGAGGGCCACTCTTCTTTAGCTGTAAATCTTCTTTTCTTAACAGTTTCCCCAGGATGACCTTCATGGGCCAGCTGTTATATATGATCACGAATCATGATTCCTCTTGTCGGAATAGGAAAAAATAAATTGGTCAGCAACCCCCCAGGAGTTCTCTTGCAATTTGTTGACAACCTCTATTATTTTCTTATCTTTTTGACTTTCCGCAATTATCTATGAAATATTCATTGCTCGGGGATAATTTCGTTCCAATACTGCGAATACGTAGTTCCCGCTTTTCTTGTTGAATGAAGCTTCGGATTTCAATTGATATTGAGTCAGCTGTATTGAGTTTTCCAGAATGGTATATCACTTTAAATTTGAATTCTAGCCAGGGCCCCCGCTACCATGTGTGCGAAGTGTGCAATGCACACGGGCGCCATCCTTTTAGGGGCGCCAAAGTCCTGGGTCAAAAATCGCAAAAAAAAAATAAACAAAAATTAATGCTAAAATGAAAATGCTTGTATTTGATGCGTCTCTGTAAACGTTCTTCAACGCACATGTAGTTGTTCTCATTACCTGATGATACTGACCCATTAAGTATTTTACAATAAATATTTGAAAACAATTTATTCTCGACCCTCTCAAACCTAAGCATTTCAATAAGAATTCTTCTGATATTGCCTGTATCTGTAGCTTCTGGCGAGCGATCTTTCTCAAAGTTGAAAATCATTAAAAATTATTTAAGATCGACAATGCTTCAAGAAAGATTGTCTGGACTAGCAATATTAACAATTGAACAAGAAATTCTTGATGGTAGGTATCAATTTTAGCGATGTAATTGATGAATTTGCAACAAACGGCCAAGTCTAGGGAAATATCGCTACTATAATAGCACTTTTTTATTCTTCTACTGTACCTAGCTTTCATTTTTGATTTTATGGGGAAGTGAACTCGGTATTTTTCAAAGAAGTTCCTGCATATTTTTTAAAATACCTAAGTATAAGTAGAAAGTGATACTTTTATATGAATATATTCAGGGTGTTTCAGAATGAGGGACCATAAATTTGGGAACTTAATCCTCAGATGATTTTATGACATAAAGTTCCTATGGACCATAGGTCCCTGACGCACTGTTTCTGAGATACGAGGTGTTGAAATTAAAAAAAAAATTGGTTTCATGAAATTATTTTCTACACCGTACACGATTTTTTTTGCGTTTTGGTAGGTCATGAGTACGCATCGAGACACATTTTTTCCTATAAAAAATTTTCACCAGTGGCGTCCGTACAGACTTCTGTCCGAATATATTCGGTGGAAAAATTGGTACGCCAATGATTTTTCTCGAATTTTAAATTATTTTCGTAATCACCATATTATTCACAATAAGAATGTTTTCTTGAGTTTTTTGCCTGCCACGAATACTTTCTGAGAAAAAAAATAAAATGCAATCTCATCATGTGTTTGAATTCGTACTCATTTCCATAATAAGTTCCCGTGAATTCGGGGTCTTAATCTCCAGATGATTTTATGATATAAAGTTCCTATGGACTATGGCTCTCTGACGCATTGTTCCTAAGATAAGGGTGTTGAAAATAAAAAAAATGTTTGTGAAATTTACCATCTTAGATATTCTGTAAAATCAGCAGTCGAAATCAATTTTGCAAACATCAAATATGAAGGCGACTAAGCTGCCTTAATCTGTGTCCAGACGATTTTAGAAGTAGGTAATCAAAGAATTTCTTAACTCTCTTAGATGAAATTGCATTTTATTTTTTTTTCAGAAAGTATTCTTCGCCGGTAAAAAACTCAAGAAACCATTCTTATTGTGAATATGTGAATTATATGGTGATCACCTAAATAATTTAAAATTCGAGAAAAATTATTGGCGTACCAATTTTTGCACCGAATTTATTCGGACAGAAGTCTGTACGGACGCCACTGGTGAAAATTGAACATCATTTTGTTTAGGAAAAAATGTTTCTCAATGCGTACTCATAACCTCCGAAACCCAAAAAAAAATTGTGTACGGTGTAGAGAGTAATTTCATAAAACCAATTTTTTTTTAAATTCCAACACATTAGCGAATATTTCTGTTTTTTGTTCCTGAAAAAGATGTGATTTTTAGTTTTGGCTTATTTTATAGTATTTAACAACAGAGTGTCTGTACCCTACTAGTCAAGAAAATACTTCAAAGTGGTTGTGAACAAGAATTTATTTTGAGTTATTTATTTCGTTATGATTTTATTCTGTTTGTTCTGTTGTGTTTTGTTTGTTTTATTTTTTGGTTTACAAAGAAATATCTAGTTTTTGACTTCTAAAGTTCAGTTTTTCAATATATTTCAAGCACCTAGCTACCTTCCCACCTAATAAATAAAAAAATCCAAAATGCCTTAAGGGGCGCCAAAATTCTTTTTGCACACAGGCGCCAGTAGCCCTTACGGGGGCCCTGATTCTAGCTGGAGGTTTCGAAGTTGGTTTGAATTTCAAAGGGTTTGTGGTCCCCTACCAGTTCGAATTCTGATACGGCAAAATAGTAATAAAAACGTTCAACGGACCATACCAGCGCTAAACTTTCCTTTTCTGTTTGTGAGTATCTTCGTTCGACAGCTGAAAGGCTAGTTCGATAGGTAATTTAATCTTCAGCTACCTACTATGAATGCTATTATTAATTTTGTAGTCTATTCTATTGTATTTTGTTGTTTCCTGCCTTGCTCTGCCCTGCTCTAATACTTGAATTCCTCAATTTTGAAAAATCGTTATTTCCGACCCAGAAAACTTCCAGATATCAATTTTGATTAGAATCGGATCATAATTACAAAACTCGTCCGCCATATTGATGCCGCCATCTTGAATTTTCCAATTTTGGCGGAAGAATCAGCATTGTCGAACCCAAAAACCCCCAGATACTAATTTTGAATGAAATCGAATGATAATTACAAAACTCATCCGCCATTTTGAAGCCGCCATTTTGAAGTCGCCATTTTGTTTTTTTCTATAAAAAATATTTCATGATGCATTGTCACCAGAATTGTGTACACCTGCCATATTTCAAATCAATCGGACGATTAGAAAAGTGTCATATTCAACTTGCAAGATTGGATTACAGAGAGACAGACAGACAGACAGACACCGGGACAGGTGAAACTAAATAAAAGCTTGTAACAACCATATTATACGGTTTCGATTATTGATGGGTTCGGTACGAATAAACGTATGGAATAGTTAAGTCCTACACTGAAAGAACAATTTGGTTGAATTAACCTTCCAGCGGGCGCGCTGTGAAATTTCTCTTGAGCGGGCGCTCGTCGTAAATTTTACGTCATCGAGTTTTCTCCATGTGAATGGTGTTTTCTATATATAAATATCAGGGAATTGCTGTAAGGTTATGAAAAATGATAAATGACACTAACTTTAAAGAAATGTATTTGACCTTCTTGAACAAAAAACCAAGTAACACTCTTAATATGTTATTATTTCGAAACATAACATTTTATCGACCTATGAGTCAGAATCAATATTCTCATCCTTACAATTAGGTATTGCAAACCACCTCAACTGCAGAATGGTTCTTGCATGTAAAGGACTGGCAACGGCAACACTTCATTGATGCTGAGGATCTTTTCTTCTCCAGTGCACTTGACCGACAAACACCTCGTTTTGGGGGGCTTCTTCTTTTTTCTGTTATCGGTTCAAATTCCCGACCCTAATTCACTCTTAGAAAAGCACTTATATCTTGGGGTAAATGTTTGATATTTGATCTGACGATAAGATGCTCTTTCATCATGGTCAGTGCTAAATTTTTGAGGAGAAGTCTTCTATGCTTAGGAGCCTTTTGTGGAGAGGCAAATTTATATAAAATTTGAGCATGTTAAGTAAGCAGCCTACGGGACATAATGGAACACGTCTTAAACAAAAAAAACATGAGAAACGATAGAAATGAGAAAATATTGAATGGAGTAGTTTATACCTACACCTTAAGGCGCGTGTCGTAAAATTTACGATCAACGGAAATTTCCCAAAAATGAATGAATAACAAAGTACCAGGTACGTCTGTAGTTTAGAAAGGCACTGACCGTCACATAGCTCGGAGCTCGATGCTTATAATTGAGTGGTAAAAGTGCGGGAAGCGATAAGGCGCATTTGTCGTAAATTTTACGACAGCGCGCTCGCTGGAAGGTTAACTAAGAATCATTAACTATCACCAAATCCGTTATTGAAATATGGCTTATTAAACATTTGTTTTGGTGAAACAAATTATTTGTTTACATCTTGATTAATAAAGACTTATTCAAGGTTATCTTCTATTTATTCCATCATAATATTCATTTGTTGATGATAAATATACATTTTGCTTTGCATAATGAATGCATCATAAGTATGAATAAATATTTCTTTTCAAATACTAACAACCACCAAACAAGTTTTTATCACAACAAAATAACTGTTAATAGTTATTATGTAGCTGAGATTAATTTTATCACTATTAATTTAAATTAATTTATTATTCGTATATGTTTGTTTATAAGTGCAACATGAAAACACTTTCTTTATTGTTAATTAACAAATATTTTGTTTCCTGGAATAACTTGTTTTATTTCTGTGAGAAAATATTTTGGAGGATTATTTGGGAATTAATTATCTACTGATAATTGTTTCATTCATGAGAGCCGGTATATATTTCCACCTCCAGATAAAGTTCCAGATAAAAAAATGACGGATATAACTATCCGATATCAGTTGGGGTTATCCGTCAGTTTGATATCTGATGGAACGTTATCTGCAGGTGAAAATATCGAGCCCTTATGAATGAAAAATTTAAAAGTAGGTGAATAATTCCCAAATAAACCTATCAAAATATTTTCCCACAGAAAAAACAAAACTCAATGAATATATTATAGTTATTCCAAGAGACAAAATATTTGTTCATTAATAATGAATACCTACCTATCACAAAATTGAACTGTCCACTTTAATTTATAATTGCTTGGGGGAAACAGTAAAGAAACGATTCATTTTTCATTCAATTAATATATTTTTAACTTCCTCATTAGAAACAAAAATACATAGTTCTCATATATAAATAAAATACATAGAATGAAACATAAAACAAAACCAATTCCACTATTTTTTGGTTCAATATATATAAACTGTAATCTATATAAGAAACAAAGTGTTTAAACATTATCAAATTCAAAAATGATTACCCCTATTATTATTCTATTCTTGGTTGATATAGATGTTATAAATTTGCAACTATCCCCAACAACATGTATGCTGTTGGGAATGTGAAAAATATTTTGAAATCTATAATATGACATGTTTTTGATGAGTCAATTATGTCATATGCCTCTAGAGTTCTGTTGATTCCACAACTGAGTAACTTTTCATAAAAACAATTTTAATAAATCAAAATCTTCTTTTACCAGGCACTCCTCTATTGATGGTTTCACCATCTGATGTGTTGCATCTGACTGATGTGGTTGTGGAATATCTTCAACTTCAATTAAATGTATTTCTGAGGGGGTTCTTCGACATCAATGTGACTGACGCTGAAAATTTCAAGAATCTTAACATGTTACTCTTTTTATGTTTTTTGGAGTGTCTACGAAAACTAAAAAGTAATTAGCAATTACTACCTACAATCTCTCAAACTCAACAACTGAATTTGCTGTTCGTATAGCTCCGGTCTAGGTTTTATGGTTATGATTGGATATCCGTATGATATGATTTCTATAGATATCCTGGATTTTTATTCACGATTGACTCATACATTTTTTTGATTTCTTTGAAAGCCTATAAATTCATAAGCCATTTGAGAAGGTGAGGTACTTACGTTCAAAATCTCTCAGCATCTCCTCGGTGACGCCACATTCCGAGAGAAAGAAAGAAAAATCTTTCATTGTTTTTTGTTACACTAACACTAATACTAGCCAAACCAGGACATTCAGATTCAGCAAGCCATCAGGAATAATTCTGGAATCTGGAACCGTTGGTGTTGGCTGATCTTCAGACAACGCTAGAATGGTTAGCGGCGCTACCCGACCAACCGTGTTTGTACCGGAATTTACACTCAGACAAATAAAGTTTATTATCATTTATGATTGTAGATTAACTATGAACAAATGATTCGTTCAAATATCACATCCTAAACATAATAAACATAAACAAAGAATTATCAACAGTTAACTCTACATTTATTGATAATCACCAAATGATATTGATTGAAAATCAAACTTATTGATAAATACATTTCAATCTCTCTAATAAATAATTTATTTATAATAAAATTATTTTGTTTATAACTACTGAATATAGCTGCACCAAATCGTTTGTTTCTAGTGAATATCGAAACATATTACTAATAGTAATATATTCACAAATGAGCCATATTCGTTGTGAATCTCATTTAATAATTTTCAACAAATTTGGCAATAACAAATATTTAATAACTAAAACTGAGAATTTTCTTTCAGTGTATACTTGCTTCTCGGGCTCCCTGACCTGTGTTTACGAGTCACCTCACTTTGGGAATCTCCAACAATCATCTTTCATTCGAGTCACAGGACAGTCCGTATGTTCCAACTGGGTCACAGACGTAATTCGCTCTTTGACCCATTTGGAACCGAAAAATCCGAAACCGTATAAAACTAGGAAGGATCATTTTTATCGTGCTATCGATAGTAAATCATACGACGTCGCGTTGTTCGAATACCGTTCATCCTTCACGGTATCTCAACAAATAATATTGTTTGAAGTCGGATTCGGCAATTGGGTATGGCAAAAGTCGGATGAAGAATAGATTTACATGAACATAAATATATGAAGAGGAAAAAATACCGATCTAACATACTCGTAAGAATACATTGCACTTTGGGTTTCAAAGTTGTTGTCTGTGAGGCAGCACAAAACCTCATTTTCAAAGGCATGCCAAGTTTCGTTCCAGCTCCTTCCTTCGAACTTATCAATACAGCTTGGAAGGAGCCTGCTGTAGACGTGGGGTTCGGGTTACTTGATTCTACCCGTCGCATGGTGTGAGGGAGTTGGTACTCGGACATGACATAACCGATGCTGCTATGGTCTCCCACATAATTCTGTACCTGTAATTTGATCCTTGAAATTAATAATATAATATTTTATTCATTCACTGTACTCTCACAAACACAGAGAAAAACATTTGTTTGAAACAACGAAAAATGATTTGAACTCAATAAATTTAAGCTTTCAATAGGCTGAAACAAACTTGTTTGTTATCTGAAGAATACAACTTCTTTGGGTTTTCCAAAGAAATATTTCTTTCATTCAACTGGAGTAATATTCGAGACTAAGAATCCGTTGTTTTCAAAGTAAAGAAATATTTTATTGGTTCAAATTTAAGGGCAATAACATCAAGGCTGTACTAAGTTCAATTCAAATAAATGATAATTTAATATGAGTACGTATGTTGCTTTAGTTTCACAGACTAGTGTGCCAGCAGATCAACCTTGTAGATAGATCCATCTTTCACGTAGATTAGTATTTTTCAATTCAATTACCGAATAGGAAAATATTGGCAGCTGTAAAAATTGGAAGAAAAATTACAGCAACTGCCGATAGAATTCGTTCAATAATGCTGACCATTAAATTCGAATTCATAGTGGATTCGCATTTCAAACAATTCGAAATATGGGTCTGAAGTATATTGAGAATGTATTTCAAAGAGAAGTCAGAGAATGCTGCCATCAACAAAACTCAAACGATGACAATGACATAATTAACTCTCTAGATTCCATGCGGTTACATTATTTGTTGGCTGGCTTTGAATAATTTTACGCGTGCGTATAGACTATTGGCGAGAAGGAAGTTCCCTGTTGTATACTCCATTCACATTTATAAAGTATCCCGGTTGGCCAGGTTTTAGGTTTATCAAGTTTTTTCCCCTAGAACAGACGCAGGTTGGCACTCGTGAAAATTAAACAACGTTGCCAATGTTAATTCGCTAATTTATCCCCTCAATATTCTTGAAGTGTGCTGATAAGAGAAATGTCAAGTTTGATTAATAAACAATAAAAGTCTGATTCACTTGAAAGATATTTCGCTTTCTGAAATAAAAAACTATAAAAACTGTTCGGTAAGGGTTGATCACATTTACTTTAACAAATATAAATATATTCATCACGCCAGGAAACTAAAAATGCCGAAGGTAGTGACGAAAAAGCAGAGACAAACTATGAGGAAGAATTGAAATCTGCTTACTTATCGCCACTGTTGCGACTGGTCAGTGACGACTCTCCCCGTTTCCCGAAGGCTTATTTCTATTGCAAGAAGGGCATGTTTTAACAGTGAAACCCTGTTTTGAACATCGATAACATTTCAATACCCTAGGCTTTAAGCAACCTACTGCTTTATGTCCTGCGATACCTCAATTGTAGCATTTGATGTTTCGGAGCCCATCCGTTCTATCAGTCTGTATAGGCGCTGCTTGCACCATCAACTCCCCATCGGTTTCAGAACTACCCGAGGGTAACGCTTCAACATAGGCCAGATCCAGTTCTAAACAACCTCTTCTAGAAGGCACAGAATATGATTCCACCAACCTCTTTTGATCTTCGATCTGGCGACAAATCGATTTTAACTCCGGCAAAGTATTGACAATACCTAAATTCACCCTATCCAAATAGTACGGATGCAAATTCTTCTTAATAGTTTTCAATTTTTCCTGTTCTGAAATACTTTGAGATAAACGGTCGAACATTGAGGACATTACCGCCACGAATACTACTATATTCTCATTCGGACCTTGCTTCCTGTTTCTGATTTCTTTCTACAACTTATCGTTATAATCCGAAGGTTGCCAATCTTGCCTCAACCTCCTCACGAGCTCACCCCAGGTAGTTGTACTCTTCCTCACCTCTCTAAACCAATGCAACGCTACTCCGCTGAAGAGATCTATCCCACTACTTAATAATTGAGTGTCCGAGATATTCCTAGCCACCTTTAATTCCTCCACCCTTTCAAGAAATGCACTAACCGACAAACCTCTTTTATCACCAGAAAACTTCAAGTTCCATTTCTCAACAGGAATTGACTTCATTGTCGTGGGCAAAATAGAAGAATGCTTCTTGGGGGGAGAACTCCTCATGAAATCTGAAAAATTAACTTTTCCCTCTGAACCATCACTATCATCAGAGTTTTGATCCTCATCACCAGACTCTAATCCCTCAGCTGTAGACTCCTTTACCTTAACGAGCTCCTTCAAACAAACCGACTTCAGACTAGCCGCCCTCTTACAGAAATCATCTTTATCCTTAACGTCGTCGTCACCTACCGGAGTACTCCTATCTATCCTACCTATCAAGTGCTGTAATTCAGTGGTGAACTTAACCGAAACATTCAATGTATGGAAATCAATGGTTCCCACCTCAGACTCCAACCGATTCAAAAGGGTATTAATCGCTGCCTTGTCATCCTGAAATGAAAATGGGTATTCCGGATATATAAAACTGACCTTCTTCTTCTCCTGCTTGAGCAACAAAGCCAAATTAGTACGCATCTGCACCACCGTACCGTCTGACATACCCCTCACTGCCAATTCATATGTGAGTTGACCTTTATCTAGCCTATTAACTATCATCTTAAAATCCTCCATCGCACTCATAATAACCAACTATTCAAAATAAACCTTCGAAAGGAAGCAAACCGGAATATAAACAAGAGCCTAAATCGATTAACTCAAATCAACCAAGTTACAATCTTCAAAAACAAATTTCACGAAAAGCTAAAGTTCCCCTTTGTTTCACCAAATCACGCCTCAAAACCCTTCAACCAGGTTGGCCCCACGTTGGGCGCCAATTTATTACCTTCAATCCTACTATTGAAAGCAATATGTTACTATCTACTGCTTCATGCAGGGTCCCGTTCCTAGCTACAGTGGAGATGGGTGTGGTTCTCACTAAAATTAATAGATTTATGGGCGCCAGGTAAATTTGTCCCGGAATCAAAAACCCTTACTGTGGAAATCCTCAAATTTACCAAAAGGACAATCACATAAAACATACAACTTTGTCCAGTAGACGTATAATATTTCAAACGTACAAGAGTCCCAATAGATTAAATATTTAGGGCTTATTAATATAGTATGGTGGTGAAAATGCTAACAGTAGTGACTGATTTAAAAGTAGAAATTGAACGGGTTAACTTTATTGTGACAAAAAGAGACGAGTCGCATGAGCTCAGGCGCACCACGTTATGGGGTAATATATACCAACTGATACTGAGGGAACAAATATTCAATTTCAACCGAACAATATATCATAAAATCTAGAAATTCTATTTACTTATTACTATATTTATCAAATGTCTCAAATTATATGACTGTGTCATAGACAACACTATACTCAAGGTCTTTCTCTTACGTCCCTCCTGTTAAGGGGAAATCTGGTGCACGTTGGCTGTCTCGTACACCACCCTCTTTGCTCTTTCGACCTCCTGATCTCTAACAACTCCGTCCAGGTAACCTGTATACGTTGGCTGTCTCGTATACGCTGGCTGTCTTGCAATCGTTCACCTTCTGTCTCCAATTCAACAACTTCCTCCAACGAAGCTGGTATACGTTGGCTGTCTCGTATACTGCTTTTCAATCCAATCAATACTTGTCCAATGATCAGATTGGATACACTTATATGAAAGACTATCCTAAAAACCCTGTAGAAGGAAACCCTAGTTTACTAGTATCCTTCGACATGAAATAACCAAACACACAGAAAACACTCACAAGAAAGGAATCGAATCTATGCCTCTACATACCCTGATCTTTTGGGGTTTACTCCACGTTATCGTCTTGTGTGAAAATCACCCAGGAATCTACGAATAATACCAATCCTGATGAAGAATTCCAATTCACACCTCGAGGTAATGTGTATAAATCCTCTTTCGAGTGTGATATTGACAAACTACTCAACAATCTATATTCAATATCACTTCTAAACGATTTTCCAATTTTAATCCTATTAAGATGACTTTATAAATCATACATTAATTGAGAAAATTCGTAAACACATTCAACTACTCGATGCCGAAAACTTGACAGACACAAGAGACACAGAATTGCGACAATGACCCAACCCCACAGAACACAATACGAAATGCCAATGACTCACACCAGCCACGGAGCCGGCTGTGACCTAACCTCCATATACATTTTGTAACGGACGTAAACAAACAAATAACACGTAACACACTCTTGTATTTAAAAAAATATTGGATGTTTCGCTAACTTGATATAAAGTTGGCGAAACAACTTTTCGAAAAATGGTTTCAGCACGAAACAAAATAGCTCATGTTTTTAAGTGATTTATCCGTAAATTATCCGTGAAAAAAGAAATTTTGTATCATTCAAGGTTTCGAAGAAAAATGACAAAATCGGAGTGATCGATCATGAGCCGACGGAAAATAATTTATGCATTTTTATCGAAAACTAAGAAAGCAATTATGTTGAAATTTGGAGAGATGATTTAGCTTTTCATCTTCGATTTATCCGTGAAGAGAAAAATTTTGCCGCTCACGTTTTCAACAAAATATCACGTGCACGGGTAAGTGTACATCAAATTACCACGTGACATATCGAAAAAATTATTTCAGCAATCAACAGATAATTTACTTTTTTTCAGTGTTTTATCCGTAAATTATCCGTGAAGAAAAAAACATCGCTACTCTTGTATTTTAAAAAATATTGGATGTTTCGCTAACTTGATATAAAGTTGGCGAAACAACTTTTCGAAAAATGGCTCATCTTTTAAAGTGATTTATCCGTAAATTATCCGTGGAAAAAGAAATTTCGTATCATTCAAAGTTTCGAAGATAAATGACAAAATCGGAATGATCGATCAGGAGCCGACGGAAAATGATTTATGCATTTTTCTCGAAAACTAAGAAAGCAATATTGTTCAAATTTGGAGAGATGATGTAGTTTTTCATCTTTGATTTATCCGTGAAGAGAAAAATTTTGCTGCTCCTGTTTTTAACAAAATATCACGTGCACCGGTAAGTGTCAATCAAATTACCAGGTGAAATATCGAAAAAATTATTTCAGCAATCAACAGATAATTTAACTTTTTTTTAATACAAGAGTGGCGATGTTTTTTTCTTCATGGATAATTCACGGATAAATCACTACAAAAAATTAAATTATCTGTGGATTGCTGAAATATTTTTTTCAATGTGTTACCTGGTAATTTGATGTACACTTATCGGTGCACGTGATATTTTGTTAAAAACGGGAGCGGCAAAATTTTTCTCTTCACGGATGAATCAAAGATGACAAGCTACATCATCTCTTCAAATTTGAACAATATTGCTTTCTTAGTTTTCGAGAAAAATGCATAAATCATTTTCCGTCGGCTCCTGATCGATCAATCCGATTTTGTCATTTTTCTTCGAAACCTTGAATGATACAAATTTCTTTTTTCACGGATAATTTACGGATAAATCACTTAAAAAGATGAGCTATTTTGTTTCGTGCTGAAACCATTTTTCGAAAAATTGTTTCTCCAACTTTATATCAAGTTAGCGAAACATCCAATATTTTTTGAAATACAAGAGTGGCGATGTTTTTTTCTTCACGGATAATTAACGGATAAATCATTACAAAAAATTAAATCATCTGTTGATTGCTGAAATAATTTTTTCGATATGTCACGTGGTAATTTGATGAACACTTACCGGTGCATGTGATATTTTGTTAAAAACATGAGCGGCAAAATTTTTCTCTTTACGGATAAATCAAAGATGACAAGCTACATCATCTCTTCAAATTCGAACAATATTGCTTTCTTAGTTTTCGAGAAAAATGCATAAATCATTTTCCGTCGGCTCCTGATCGATCATTCCGATTTTGTAATTTTTCTTCGAAACCTTGAATGATACAAAATTCCTTTTTTCACGGATAATTTACGGATAAATCACTTAAAAAGATGAGCTATTTTGTTTCGTGCTGAAACCATTTTTCGAAAAGTTGTTTCGCCAACTTTATATCAAGTTAGCGAAACATCCAATATTTTTTAAAATACAAGAGTAGCGATGTTTTTTCCTTCACGGATAAATCACTGAAAAAAAGTAAATTATCTGTTGATTGCTGAAATAATTTTTTCGATGTCACGTGGTAATTTGATGTACACTTACCGGTGCACCTGATATTTTGTTAAAAACGTGAGCGGCAAAATTTTTCTCTTCACGAATAAATCGAAGATGAAAAGCTGCATCATCTCTTCCAAATTTCAAAAAAATTGCTCTCTTAGTTTTCGAGAAAAATGCATAAATTATTTTCCGTCGGCTCCTGATCGATCATTCCGATTTTGTCATTTTTCTTCGAAACCTTGAATGATACGAAATTTCTTTTTTCACGGATAATTTACGGATAAATCACTTTAAAAGATGAGCTATTTTGTTTCGTGATGAAACCATTTTTCGAAAAGTTGTTTCGCTAACTTTATATCAAGTTAGCGAAACATCCAATATTTTTTAAAATACAAGAGTAGCGATGTTTTTTCCTTCACGGATAATTTACGGATGAATCACTGAAAAAAAGTAAATTATCTGTTGATTGCTGAAATAATTTTTTCGATATTTCACGTGGTAATTTGATGTACACTTACCGGTGCACGTGATATTTTGTTAAAAACATGAGCGGCAAAATTTTTCTCTTCACGGATAAATCAGAGATGAAAAGCTACATCATCTCTCAAAATTTCAACAAAATTGCTTTCTTAGTTTTCGACAAAAATGCATAAATTTTTTTCCGTCGGCTCCTGATCGATCATTCCGATTTTGTCATTTTTCTTCGAAACCTTGAATGATACATAATTTCTTTTTTCACGGATAATTTACGGATAAATCACTTAAAAAGATGAGCTATTTTGTTTCGTGCTGAAACCATTTTTCGAAAAGTTGTTTCGCCAACTTAGCGAAACATCCAATATTTTTTAAAATACAAGAGTGGCGATGTTTTTTTCTTCACGGATAATTTACGGATAAATCACTGAAAAAAATGAGCTACTTTTTTTCCGGCTGAAAGCATTTTTTGAAAAGTTGTTTCGCTAGGTTGATATCAACTTAGCGACACATCTCATATCTTTTCAAATATAAGAGAGGCAAAATTTATTTTTTCACGGATAAATTACGGATAAATAACGGCAAAATTTTTAGCTATTCCGAGTTTGATTCGCGAGAGTTTTTTTGCTAACTTTATGTACATTCCTGATTAGGTGAGGGACCCATTAGATCAATGGCAACGCATTGCCGTGGTCCTTTTAGAAATTGGTGCCTTTTCATTGGTGGTGGTCTATTTGGAAGGGTTACCAAAAGACAGTTACGGCATCCTTTAACAAACTTTCCAGCTTGTTTGTCTATTGAGGGCCACTCTTCTTTAGCTGTAAATCTTCTTTTCTTAACAGTTTCCCCAGGATGACCTTCATGGGCCAGCTGTTATATATGATCACGAATCATGATTCCTCTTGTCGGAATAGGAAAAAATAAATTGGTCAGCAACCCCCCAGGAGTTCTCTTGCAATTTGTTGACAACCTCTATTATTTTCTTATCTTTTTGACTTTCCGCAATTATCTATGAAATATTCATTGCTCGGGGATAATTTCGTTCCAATACTGCGAATACGTAGTTCCCGCTTTTCTTGTTGAATGAAGCTTCGGATTTCAATTGATATTGAGTCAGCTGTATTGAGTTTTCCAGAATGGTATATCACTTTAAATTTGAATTCTAGCCAGGGCCCCCGCTACCATGTGTGCGAAGTGTGCAATGCACACGGGCGCCATCCTTTTAGGGGCGCCAAAGTCCTGGGTCAAAAATCGCAAAAAAAAAATAAACAAAAATTAATGCTAAAATGAAAATGCTTGTATTTGATGCGTCTCTGTAAACGTTCTTCAACGCACATGTAGTTGTTCTCATTACCTGATGATACTGACCCATTAAGTATTTTACAATAAATATTTGAAAACAATTTATTCTCGACCCTCTCAAACCTAAGCATTTCAATAAGAATTCTTCTGATATTGCCTGTATCTGTAGCTTCTGGCGAGCGATCTTTCTCAAAGTTGAAAATCATTAAAAATTATTTAAGATCGACAATGCTTCAAGAAAGATTGTCTGGACTAGCAATATTAACAATTGAACAAGAAATTCTTGATGGTAGGTATCAATTTTAGCGATGTAATTGATGAATTTGCAACAAACGGCCAAGTCTAGGGAAATATCGCTACTATAATAGCACTTTTTTATTCTTCTACTGTACCTAGCTTTCATTTTTGATTTTATGGGGAAGTGAACTCGGTATTTTTCAAAGAAGTTCCTGCATATTTTTTAAAATACCTAAGTATAAGTAGAAAGTGATACTTTTATATGAATATATTCAGGGTGTTTCAGAATGAGGGACCATAAATTTGGGAACTTAATCCTCAGATGATTTTATGACATAAAGTTCCTATGGACCATAGGTCCCTGACGCACTGTTTCTGAGATACGAGGTGTTGAAATTAAAAAAAAAATTGGTTTCATGAAATTATTTTCTACACCGTACACGATTTTTTTTGCGTTTTGGTAGGTCATGAGTACGCATCGAGACACATTTTTTCCTATAAAAAATTTTCACCAGTGGCGTCCGTACAGACTTCTGTCCGAATATATTCGGTGGAAAAATTGGTACGCCAATGATTTTTCTCGAATTTTAAATTATTTTCGTAATCACCATATTATTCACAATAAGAATGTTTTCTTGAGTTTTTTGCCTGCCACGAATACTTTCTGAGAAAAAAAATAAAATGCAATCTCATCATGTGTTTGAATTCGTACTCATTTCCATAATAAGTTCCCGTGAATTCGGGGTCTTAATCTCCAGATGATTTTATGATATAAAGTTCCTATGGACTATGGCTCTCTGACGCATTGTTCCTAAGATAAGGGTGTTGAAAATAAAAAAAATGTTTGTGAAATTTACCATCTTAGATATTCTGTAAAATCAGCAGTCGAAATCAATTTTGCAAACATCAAATATGAAGGCGACTAAGCTGCCTTAATCTGTGTCCAGACGATTTTAGAAGTAGGTAATCAAAGAATTTCTTAACTCTCTTAGATGAAATTGCATTTTATTTTTTTTTCAGAAAGTATTCTTCGCCGGTAAAAAACTCAAGAAACCATTCTTATTGTGAATATGTGAATTATATGGTGATCACCTAAATAATTTAAAATTCGAGAAAAATTATTGGCGTACCAATTTTTGCACCGAATTTATTCGGACAGAAGTCTGTACGGACGCCACTGGTGAAAATTGAACATCATTTTGTTTAGGAAAAAATGTTTCTCAATGCGTACTCATAACCTCCGAAACCCAAAAAAAAATTGTGTACGGTGTAGAGAGTAATTTCATAAAACCAATTTTTTTTTAAATTCCAACACATTAGCGAATATTTCTGTTTTTTGTTCCTGAAAAAGATGTGATTTTTAGTTTTGGCTTATTTTATAGTATTTAACAACAGAGTGTCTGTACCCTACTAGTCAAGAAAATACTTCAAAGTGGTTGTGAACAAGAATTTATTTTGAGTTATTTATTTCGTTATGATTTTATTCTGTTTGTTCTGTTGTGTTTTGTTTGTTTTATTTTTTGGTTTACAAAGAAATATCTAGTTTTTGACTTCTAAAGTTCAGTTTTTCAATATATTTCAAGCACCTAGCTACCTTCCCACCTAATAAATAAAAAAATCCAAAATGCCTTAAGGGGCGCCAAAATTCTTTTTGCACACAGGCGCCAGTAGCCCTTACGGGGGCCCTGATTCTAGCTGGAGGTTTCGAAGTTGGTTTGAATTTCAAAGGGTTTGTGGTCCCCTACCAGTTCGAATTCTGATACGGCAAAATAGTAATAAAAACGTTCAACGGACCATACCAGCGCTAAACTTTCCTTTTCTGTTTGTGAGTATCTTCGTTCGACAGCTGAAAGGCTAGTTCGATAGGTAATTTAATCTTCAGCTACCTACTATGAATGCTATTATTAATTTTGTAGTCTATTCTATTGTATTTTGTTGTTTCCTGCCTTGCTCTGCCCTGCTCTAATACTTGAATTCCTCAATTTTGAAAAATCGTTATTTCCGACCCAGAAAACTTCCAGATATCAATTTTGATTAGAATCGGATCATAATTACAAAACTCGTCCGCCATATTGATGCCGCCATCTTGAATTTTCCAATTTTGGCGGAAGAATCAGCATTGTCGAACCCAAAAACCCCCAGATACTAATTTTGAATGAAATCGAATGATAATTACAAAACTCATCCGCCATTTTGAAGCCGCCATTTTGAAGTCGCCATTTTGTTTTTTTCTATAAAAAATATTTCATGATGCATTGTCACCAGAATTGTGTACACCTGCCATATTTCAAATCAATCGGACGATTAGAAAAGTGTCATATTCAACTTGCAAGATTGGATTACAGAGAGACAGACAGACAGACAGACACCGGGACAGGTGAAACTAAATAAAAGCTTGTAACAACCATATTATACGGTTTCGATTATTGATGGGTTCGGTACGAATAAACGTATGGAATAGTTAAGTCCTACACTGAAAGAACAATTTGGTTGAATTAACTAAGAATCATTAACTATCACCAAATCCGTTATTGAAATATGGCTTATTAAACATTTGTTTTGGTGAAACAAATTATTTGTTTACATCTTGATTAATAAAGACTTATTCAAGGTTATCTTCTATTTATTCCATCATAATATTCATTTGTTGATGATAAATATACATTTTGCTTTGCATAATGAATGCATCATAAGTATGAATAAATATTTCTTTTCAAATACTAACAACCACCAAACAAGTTTTTATCACAACAAAATAACTGTTAATAGTTATTATGTAGCTGAGATTAATTTTATCACTATTAATTTAAATTAATTTATTATTCGTATATGTTTGTTTATAAGTGCAACATGAAAACACTTTCTTTATTGTTAATTAACAAATATTTTGTTTCCTGGAATAACTTGTTTTATTTCTGTGAGAAAATATTTTGGAGGATTATTTGGGAATTAATTATCTACTGATAATTGTTTCATTCATGAGAGCCGGTATATATTTCCACCTCCAGATAAAGTTCCAGATAAAAAAATGACGGATATAACTATCCGATATCAGTTGGGGTTATCCGTCAGTTTGATATCTGATGGAACGTTATCTGCAGGTGAAAATATCGAGCCCTTATGAATGAAAAATTTAAAAGTAGGTGAATAATTCCCAAATAAACCTATCAAAATATTTTCCCACAGAAAAAACAAAACTCAATGAATATATTATAGTTATTCCAAGAGACAAAATATTTGTTCATTAATAATGAATACCTACCTATCACAAAATTGAACTGTCCACTTTAATTTATAATTGCTTGGGGGAAACAGTAAAGAAACGATTCATTTTTCATTCAATTAATATATTTTTAACTTCCTCATTAGAAACAAAAATACATAGTTCTCATATATAAATAAAATACATAGAATGAAACATAAAACAAAACCAATTCCACTATTTTTTGGTTCAATATATATAAACTGTAATCTATATAAGAAACAAAGTGTTTAAACATTATCAAATTCAAAAATGATTACCCCTATTATTATTCTATTCTTGGTTGATATAGATGTTATAAATTTGCAACTATCCCCAACAACATGTATGCTGTTGGGAATGTGAAAAATATTTTGAAATCTATAATATGACATGTTTTTGATGAGTCAATTATGTCATATGCCTCTAGAGTTCTGTTGATTCCACAACTGAGTAACTTTTCATAAAAACAATTTTAATAAATCAAAATCTTCTTTTACCAGGCACTCCTCTATTGATGGTTTCACCATCTGATGTGTTGCATCTGACTGATGTGGTTGTGGAATATCTTCAACTTCAATTAAATGTATTTCTGAGGGGGTTCTTCGACATCAATGTGACTGACGCTGAAAATTTCAAGAATCTTAACATGTTACTCTTTTTATGTTTTTTGGAGTGTCTACGAAAACTAAAAAGTAATTAGCAATTACTACCTACAATCTCTCAAACTCAACAACTGAATTTGCTGTTCGTATAGCTCCGGTCTAGGTTTTATGGTTATGATTGGATATCCGTATGATATGATTTCTATAGATATCCTGGATTTTTATTCACGATTGACTCATACATTTTTTTGATTTCTTTGAAAGCCTATAAATTCATAAGCCATTTGAGAAGGTGAGGTACTTACGTTCAAAATCTCTCAGCATCTCCTCGGTGACGCCACATTCCGAGAGAAAGAAAGAAAAATCTTTCATTGTTTTTTGTTACACTAACACTAATACTAGCCAAACCAGGACATTCAGATTCAGCAAGCCATCAGGAATAATTCTGGAATCTGGAACCGTTGGTGTTGGCTGATCTTCAGACAACGCTAGAATGGTTAGCGGCGCTACCCGACCAACCGTGTTTGTACCGGAATTTACACTCAGACAAATAAAGTTTATTATCATTTATGATTGTAGATTAACTATGAACAAATGATTCGTTCAAATATCACATCCTAAACATAATAAACATAAACAAAGAATTATCAACAGTTAACTCTACATTTATTGATAATCACCAAATGATATTGATTGAAAATCAAACTTATTGATAAATACATTTCAATCTCTCTAATAAATAATTTATTTATAATAAAATTATTTTGTTTATAACTACTGAATATAGCTGCACCAAATCGTTTGTTTCTAGTGAATATCGAAACATATTACTAATAGTAATATATTCACAAATGAGCCATATTCGTTGTGAATCTCATTTAATAATTTTCAACAAATTTGGCAATAACAAATATTTAATAACTAAAACTGAGAATTTTCTTTCAGTGTATACTTGCTTCTCGGGCTCCCTGACCTGTGTTTACGAGTCACCTCACTTTGGGAATCTCCAACAATCATCTTTCATTCGAGTCACAGGACAGTCCGTATGTTCCAACTGGGTCACAGACGTAATTCGCTCTTTGACCCATTTGGAACCGAAAAATCCGAAACCGTATAAAACTAGGAAGGATCATTTTTATCGTGCTATCGATAGTAAATCATACGACGTCGCGTTGTTCGAATACCGTTCATCCTTCACGGTATCTCAACAAATAATATTGTTTGAAGTCGGATTCGGCAATTGGGTATGGCAAAAGTCGGATGAAGAATAGATTTACATGAACATAAATATATGAAGAGGAAAAAATACCGATCTAACATACTCGTAAGAATACATTGCACTTTGGGTTTCAAAGTTGTTGTCTGTGAGGCAGCACAAAACCTCATTTTCAAAGGCATGCCAAGTTTCGTTCCAGCTCCTTCCTTCGAACTTATCAATACAGCTTGGAAGGAGCCTGCTGTAGACGTGGGGTTCGGGTTACTTGATTCTACCCGTCGCATGGTGTGAGGGAGTTGGTACTCGGACATGACATAACCGATGCTGCTATGGTCTCCCACATAATTCTGTACCTGTAATTTGATCCTTGAAATTAATAATATAATATTTTATTCATTCACTGTACTCTCACAAACACAGAGAAAAACATTTGTTTGAAACAACGAAAAATGATTTGAACTCAATAAATTTAAGCTTTCAATAGGCTGAAACAAACTTGTTTGTTATCTGAAGAATACAACTTCTTTGGGTTTTCCAAAGAAATATTTCTTTCATTCAACTGGAGTAATATTCGAGACTAAGAATCCGTTGTTTTCAAAGTAAAGAAATATTTTATTGGTTCAAATTTAAGGGCAATAACATCAAGGCTGTACTAAGTTCAATTCAAATAAATGATAATTTAATATGAGTACGTATGTTGCTTTAGTTTCACAGACTAGTGTGCCAGCAGATCAACCTTGTAGATAGATCCATCTTTCACGTAGATTAGTATTTTTCAATTCAATTACCGAA
Organism: Adalia bipunctata; assembly: GCA_910592335.1. NCBI lineage: Eukaryota > Metazoa > Arthropoda > Insecta > Coleoptera > Coccinellidae > Adalia > Adalia bipunctata. The sequence continues at coordinate 42,040,170 of OU342952.1, read as the reverse complement.
TAGGAAAATATTGGCAGCTGTAAAAATTGGAAGAAAAATTACAGCAACTGCCGATAGAATTCGTTCAATAATGCTGACCATTAAATTCGAATTCATAGTGGATTCGCATTTCAAACAATTCGAAATATGGGTCTGAAGTATATTGAGAATGTATTTCAAAGAGAAGTCAGAGAATGCTGCCATCAACAAAACTCAAACGATGACAATGACATAATTAACTCTCTAGATTCCATGCGGTTACATTATTTGTTGGCTGGCTTTGAATAATTTTACGCGTGCGTATAGACTATTGGCGAGAAGGAAGTTCCCTGTTGTATACTCCATTCACATTTATAAAGTATCCCGGTTGGCCAGGTTTTAGGTTTATCAAGTTTTTTCCCCTAGAACAGACGCAGGTTGGCACTCGTGAAAATTAAACAACGTTGCCAATGTTAATTCGCTAATTTATCCCCTCAATATTCTTGAAGTGTGCTGATAAGAGAAATGTCAAGTTTGATTAATAAACAATAAAAGTCTGATTCACTTGAAAGATATTTCGCTTTCTGAAATAAAAAACTATAAAAACTGTTCGGTAAGGGTTGATCACATTTACTTTAACAAATATAAATATATTCATCACGCCAGGAAACTAAAAATGCCGAAGGTAGTGACGAAAAAGCAGAGACAAACTATGAGGAAGAATTGAAATCTGCTCATTCAAAAAGTATCAATTTGGAATCAACACTTTATCATACCAGCTATCCAACATTTTTAACGTATTTGTGTAAAAACCAAGGTATTATATTTTATGAGAATAGATATTTATTTTTTAGCTGCACATAAACACAAACAGGAGGATTTTAAGTGAAAGAGACGACAAAGAATTTCCTTCTATTGGTGCACCAAAAAAGACATTGACTGAAGACTTCATTTTGAAAAAAGATCTGCAACGACAAATTTGGAATTATAATTCGAAACATGAACATTTTTCGATTGATGATCTACTCACTTTTGCAAAATAACATTTGGAATATAACGGAGGACGGACATCACTTAAATCATGAAATCAATGGGTTACAAATACAAAAGGGTAAATGAACGCAAAATTTTATGTGAACAAAAACATGTTGTTGCAGACAAAATTACTTTCCTGCGCAAATTTTGATTTGTGTTTCTACATGAAACTTGGATTTACCAAAACGATACTTCAGTTCGTCGCTGGACACATGAATCGGATATGATGAGTAATCCATCCAAAATTGAATCAGAAGGAAAACGTTTCACAGTTCTACACGCAGGAAGTAATTTCGGGTTTTTAGAAGGTTCTGATTTCATTTTAGATTAAAAAACAATGACCGTGACTATCACAAGACAATGACCAGTGAAATTTTTCAGAATTTGGTTATTAATCAACTGATTCCATCTTTAGCTAAGATTCCTGTGAAATGTGTGGTGGTAATGGACAATGCACCATATCATTCGGTTCAATTGTATAAACCACCCACCTTTTCCAGCAAAAAAAGCGAGATGCAGGATTGGTTGATTAAAAACAAGATTGATTTTAATCAAAATTTTACCAAGAAACAACTTTGGAATTTGATATTACCTCATCGAACTGACAGACAGAGACGATATGTGTTGATGACCTTTTGAAGGAGCATGAGGTTCTTAGATAACCCCCATACCATTGTCAGTACAATCCTATTGAAATGGCATGGACGTTTTGTAAGAACTCCTATAACAAAAACATAAATTCGCATCCATATACAACGGATATAGTGTTGAATTTATGGAGTCTGGCTCTTTCAAAATGTACATCAGATATGTGGCAAAATTTTTATTTACATTGTGAAAGAGTCAAAAACTTATCACAGAGGACTGGAAGAAACACATGGGTAATCTTCCAATGGCAGATATTCCTCCATTCGTTATTTCATTGGGAGAATCTGATTCAGATTCAGAATTTTCTGAGGGTTACTCTGACTCAAACAATTATCTAATGGATATGGAATAATATGTAGAGGAAATTCTGAGAACTCGTCTCTTCCACTTAAAATGGGGAGTTCAAAATGGATGGAGGTTCAAAAACTCCAAAAGGAACATTACTAGTGTAAGTTCAACAGAACCCTTTATCCGGCAGTGTGAAAGACCTAACGTTTGGATATTCTAGTAGTGCAATAATGTCGAATACCCTCCTTATTCAACTAGTACTCTATCGAAGATTTTCTACGATCAAGGAGGTTCAACTGAATCAAACAAAATGACAAAAAGCCTATACTATGGAAAAGGAAGTTGCTGCAAACCACCTAGATAGAAAAATAACCAATCAGGAATCTGGGAAAGAATTGCTTGGAGGGCCAGATCTGCTCAGAAGACCTTCGTTGTCAAGGACCAAATGTAGGTTATATTATTTATTATTTCCTGATGATTTTCTATCTCCTTTTCTGTTGCAGATATGATTTCAAGATATTTTTTCAGTCTCAATCCAAAAGAAAGATAAAATGTTGTTCCTGAAGAAGATTCCATCCATTATAAATATGTCAGCCTATTCTTTGAAAAAATTCCAAAACCTCTATACTTACTCAGAGAGGTTTTTATCTTTGTGCTCTTGTATCATAGTTAAAAATGTATGGTGTCCTGTTCGAATCTGTTTTGCTATTACTCTCGCTATTACTGTAATTGCTTTGAACATGCTATAATGTTTGATACATCAAATAACCTAACCTTTCTTTGCTCAAAGAAACATATACATGTAACAATGTTAGAAAATAATGTTTTGTGATTGAAAATTATGGACGTTTTATATATTCAAATCCAATTTCTTTATTGAGTTGCCGTTTTCTCAAGTTTTTGTATCCAATCATTATATGCCAGTTTGAAAAAGAATCTTTATTAATGATTGTATTCATAGCCTCCATGAGTAGACTTTTTTGAATTCAATATTAGGTACTGCTTACATCAGAAGTTTTCACCTGAACTCTTCCATGTGTGCAATTCTCTTGAAAAATTACTAATTGAATATTGTTAAATAATTATGTCTTAAGCTGTAATGCCATTGAAATTATGTATGGAAATTACATTATGAATTATACTGTATATATCTTATTTCATCCCATTGTACTTTGATTTTTTTTTTTCGAATAAACTATCACAAAGTAACGGACTATTCTGGCCATTATTTTTCAGTGAAATTTCAACACTCGATTCTTGTCTTCCGTACGAGTAAATAGCATAACTGAATCTTCCAACCATGTTAATATATGTGAAATATTTCCAGTATTAACAGAGAAAAAAGTTTCTTCAACATTCGCCAGGTCTCTGGAATTATTGAATTCACATAATATTTTCTCAAATTCATTATTTTCCCAAAGTAAATAAACATTTCGATAAATACGTAATTAGGTACTACGACTCTTATCAAGAAAGGGCAACATTGCTCAATCATCTGACAGAAAAATGACTATAACCTAACATTTTCAAAAAATACACGGTGAAATCTGTCAGAATGTCATGGCCAACCGGTATACTTTATAAATGTGAATGGAGTATATATTAAGGTTTAAAGCAGTCTACAGGGTGTCCCACGGTCGAGTGCCTATTAGACGTTTCTGGAGAACTGGACAAATTTTAAATCCGAAAATTGGTATTATGATATTATTGGAAATTCTTCACAGACCGAAAATATTTTGGAGCTTGAGCACTTCCGGTTATACCAGGAGTGGAAATAAATTTGTTGAAAAAATATTTTTTTCAATATTTTCGTTTCTGATATGATTGGGTATTCAATGCTGAATACATTTCTGTTGAAACCATTGTATTCATTCGAATAGTTTTAAAAATATCGAAAAAAAAACCTGGAAAAATGTCTAATATTCATAGTCAGTGTTATGTTCATTATTCTTATTCTGAATATTCTGAGTGTAAACCGTTCTCACAATGTCAAAGGTCAAAGTAGAAGAAAGTGGAAAGTTCATGCATCGTTTGAATTTCATAAATATTATCACAGGGTGTTTCAAATTTTGTGTCGAAAACTGTGATCGAAAATTGGCCATATCTTCTGTTTTTCAAATAAGAACCCTATTTTTTTGCGTGTGATTCTGCGAAGAAAAATAGTGATAGCATTCTCAGATGTTCTTGTTTCTAAATTCTGTAATTCCCGTGATATTTGAGCTTCACTGGATTCCTGTTATACGTAGAGTCAAATTCATCTTATCTTTTGTATGAGAATTTGTGACCAAAGAAGATGAATTATCCCATTAATAATTCACAGGTGACAGGTCTTATTAATAGTTGTTACTATACTCCATTCACTTTTATAAAGTATCGCGGTTTGCCATGAAATTTTGACACATTTCACCGTATATATTTTGAAAATGTTAGGTTATGGTCATTCACTGTCAGATACGCCTACAACGTTGCCGTTTCTGCTAAAAAATCGTAGTAATTACGTATTTATTAAAATGTTCCTTTGGGAAATCAATGAATTTGAGAAAATATCATGTTGATTCAGAAGACATTTAACTACATTTTTGCACAACCTGAAATACTCCAGTATGAAAATGTAGTAGTTCTACGAAACCTGCGCCACAGTTGAATCTTCGAAGAACTAACTCCATTTACAAAGTTGAAAAAGAGTAAATAGAAAGTAGACCTGGCAATGTCGCTTAATTTTCACGAGTGCCAAACTGCGTCTGTTCTAGGGGAAAAAACTTGATAAACCTAAATCATAGCCAACCGCGATACTTTATAAAAGTGAATGGAGTATATGGTTTTATTAGAGCACTATAAAGATAGGTATGCTAGATAGACCTGGCTCTATGGTTGATTGGGTCCAACCATAGCATGCCGAAAAAAGTCATCACAAGTTCTCTCATTCCGAAAATATGCTCATTCAATTACCGATTTCATTTCTCTAGATTACAGATTTCATTTCTCTAGATTACAGATTTCATTTCTTTCCTTTACAAATTTCATTTAATTCGAAGAGATCTGTAATTTTCGAGTCTATGATTGGGCCCAGAATGGCGGTGTTTTTTTTGTGTTTTGTGTTTTTTTTGACCTCATATGGACTTCGACGATTATTTATAAACATTTTCATGATTTTTGGTCGATATTGAGAAAGTGGTTCTGCTAACTTAACGTTAAGTTAGCAAAGCCACCTAGTAGAAAAAAAATTGAGGACACGGCAATTGTTTTTCTTTCGCGACAAATTCGGGACAGTTATTCGACAATTAATGCAATAGAAAGTGAGTCGATTACGAATGCGCTGTTGCCAAAAATGCGATAATACTAGAAAAATTTCGAACTCGTGGGAAAAAGACGTAAAATAAAAAAGAAGGAATGTATTTTTCGAGTTTTTTTTAACTTCATATGGACTTCGACAATTACTCGACAATTATTTATAACCATTTTCATGATATTCGGTAGATATTGAGAAAGTGGTTCTGCTAACTTAACGTTAAGTTAGCAAAGCCACCCCGTAGAAAAAAAATTAAGGACGCGACAATTTTTTTTCTTTCACGACAAATTCGGGACAGGTATTCGACAATTAATGCAATGGAAAAAGAGTCAATTACGAATGCGCTGTTGCCAAAAATGCGATAATTCCAGAAATATCACGAACTCGTGGGATAAAGACGTGAAATAAACAAGAAGGAATGGATTTTTTGTGTTTTTTTCACTTCATATGGGCTTCGACAATTACTCGACAATTATTCATAACCATTTTCATGATATTTGGTCGATGTTGAGTAAGTGGTTCTGCTAACTTAACGTTATGTTAGCAAAGCCACCCCGTAGAAAAAAAAATAAGGACGCGACAATTTTTTTTCTTTCATGACAAATTCGGGACAGGTATTCGACAATGCAATAGAAAAAGAGTCAATTACAAATGCGCTGTTGCCAAAAATTCGATAATTCCAGAAATATCACGAACTCGCGGGAAAAAGACGTAAAATAAACAAGAAGGAATGGATTTTTTGTGTTTTTTTACTTCATATGGGCTTCGACAATTACTCGACAATTATTTATAACCATTTTCATGATATTTGGTCGATATTGAGAAAGTGGTTCTGCTAACTTAACGTTAAGTTAGCAAAGCCACCCCGTAGAAAAAAAAATTGAGGACGCGACAATTTTTTTTCTTTCACGACAAATTCGGGACAGTTATTCGACAATTATAGACATGCCTATTTATGAGGTTTTTCGGATTCATCCCGTTTCCTGATTGATTTCCTCGAAGATTCTGTGACGCCTTCTTCCTTGGGAGTCGCATTCAAAGATGATATGAGGGGCATTTTCTTCCTCTTCACAGCGAAGTCTGCAATCCACGGGTTCTCCAAGTATTCCTTTGGTGTTCAGATGTTTTCTAAGGCCGCAGTGTCCCTACTATTAAACGCGCCTTTGTTCTGTTTAGATTCAGAAAGTCAGCCGTCAAGGTTTGTCTCGTGTGTCCTACCATGACTTCGCTGTGCGTTTGCCCGTCGCTCTGTTCCCAGTGCTGTCGCTGTCTTTGTTTTATCCACTCCTCAGTCAGGATCCTGCATCGGTTTTTGCTGATTCCAAGCACAGGTTCTGGCCCTCTGAATGGCGTTTCAGATGCTTGTCATGCTAACTGGTCTGCTTTTTTTATTACAAGCTTTTATTTAGTCTCACCTGTCCCAGTGGCATTTAGACATTCCGTACTCACGTACGGCACCAAGCGCGAGGGGCGCTATGCCATTGGCCTGACGAACTCGAACTGAGAAACCATTCACACTTCGACTGCGAAACAGCGTATAATACCAATAGGTATACTACATTCACTTTTATAAAGTATCGCGGTTTGCCTTGAAATTTTGACACATTTCACCGCATATATTTTGAATATGTAAGGTTATGGTCATTGCACTGTCAGATACGCCCACAACTTTGTCGTTTCTGCTAAAAAATCGTAGTAATTACGTATTTATCAAAAAGTTCATTTACTTTGGGAAATTAATGAATTTGAGAAAATATTATGTTGATTCAGAAGACATTTAAATACATTTTTACACAACCCGAAATACTCCAGCATGAAAATGTAGTAGTTCTACGAAACCTGCGCCACAGTTAAATCTTCGAAGAACTAACTCCATTTACAAAGTTGAAAAAGAGTAAAAGAAAGTAGACTTGGCAATGTCGCTTGATTTTCACGAGTGCCAACCTGCCTCTGTTTCAAGTGAAAAAACTTGATCACTAAATCATGGCCAACCGCGATACTTTATAAAAGTGAATGGAGTATATGGTACTCGTATAAGACCTAAGCGTAATTCAATTGAAGTTCGGTATTTATCATTTCATTCATCTAGTTGAGAGTGGAATTATTCCAAGTGATGAATGAATATTTACTGGTAATATAGGTAATTTATATTCTGCAGCATCCAAATGGAATACTTTTGAAATGAAGAGTTATAAAAAAATAACTTTTCAATTTTGAAGCAATGAAATGAAAACCTCTAGTGCGAATGGGGTACAATCATTTCGTACGTTTTCTCTACATGAAAATTCGATTAATTCAATCACTTTCCATAAAAATCCAAGATACAATCTTATAAGTAGTAGGTAGTAGTAGGGTTGGGTTACAGTTCAGACTAAAAACATCTCTACCTACCCAATTGAAAAATTAAATGGAGATGAGAATAGGTTATTGGTTTCTTAGTTCGAGTTCGTCGCCCAATGGCATAGCGCTATTCTAGTTTGGTGCCGTACGTGAGTACGGAATGTCTAAATGCGTCCCGGTGTCTGTCTGTCTGTCTGTCTGTCTGTCTATAATCAAATCTTGCAAGTTGAATATGACACACTTCTAATGGTTCGATTGATTTGAAATTTGGCAGGTGTACATAATTCTGGTGACAATGCATCATGAAATATTTTTTATAGAAAAAACAAAATGGCGGCTCCAAAATGGCGCATGAGTTTTGTAATTATCATCCGATTCCGTTCGAAATTAGTATGTGGGGGTTTTTGGGTTCGACAATGATGATTCTTCTGTCAAAATTGAAAAATTCAAGATGGCTGCTACAATATGGCGGACGAGTTTTGTAATTATGGTGCGATTCTATTCAAAATTGGTATCTGGGGGTTTTCTGGGTCGGAAATTACGATTCTTCAAAATTGAGGAATTCGAGATGGCGGCTTCAATATGGCGGATGAGTGTTGTTATTATAAAAGCTTGTCTTGAAAAATGATTTTTTTATTATATCTTGTTTATTGCTCCCTATTCCCTTGTGACCTGACATCCACATCAAAGTGACCTTGTTGTGTTGTGTGCCAGCTCCAGAAGGTCCTGGAGGCATTCCCAGACGAGTCTAGGCTTTATATGTGTCGAGTTGAGGGCTTTGATGGAGATCTGGCTGTCAGAGAGAATGAGGATGTGTTTCGAGATGTGTTTTCTTTGGTGGCCACTTTCCAGGTTCTTCTGTTTGCGTGTCCTAATGGCATGTGTTTCAGCTTGAAATATCCTGGCGTGTTTGACGAGAGGTATTATGTAATCCCTTCTTGGCCTCACTTCATGTATTCCTGCTCCTGTTCCTTCATCTGTCTTTGAACCGCCTGTGTACCAGACTATTTCTGCAGATGATTGTAATTTTATACTCGAGTCCCATCTGTTCCAGTCGAGCTGTGTTTTGAATGATTATGATTACTTTATTCATTCAACATATAACAATAAACATATGATCTAAAATACATTTGAAACCGAAAAGAAGACCGTGAAACCTGAGCCAGGCTCGTGGTTTTCACAATCTTTCCTCGTTTATTGAATAAAGAAAACATTCGACCATAAATCCACAACCATTTTTCCAGAACAACTGAAACAAAAAAAACAAATATTCAATGCAAAGACCTTTGGGGAGAGAGAGCGATAAGAGACTAAAAATAATAATGTGTTTCCCTTTCATACTACTTTAAAATATCACTGAACTTTTCAAAGTTTTCTACCTCATAGTCCATTAATGTGTCCCTATTTCTTTTAAACCTTGTATTCATATTCCTCATCGAAGCTGGCAGAAGATTAAGGAATTTAGGACCCATGAAGCAAAGGTTTCTCTGTAAATGACTCTTCTGCAAGAATGGCACTACTACTGATGCATTTTGTTTGAATCTTGTGGGATAACTGTGATCAACATAATTTCTATTGTTTCTGATTTGATGAATCAAAGAATTGAAGACATATAACTGTCTGATATTAAGTTCATTTGATTTTGAAAATAATAGTTCGGAATTGAATGTTTTTCTCACGTTTAATATGACCTTCAAAATAAATTTTTGAACAATTTGCAAGCCCTCCAATGCATTGTTATAAGAGCCCCCCATAAACCTATTCCATTTTGACTCCACTAACGATTCATAAACCTTAAGTAGACATACTCTATTAGTTGTTTCACGGAGCATATAAAAAATAGGTAATAATAGGTAATAGGTAATAATAGGTAATACTTGGGGGTCACGATAGAGCCAAGTTTGACATGGTCACGCCACATTGCAGCGGTCACAGCTAGAGCCAGACAGATGACCTACATGATCCAGAGGACATTCAGAGGTTGCAGCCCGTCAACATGCAAGTTACTATATTGCAACTACGTACGCCCTCTGTTGGAATATGCTGGACCTGTGTGGTGTCCATCTCTCAGGAGCGACCAACATCTCCTGGAGTCGGTGCAGCGATGGAATACTAGGATTCCTTTTGGTTTGATAAGACCAGACTATCCCACTCGCTTGAGGATCATGAACCTGGATACTTTCGAGGATCGGCGTAGCAGGGCGACCTCATCGTTACGTACAGGGCATTGAATGGACTGTTTGGGGTGAGCCTGGACCACTTGTACAAAAAAAAGCACCACACAACTTCGAGGCCATAACTTCAAACTTGGGAAGGAGAATTTCAGGACCACACAACGTCGAACCTTCCTATCAAATAGAGTCTTCGACAGGTGGAATGGGCTCCCACAGAGTGTGGTTGGTGCAACCTCGGTCAACACTTTCAAAAACCGATTTGACCAGTATGTGCGGGAGTTGATCTCTTAGTTACCTGTATGCCAGTTAGCGATTACTTTTGTTTTCATGGTGTGATTTTTATTTTTTTCCCTATAATTTGAGCATTGTATTATTTTGGGTTATTGAGTTTATGGGCTTTTTGCCCCAACTCTTATTGTAATTATAATAATAATCTCTCTGAAGCCCATCAGTGTTGAAAGTAATATACTGTAAGTAGTCAATGTAGAAGTCTAAACACTGTTATGAGAACCACTGTTTATTGTTTAGGACGACATGTTTCGATTTTTACAAATCATCATCAGGTCCATGAAAGCTAAAAGGTATTAAAAATACAACGTAAGTACAAAACTTGGTAAGCTGCCTGAAATAAGAGTGAAGGTGTAAAATCTTATAAATGTGTACGTTTGTTGTCTTATTCTGAATTTTGAATTTATGGTCAAGAGCGTAAAATGACAAAAAAGGGGGGTGAAAGGTGTCAACAACAAAAGAACAAGGACACAAGCGTTATAATTCAAATTATGAATTTGTACTGTGCAACAGGCAAACGACGTTTTTGCTGTTATATAGGTACTTACCAATATAGGTTCTGAAAATTACATGCGTGGTCAAGTTTCTTCAAGTATCAAATAAAATAATCAAATTCGCCCTGGGCCGTATTATGAAACATCAAAAACGAAAAACAAGAACAGATTTTAATTGTGTCTTCCGTATTCACTGGGAAGGTGGAAATCTCGTAAAACAAACATGTGAAATATTCTTTCAGCCTGCCGCAAACAAGGGACGGAAATGTGCGACACATGTTGAAAATATAGAATATTATGATTATGAACGTCAGGTTAAAATGGAGTGGTCACAGAAGAGGTATCATCTTCTTAATTATGCAAAAACTAGGACATATGAAATTTATGATTTTCGGTCCCCTCGCCTGTGACGGTCAAGGAGGAAGGCCATTTATTTAAATTGGTCACTCAGAAATGAGAAGAGGGGGGGTCTCACGCACTGAAATAAGACTCAAAGGGGGGAACTTGGAACAAACTCAAACTCGAATCAATCTATAGGTGTCCTGTATTGTGTTGGTCATCTTCGCATTAAGTGTCTTCACCGTACTATCCTTCAAGTGTTTGTAGATTTCCAATTCTTCAATTACTTCCTGTCTGAAACCAAAGTTACATTGGTGTAGCAAGGTGGAATTCTCTGATACGTCAAAATGGTGTTTTTCGGTTTTAAGGTGTACACCGAAAATTGACTTATTATTGTCTTGGATTCTTTGGCTAGTGATGTGTTCTTTGATTCTGGCTTCAACAGCTCTACCACTCCTACCGACGTAGACTGCATTGCATCCGGGGGTCCCACAGTTGAGTTTGTAAACTCCTGACTTCTTCAGTGTTGGAATTACATCTTTGTTGTGTACTAGATGTTGTGTAATAAGATTGGTTGGTTTAAAAGCTACCTTGAAGTTGCCAAAACTCCTAAGTATCCTTGACATTTGTGAAGAAATTTTACCGTAGAATGGTAGGCTGATGAATTTGGTCCTTTCTTGTTCTGCATTTTCAGTTGCGGCCGCACTTTCTTCGTTATTTCCTTGAGCACTTCCTGAGGTGCTATCTGTTATCCTTCGTTGGCATTTGATGATTAAGTTCTCGACAGTTTCAGGACTGAAGCCATTTTCAGATGCTATGAACTTGATGTTTTCGATTTCTATCTTCTTGCGATCTTCATCCAGTGGGATTCTGAGCATACGGTGAATATGAGAAGTGAGGGCTGAAATTTTGTGGTTGTAAGGATGACATGAAGAATTGTGAACCGAATGGCTGGTTTGAGTGGGCTTTCTAAAAATATCGAACCTAATACCCCCCGCGACTCTTTCAAGCGTGATGTCCAGGAAATTCAAAGCGTTGTTTTCTTCTAGTTCTAATGTAAAATTTATTTGGTTGTGTAGATTGTTGAGCCATTGGTGAAATGAATTAAGCTCTGAAATGGAGCCTTTCCAGCCAATCAGAATGTCGTCCACGTATCTGTGCCAGAATAGGACGCTATTTATAAACGGATTCGATCTATTGAACACCAGACTATTCTCAAAATATGACATAAAGATTTCGGCGAAGAGGGGTGACAAAGAATTACCCATACTAAGTCCGTCCTTTTGTGTGAAAATTTTACCTTCGAAAGAGAAAAAGTTTTGTTCTAGGCATAATTTCGTCAGAATAGACAAACTGGTTTTCAGTTCCTCAGATAAGTCTGAATTTCTCAATATTGACTTGAAGATTTGCAACGTCTGTTGAAGAGGCACTGTAGTGAACAAATTCGTCACGTCAAATGAAGCTAATATGAACTGATCCCCTGTGGAGAAATTATTTTTTTAGAACAGAACAATTTTACAGAGTCAAAGAACACTGTCGTCAGAGACTACAACAACAGATTCAAAACCCTGGTCAAGCACTTTGGGCCGAAAATTTCAAATAATTATAGGCAGTTCTTACCTATGAACTTTTGCCAACCAAGATTATACGGACTGCCCAAAATACATAAAGAGAACATCCCCATTCGACCGGTTGTTTCCTTCGTGGGCAGTTTAGCTCACAAGCTGTCGAACTTTTTGAATAAACTTTTATCTAGCCAACTTGACTTAAAATCACAATATAGCCTAAACAACAGCTTTGAATTGATAGACAAAATCAATAATTTCTCCACAGGGGATCAGTTCATATTAGCTTCATTTGACGTGACGAATTTGTTCACTACAGTGCCTCTTCAACAGACGTTGCAAATCTTCAAGTCAATATTGAGAAATTCAGACTTATCTGAGGAACAGATACGTGGACGACATTCTGATTGGCTGGAAAGGCTCCATTTCAGAGCTTAATTCATTTCACCAATGGCTCAACAATCTACACAACCAAATAAATTTTACATTAGAACTAGAAGAAAACAACGCTTTGAATTTCCTGGACATCACGCTTGAAAGAGTCGCGGGGGGTATTAGGTTCGATATTTTTAGAAAGCCCAATCAAACCAGCCATTCGGTTCACAATTCTTCATGTCATCCTTACAACCACAAAATTTCAGCCCTCACTTCTCATATTCACCGTATGCTCAGAATCCCACTGGATGAAGATCGCAAGAAGATAGAAATCGAAAACATCAAGTTCATAGCATCTGAAAATGGCTTCAGTCCTGAAACTGTCGAGAACTTAATCATCAAATGTCAACGAAGGATAACAGATAGCACCTCAGGAAGTGCTCAAGGAAATAACGAAGAAAGTGCGGCCGCAACTGACAATGCAGAACAAGAAAGGACCAAATTCATCAGCCTACCATTCTACGGTAAAATTTCTTCACAAATGTCAAGGATACTTAGGAGTTTTGGCAACTTCAAGGTAGCTTTTAAACCAACCAATCTTATTACACAACATCTAGTACACAACAAAGATGTAATTCCAACACTGAAGAAGTCAGGAGTTTACAAACTCAACTGTGGGACCCCCGGATGCAATGCAGTCTACGTCGGTAGGAGTGGTAGAGCTGTTGAAGCCAGAATCAAAGAACACATCACTAGCCAAAGAATCCAAGACAATAATAAGTCAATTTTCGGTGTACACCTTAAAACCGAAAAACACCATTTTGACGTATCAGAGAATTCCACCTTGCTACACCAATGTAACTTTGGTTTCAGACAGGAAGTAATTGAAGAATTGGAAATCTACAAACACTTGAAGGATAGTACGGTGAAGACACTTAATGCGAAGATGACCAACACAATACAGGACACCTATAGATTGATTCGAGTTTGAGTTTGTTCCAAGTTTCCCCCCTTTGAGTCTTATTTCAGTGCGTGAGACCGCCCCCCTTCTCATTTCTGAGTGACCAATTTAAATAAATGGCCTTCCTCCTTGACCGTCACAGGCGAGGGGACCAAAAATCATAAATTTCATATGTCCTAGTTTTTGCATAATTAAGAAGATGATACCTCTTCTGTGACCACTCCATTTTAACCTGACGTTCATAATCATAATATTCTATATTTTCAACATGTGTCGCACATTTCCGTCCCTTGTTTGCGGCAGGCTGAAAGAATATTTCACATGTTTGTTTTACGAGTTTACGAGATTTCCACCTTCCCAGTGAATACGGAAGACACAATTAAAATCTGTTCTTGTTTTTCGTTTTTGATGTTTCATAATACGGCCCAGGGCGAATTTGATTATTTTATTTGTTACTTGAAGAAACTTGACCACGCATGTAATTTTCAGAACCTATATTGGTAAGTACCTATATAACAGCAAAAACGTCGTTTGCCTGTTGCACAGTACAAATTCATAATTTGAATTATAACGCTTGTGTCCTTGTTCTTTTGTTGTTGACACCTTTCACCCCCCCTTTTTTGTCATTTTACGCTCTTGACCATAAATTCAAAATTCAGAATAGGACAACAAACGTACACATTTATAAGATTTTACACCTTCACTCTTATTTCAGGCAGCTTACCAAGTTTTGTACTTACGTTGTATTTTTAATACCTTTTAGCTTTCATGGACCTGATGATGATTTGTAAAAATCGAAACATGTCGTCCTAAACAATAAACAGTGGTTATCATAACAGTGTTTAGACTTCTACATTGACTACTTACAGTATATAATAATAATAATAATAATTTTCTACATCTCTTTTTCAAGTATTGCGTGTGGACTTCCCATCTTATATGCTGGTCAAAATATACTCCCAGATATTTAATCGATGTCGTTTTGTTTATTTTTGGGCGAGAGCAGTCACTGCGGTTACATTTCGTCTGGTGGACTGACATAGAAGTGAAATCTGACTGGCCTATTCTTGTAAGCGAAAATGTGACAAATTTTGTTTTTTTCATGTTGAGGCTCAACCTATTTTCACTCAGCCATTCATGCAGTTGCTCCATACCGTCTTCAGCTCCTCTAATTACCTCATCCCAAGTGATGAACCCCAACATCATAACAGTGTCGTCTGCGTATGATAATATGTCCCCACCGCGAATATCAACGGATAACATTTCATTGGCGTAAATGAGAAACAGTGTTGGGTCCAGTACTGTACCCTGAGGTATTCCTATGTCGACTCTGCGCCACTCACTGACCGCTTCGCCAATTCTAACTCTCTGGAATCTCTCAGAAAGATAATCCCTGAACAACTCTAAAGCACTTCCCCTTACTCCCATCCTTTCCAATCTCTCCAGCAATATGTCGTGTGCAACCGTATCGAAAGCCTTCGCGAGGTCCAAAAAAATAGCCATACTTTTTTTTTTTTTGAGTTTTTATGGGTGATCATAGAGTTAACCAGTTTTTCCATAGCATCCTGTGTGGTGGTATTTGCTTGAAATCCAAATTGTTTTGGATTTATGATACAGGAATTTTGAAGAAATTGTGTGATTTTTTAAGCATTTCTCAAAAACTTTCGCAAAATTATTTATTAAAGAAATCGGTCGATAGTTTGTCATTTTTTCTTTTTCTTCAGACTTGTATACACAGCGACTAAAGATTCCCTCCATTCTACAGGGACCTCAGATGTTTCGAATATCAAATTTATAATGTGAGTAAGGGGACATTTCAAGTGGTGGTTAATAGTTTTACATTAATTCCATCAGGGCCAGGTGTGGCACTGTTCTTCAACGAGGCTATAATTTGGACAACCTCATTTTCTGTCACTGGGTTCAGAAAAATTGATGAATCGTTTGATTTAGATTGACAGAAACTGGAGTTTTCAAACCGAGGTAAGCAGACGCCATTCTACCCCCAACACCTACGAAAAAATCGTTGAACTTGTTCGCCTTGATTATATCGTCCACGATTAACTCTCCCCCCTCATCAACTATCACCTGCGGACCGCAAGATTTAATACCTCTATTAGTAATCTCATTGATAACGCCCCAGAATTTTTTCGTGTTTTTACCAGCTACTTTCAATTTTTCCTCATAAAAATTTCGTTTTGTCAGTCTTATAAGCTCACTTACCTTATTTCTATACCTTCTATAATTTTGTTTGGCCTCATCGCTATTATTATGTTTTAAATCTTTTTTCATTTTATCTCTAACCTTAATTGATTTAATGAGCCCAGTAGTGATCCATGGTTTCAGCTTTTTTACCTTTACAAGTTTGACAATTCGATGATATTGAGCAGTGTTCATTATTTCTTTGATTTTATTGAAAAATAACCTGTGGACTATTCCTCTCACGAATAACCTCCTCCCAGCTCTCCAACTCCATCACCTCATTAAAGGGCCCGTTACTTATGCCCTTAAAATTTGTTCTCTTTAAGGGAATAAGTTAAAGTTCGAGTTTAAACCATAGCATGAAATTTCTATCTTTCAACTCTTAGGGTAAGGGAAAAGTTTAAGTTACGGGCCAGTATAAACGACCCGTAAGAGTTCTATAATTCATAATTTTCTTTGTTCGATTAGTTTCCGTGCACCTAGAGAAAGTTTCTCTCTTGATCGGAATTAGATACAATAGCACCGCGTAGTGGTCTGACAAAGAATTTTCAAAAATTCCAGATTTTACTTCCACACGCTCGCGTGATGAACTCGATGTTCTCACAAAAATATGATCCAAAATACTGGATGATGCTCCAGATTTTCTAGTTACCTCGTTGATATAGGAATTGAAACCATTCTGGCCAAGATAACACTGGTACAAGGTGGTTATATTATCATCATTTTTATTCAGATCTTTATTTATGTCGCCGGTAAAAACTTCAATTTCGGATTTTTTCATGTTTTGGAAATAATTGTTTAGTTCAGTTATGAAATTCATGGAATTAGTTGAGGGCGGCCGATAGGTAGCCGTCAGACCAATGGTCGTACTACCTACCTTTAAACATAAATGTAGTAGGTTTATCTCAGATAGTTCTATCACCGAAGCATCAGTGACACAATTACTGCTTCTGACATATAGGAAAAGTCCATCGTTTTGATTGAATTTAGAATTGTTATAATATAAATTATAATTGGGAATAAAAAAAACTAAGTAATTCATCTACTTTCCAGCATTCTGACAAAACATTAATATCCAAATTTTCATGACCAATGGATTCCAAAGTAACAAGCAAATTATCAAAATTTTTTTTTATACTCCTGAAGTTGCATCAATCTCATCAATCTCTCCCCCATCAGCTCGCTACGTAACCCTTCCGGACTAGAGTACATTGCTGTACTTCCCACATCAAATGCATCCAATTCTATATCCTCCATATCAAGATTATATAACAAAAAATTAAATTAGAAAATGCGATCAATCCAACAAAAAAAAACAATTCAAAACCCAATATGCGTCAGCTGATTTATCCGGTAACAACGTTTAAAGACACTCTTATAAACAAACAAATATGTAATCTAAAAATAAACCAATTTGAAACAAGAGAAGAACGTTCTAACTTTTTATTATCTTTCCCTATACTATAATTAATTCATTCTTATTTTTATTGAACATTTCTAATTCATCGCACTCATTTTTTGAATTCAATGTATACAGGGTGTTTCACCATAAACTGGACAAACATATATAGCCGTGTAGACGACATCGGGGAAGTCGTTTTTGCCTTATGACATATACCCGGTTTTCGACGCATAATCGAGATACAGGGTGCTTAATGTCAACTTTGGGCAATATTCTGTGAACTGTGGTAAGTTATGCGTGATATTTGAAATAACGGTTCCTGATCACATCTTAGTATTTTTGAGAGCTCAATTGAATTGTGGTGTAAAATTTTGCAAAAAAAAATTCAAAATGGCGGAAAACCTGCAAAGTTGGAATTTTTTTTTCTCGGTTGCTAATTTGGGAAGCATAATCTCAACGTTCTCGATTTTCTAAGATTTTCCGTAAAAAAAATTTTTCAGATTTCGAACTCAACTTTTTTTTTACATGTCTTCAGTGAAAAAAAAATTTCGGCCAAAATTTTTGGAATTTTTCATGGTTGAACTATCTCCAATTCTGAATACTTGGGTGAAAACAGAATGAAAAACTATCAATTGGTTTTCTTTTTGTAGCCTTCCGAAGATTACGCTAGGTGTACTTTCTTAATTTTTATTGGAGAAACTGGAGGCCGTACGGAGGTCAAAATTGTGCTGATGGGCTGCCAGAATGATCTGGATAAAAATATGAAATTATAAACCAAAAAAATTTTTTTTCAAAAAATTTTGGTAGGAAACGAACTCACGAGTATGAATTGGATTGATTATAATCCTATAAATCTCCGTTACCAAAGCAACACTAGTTAATCGAGAGTGTAGAGTTCAAACCTTACCAAAGTTTCTTGGAAAAAATAAAAAAAAAATTATTTTTTTTTTCAATTTTTTTTTATTTTTTCGAAAAAAAAATTTTTTTTGTTATAATTTCATATTTCTATCTGGGTCATTCTGGCAGCCCAGCAGCACAATTTTGACCTTCGTACGGCCTCCAGTTTCTCAAATAAAAATTAAGAAAGTACACCTAGCGTAATCTTCGGAAGCCTACAAAAAGAAAACCAATTGATATTTTTTCATTCTGTTTCCACCCAAGTATTCAGAATTAAAGATTGTTCAACCATGGAAAATTCCAAAAATTTTGGGTGAAATTTTTTTTTCACTGTAGACATGTAAAAAAAAAGTTGAGTTCGAAATTTGAAAAAAATTTTTCACGGAAAATCTTAGAAAATCGAGTACGTTGAGATTATGCTTTCCAAATCGGCAACCGAGAAAAAAAAATTCCGACTTTGCAGGTTTTCCGCCATTTTGAATTTTTTTTTGCAAAATTTTACACCACAATTCAATTGAGCTCTCAAAAATACTAAGATATGATCAGGAACCGTTATTTCAAATATCACGCATAACTTACCACAGTTCACAGAATATTGCTCAAAGTTGACATTAAGCACCCTGTATCTCGATTATGCGTCGAAAACGGGGTATATGACATAAGGCAAAAATGACTTTCTCGGTGTCAACTACACGGCTATATATGTTTGTCCAGTTTATGGTGAAACACCCTGTATACTTTATTTTTATGAAATAGTTTTATTCTACCTTGAGAGGACCAAACATTTTTAAAACCAAATTTTTTGAAGCATATTGGAGAATTTCATATCTCTTTTTCGTTAAATCTTCTTTTTTAACTATTTTGGAATTGGAGAATTCTTTTTTTCGCTTCAATAGTAAATCACGTTGTTTTTCATAATGAAATTTCACCAATAAGGGTCTGGATTTATTTTCCTTCTTCTTCCCGATGCGATAAGTCGAACGAATATGATCTCTTCCTACCTCAATATTGTTACTTTCACACAATTTAACCACTTCTTCTTCCAATTTCTTATCAAGGTTTTCAGGAATACCGAGTAATACAATGTTCCTTGACTTATTCGCCTGCATCAGATGATCCAATTTGTACTCGTAGTCTTCCATCCTTTTTTTCATTACTCCATTCATCTCGTCATTTTCGGATTTAATCATACTATATACTTTCTCAGCTATTTTATCCACATAAGACTCCAAAACTTCCGTAATAGTTTGCTTAACTATTTCCCTTATTTCGTTCTTGTTCTCCCTTGTGAAACCCATTGCGATTTTTACCTTATTATTATGGATAATTTTAGGAAAAACAAATATCAATTTCAGGTTTTTACGCTTCCTCTTGTTTATAATGAACGGTTATCAGAGCGCTTATCAACACCTGCTACTCGTAACTCTGCATACGATCGAATGAATGGTTTATCGAATGAGTATAGGGGTTGCATGTAGTCTGAAATCATATCGAGCTCGGCTACGTCTGCTACATGAGTGATTCTGGTGTGCCCAGTTGTGCGGGTTCTCCAGTTTTTTTTTGAATCGATCTGTATGCACCCATCTGGCCTCTTCCTTGACTGTATGTCAAGGGGTGAGAGGTTGAGGATGACCTCCATAGCAGCTGTTGGAGTGCTATTTATTGCACCCGTGATGCAGAGACAGGCAAGCCCCTGGATTTTCCCAAGGTTGGTTTTTGCCTGTCTCTGATTTGGTTTTGGAGTGAGCCATAAGTGATTCTGGGTCTAATAACCGCTGTGGCTTTCGGTTTGAGTCCTCAAGTTTTTCCAAAAGCTCTCCGGCACATCATAAGTGTCGTTCGATTATCATGAAAATGATTATAAATAATTGTCGAGTAATTGTTGTAGTCCATATGAAGTGAAAAACACACAAAATCCATTCCTTCTAGTCTATTTCCAGCCTTTTCTCCGCGATTTTGAGATATTTCAGGAAAATTCCCATTTTTGTCAACATTGTATTCGTTTCAGACTTTTTCTTCTTTTCCATTTTCTCTTTATGAGGAGAATATATCTTGGCCAACACAAAATGAGTTGAAGTTCTCACACATTTTTATAAGAGTTTTGCAGAATTTTCGTTCGAGCTCTATCTGGCTTGAAAACAAGGGCAGTTCTTGATTTGAAACTTGGAACGCTAGATTTGACCTTCGATAATATTTCCGAACAGTCAATATTATAATGGACAACATCAAAAAGGAATGGTAAAGAAGCAATTCTCCTTCTCATTTGCAAAGTCAAATATCCAGTTCGCTCACACAAGACTGCATTGTCACATCCTTGGGGAGGATATACCTCATCAGTCTTAAACAAAAGGAACTGCATGAAGTCTTTGAACACTCTCAAGTTGCCTCTTATGGCACTCATATATAGGACTCCACATCACACTAGTATATTCCAATTTCGAACGAGTAAGGGCCGGTTTTATAAAAGGCGAACCGAGGATTCAACCGCCAACTACCAGATAGTTGTTGACGCAACGGTTGAATCCTCGGTTGGCCTTTATAATACCGGCCCTAACTGCATTATACAAGATTGTGAGACAGTTCACCTCGGTAAAATCCCTATAATTTCATACCATGAACCCATGCACCCTAGCAGCGTCCAAAACCATATTTTAAATGTGCCTAACAAACGACAATTCAATATCAAATAAAATTATTGATACCAAGTACCCATTATTGTTGTTTCATTATTTGGAACAGCCTCTTCTATGAAAGACTTTATAGGGTACTATATGATACAGCGATCTACCCCAAAGCGGCCATAGAAAAAATGCGTGATATGGGTTAATTAGAATTACATCCCTCCAACTCCATTTCCATCTCACCATTCGTCCCCTTAGGCCTCGGGACAATCTACTTCTTCCTAATAAAAATCCCAGTCTTATATGTATGTAGGTTTTAACGTTATTTTCAAGTGTTGTAATTTCTTTTGAGAAATGAAAACCGAAGTATTTACAGAGCGAACGATTTGATTTGAATAAATTATTCAATCGAAATGATAACTTGGGAGTGCTCCAATTAGTTTGAGTCCCAGTCCCATTGAAATGATTCAATTCATGGCAAACTAATAAATCCACAATTGACGAATAAAATGATGTTGAATTGATATGGTGAATGGTAAATAAAATATTCACAAATGAAAATCCACTTTTTTATTTTTCTGGTGTTCGGAACAGCATCGGTAGTTCTTACATGAGGGTGTTGGTGGAGATGGCAACTTGGGGATGGTGATGGCTTTCGTTGTCACAGCGGTTGGTAAGTCCAATATTCGGCGATACGACAGAGGAATCGAAAATCTTTGAGTGAACAAAAGGACATCCAGGAAAAGGACCCTGAGAAACTATTCAAAAAAATTCAGTACAAAAACAAAAAAACATCGTTAACTCACCTTAAAAAAATGGTTCTTAAAACACGAAATCTAATTGAAACAAGAATAATCAGTAAGATCACTAATTATATCAAATACAAATCATCCCGAGCGACTATGATCATGAACGATACAAAACTTCCGCGGTTTTCCGCGCATCTGGATGTCGGCAATTGTAAATGAACCGAAAGCAATAAGCCAAGCTGCGAATCAGCCTGAGATAATTCGAATATCTATGAAAGGGGAATTCTAACGTTTTGTCTTGAGAAACCATGGAAGTGAATGCATTTTTTAACTCTGGTAGTTCATCAGACGAGGTTACAATTGGAGTTGGCCACCTGTCCGAGGGTTCTGAGAGCCACGCTGGTCCATGCCACCAGAGCTCACATGTTAACAAAAGAGAAGGTTCCACACCACGACTAGCTAGATCGGCTGGATTATCCTTCGAACTGATATGACGCCATCGGGTTACATCTGTTTTGGTTTGAATCTCACAAACACGATTGGCCACAAAGGTTTTCAGAAGATTTGGAGGTGTTTTTAGCCAACCAAGAACTATGGTGGAGTCACACCAATATGCTATTTCGTCAAAATTGACAGATAAGGAAGTTAAAACTTTGCTAACCAGTCTTGCCAATATCAACGCCCTTTGGAGTTCCAACCTGGGAATAGTGAGTACCTTGAGTGGTGCCACCTTAGACTTGGCACATAGAAGCTGCGACATGATTCCGCCCTGTTTGCTTACACTGCGAATGTAAACACACGCTGCATAGGCATCCTTAGATGCATCACAAAAGCAATGCAATTCAGTGCGATCATTATTTATGTATTTTACATGCCGAGGTATTCGAAGATGATTAAGCTGATGTATTTCTCTCCGGAATTTGGTCCAGTCGGAATGTATATCCATGGGAACTGACTCATCCCATTTCAATTTCTCAGCCCATAGCCTCTGAAGCAAAATTTTGATGGTAATGATACATGGACTCAATAATCCTAGTGGATCATACACTTGTGAGATGCCCGACAGAATTGACCTTTTCGTGCTTGCCTTTCTGATATCTGGAGGGATTATCTTGTAACACAGAAGATCTGAATCAGAAGACCAAAATATTCCCAGTGTTTTCGAATTCTCTGTCGCACCAAGTTTCAATAACTCTGTGGGAACATCAGAGTTACCTATTCCTTTGATGACATTGAAATTGTTAGAATTCCATTTGCGTAAAATAAAACCTGCCCCTTGCAATATATTTGTCACATCTGAGCAAACCCTTGAAAGTTCATCCTCAGAGTCGGCGCCATGAAGAAAATCGTCAACATAAAAGGAATGTTTTATGGCGTCAGATGCGAAGGGATGTGTATCAGAACACTCCAGAGCAAGCTGATGCAAACATCTGATTGCAAGGAATGAAGCACTGGTTGTTCCGTAGGTTACTGTATTGAGTTGAAAGACTTGCAACGGATCTGATGGATTTTCGCTCCAATAAATCTGCTGCAATGATCTCTGTTCTGGTGCTATCCATACACAACGATACATTTTCTCAATGTCTGATGAAACTACGTAAGAAAGGTGTCTGAAGCGTAAAATAATCGAAAAAATATCATCTTGAATAGTGGCTCCAGCCATCTGGATTTGGTTGATAGATAGACCACTACTTGTGGGACAACTACCGTCGAAGACCACGCGCAACTTGGTTGTCAAGCTCTCTTCTTTGAGAACACCGTGGTGCGGAAAAAAGTTGGCAACTCCTGTCTGTTTGTCTACCGACACTTTAGTCATGTGATTGAGACTTATGTATTCGTTGATGTATTTCTCACGCATATCAGAATTTATTTGAAGTTTTCGTTCGAGACTGAGAAACCGCCTTTTCGCACATTCTTCCGAACTGCCCAACAAATCAATGTCATCTTTGAAAGGGATTGAAACCATGAATTTACCATCATCGTGCCTGCGGAAAGTTGAAACAAAATGATTTTCGAAATCAGATTCTTCCTTTGATAATGGGTGCGTCGAAAAGTCCATTTCTTGAACACCCCAGAAGTTCTTCGTGAATGAGGGAATTTCTAGTGAAATTGCAACCAGAAATTTGAGGATTCGAAGATGTATTAGTCGGACCTGAAACAATCCTTCCCAATCGAGTCTTTTGGAGAATCGGCATATTAGTACCAAGTTTGATTTCTCCAACGCATATGAGAGACCAAAATAAGTTAGCGCCAATTAACATATCGATGGAAGATGGCACATTAAAATGTGGATCAGCTAGATAAATATTTGAAGGAATATTCAAGACTGATGTATCGATATAACGAGTGGGCATATGGTCGCATATTTCCGGAATTACCAAACAGGACAATGTGGTTTGAAAACCTGTATGAGTGGCTTGAAGATTAACTTCGCATTTATGTTTAATGGCTGAGGAAACCTGGCCTATCCCCATGATCGATATCGAAACCTTACCTTTCGGTAGCTCGAGCCTCTCGCATGGTTCGTCAGTTATAAAGCTCGATTCCGATGCATTATCCAAAAGAACCCTGCATTGATGCGGCTTTCCATGTTTATCTTCCACATAACCTATAGCCGTGGACAGTAGAGTATGACTACTCACGCTGGCATAAGTTGTGAGAGTGGTAGAAATATTCGACTTATTATAGTCATTCTTCACACCTTCCTCTGAATTGTTTTCAACATGCAACAGGCTGTTGTGTTTAACTGAGCACTTCATACATGCACCGAACCTGCAAACATCTATGGAATGCCCCGAATTCAAACAATTTGCGCTAAGTTTTACCTTTTGGACATGATCTATCCTCGCAGTTACAGAAAGTTTATGAAAATCTGGACATTTGAAGATCCTATGCGATTGTTTGCAGAGCGAGCACGTGTTTTTTGAAGTGAAGAATGTTTTTTGCTTTGCTTCACTGTTATTGCGAGATTGGCCTCTAATATTTGAAGAATTTAAACTCAATTTGTCTATCTCAATTGTTTCAAGCAAGTTCGCCTTGTTTTTCAAGAATTTGCATAGTTTTTCGAGTGTGGGAGCTGATTCTGCGTAAGCTCCTACCACTCTCGCTTCGTCAATAAATCAAGTTTTTCCATTACCATGTAGATCAATAACGGATCCCGCTCGTCAACTGATTGCTCAAGATATTCAAGTGATCTTAAATTTTTTGTAAGACCGTCAATCAAATTTCTCAGCTGAATGGATGATTATTTAGTGACCTGAGGCAAATTGAATAATGCTTTTATATGATGGTGTATAAGTAATTTTTTATTGTTGTATCTATCACACAACAAACCCCATGCGATATCGAAATTTGCTGCTGAAGTTTCCAGTGCGCTAATTACTCGAGAAGCTTCACCCTCAACGCAAGATTTCAAATAGTGAAACTTTTGAACTTCATTAATTTGAGTGTTTTTATTTATGAGAGAATCAAAGGTGTCATAAAATTCCAACCAAGTGTCAAATGCACCCTTGAATGTTGGCAACTTGATGGTTGGTAATTTGACACAGTTGACAGAATTATTCGTATTAGAGCTGCTTGAGGCATTTGAATTCACCAAAGTTTGACCCTTATCCTCAGAAGCTTCAATAATTTCCGAAGCACCAGAAACTAAATCGTAATAATTATTCTCAAACTCCGTCCTTTCATTAGTTTGATCATCAGAATCGTCTAAAATTTCTATTTCCATTTGAATGTCGGAAAATTCCGGGAAAATAGAATTTTCAATCTTTTCCAGACGCTTTTTTGATTGCACTATGCTAGAGCCACCGCTAAATGAATGTACAAACGTTGAAAATCGCGACAGTTGTGATTTGTAGACACCACGCTTGGCAACAAGTGTAGCTATTTCTGCCATTTCATTGAATTATGCAATAAGAAAAAATTGTCAAGAATTCAATCTTTCTGCTACGTATGTAGCTGTATTGTGAAAAAATGAATTGAAATGCTACGTAAGTAGCTGCTTTATTTGATTTATGAAAACAGAATGAAATTTAGTTCAGCTAGAAAATACTGAATTGATAAAGATGCTCGGAACGAACTCACAATTTAGTGTGCGTACTATGCCGCTGCAAAACATCGAGTTTTTGGTCGAGATCTGGTACTGTCTGACGCCTGTCTCGCTCCCTCGCTGTCGTCGGCACTCACGTGTTCCTTGTTCTGCACCACATCAAGCGACGGTCGAAGTTCCGTGAAACGGGGATAGATGTAGGAATTTCTTCTTTCACCGTTGTATTTTCCTGAATAATTCGGTCTCGAAGGTCCAATTTTTGTAGGAATTACACTTCCAATGATTCTGGGTGAAACACACTTTGTAAAATAGTGGACTGTATTTAATTAAGTTTATAATAATTTACTGAATATTAATTATACGATGTATTATTGAATGTCTTTGATACGCCTTCTACTGTATCTGGACACGTACTACCTGCTGTTCCGTTTCTTCACGCGTTACCCTCTTCGGGGGTTGGCGTGACGTAGTTGGGTAGTGGGAATTGTTCGTAGGGATTTCGCGACAGCCTGCAATTTTCAAAATTTCAGTTTCTGTCTTCTCTTGCCCACTGCAATCTGCACGCATGCTGCTGCGCCGTCAATCTAGGATGTCTAGCTGGTCTTCTAGACCTCAAATTTACAGCATGCAATCTTCTTCTACTTAACTGTTTGTCCACTAATTATTCTTCCAGTTTGTTAATTCGGGAAGCCGTGAATGTCCGATTTATTTTTACCGTGACAACTAAAAAGCGGTCTTCAGCTTCAGTTCCCGTCCTCCATCATACGTATAGACAGCAGATCCTATTCTAAGAAACCGATTCCAAGCTCTACTAACTCCACCTTGTGAAGCATTCACATTTCTGGCGACAAACCAGAAACAGCGAATTTTTTTCCCAATAAATCAATTGTGTGAGTTGCAAAATGAGGTGTAGCGCCATTCTGTTGAAACCAAATATCTTCTAGATCTATATTCCTTGATTCAGGCCACAAAAATTCGTCTGATGGACATTTCAGGGTCTTCTGCAACATTTTCACGAACCGAATTTTTCCTTGTCAACGACCGCTACGACTGTATTTTTCACTTTTTTGATCTTCCATCGAATCGGCCTCTTGAAATTCTTCAATAATTCGACCAATAGTGCTTTCAGATGGACGATAATGTAAACCATAAGATTCACGTAATTTTCGAAAACATTCCTCACAGAACGCTGATTTTCATAAAATAATTCAACAATTTGAACGCGTTGTATCGTGTACGAAGCCATTTTTATTAATGTCATACATCACACTTCTCAAATGTCAAAATACCCAGACGAACCCAGTGCGCCATCTATATTTTATTTATTCTTAAACAAGAAACACGCAATTTGAAACACCTTCAGATCAACTGGCTAACTCAAACCGTTTCTGGAGATTATTCGTCCAGGAAATTTTGTCTAAAAAACAATTGTGTCATTTGCAAAGTGAGGTGAAGCGCCATCCTGTTGAAACCAAATGTCCTCTAGATTAATATTCATTAATTCAGGCCACATGAATTCGATTATCATCCGATGGTACCTAACACAATTTCACAAAACGCTGATTTTCATAAAATAATTCAACAATTTCAACGCTTTGTTGTATAGTGTACGGAGCCATTTTTATAAATGTCATAAATCACACTTCTTGAATGCCAAAATACCCAGACGAATTCAATGCGCCATCTATATTTCATTTATTCTTGAAAAAAACACGCACTTTGAAACACCCTATATATGTTCAGGTCGAAGGCTCGCCCTGTATAACAGACGATTTATCTAACTGAATAATTTGCTTAAATCTGAAAATTGCCTCCGTATAAAGAGGATTTCACTGAGTCCAGATAACGGAAACTACAAATTAAGAAGTCGTTGATATACATAATTATTTCCTATCAATTTGATAAGCGAGAATAAGAAACGAATTGGTCCTGAATCCAAATCTGCATTCAAACGTGATAAGAGCGGCTGCGTGCTGCTCATGATCAGACAGACAACGGCTCTTTTCATGTTTGATTTATGACCAATTACAGATAGCTTTGTTTGAGCCAAAACTGCCGACAGTGGTATGGTCTCGAATGAAGATTCAGAGCTACACCTACTGTGACGTCATCAAATCGTCGTAAATTCTTAATATCTGAAAAACTGATAATGAAATTGATTCGTTCTTTTCAGAACAAATTGAGTACTTATATATGTTGAAAAAAAAAGTGATAATTTAGAACTTTATCGCTAACTTCACGCTCGCTCAAAACAATTGTTGATAACTCGAAAACCAACAATGGTATTTCAACAAAACAACTTTTACTGATTGGAACAAATTGGGTACTAAATATTTGCATCAAAATTTCTTCGAATTTCTTGGAGAACAAAAAGCTTTGGAGCTGGGTGTGACGTCACCACCGAATGTTACGAATGTGAATAACTCGTTAACGAAAAATGATATCGGAGAATTTCTTCAGAACAAATTGGAACAAATTCGGGACTAATTATTGGCATAATTTTTTTTTCCAAATTCGAACATGTTGGTGCTGAGCGTGAAGTCAGCACTAAATCAAAGATATGCGAATAACCATAAGGGTGCTGGGGATGATTGATACAGAACAAATTCAGTACTAAATATTGAGCTTGGTTTCAGAATTTTTTCCACCAACTTTTCGCTAACTTCACCTGGCCGAGTTCTGACAGTAGCTGAGCGAGGTATTCCATCGCTGGAATAATTTAAATTGAGTACTCGACCCATCGGCCAACTTAGGGCTCTCACAGACACAGCGGTTTCCGCCGAGTCGGCGGCCGAGAAAATCGCCGAGTCGGCGGAATTGGCCTGTGCTTTTGCGCTATGAAACCACACACCGCCGCCTAAGCCGACTCGTCCCACAGAAGCAAACTCTGCCGTCGACTCGGCGAAAACCGCTGTGTCTGTGAGAGCCCTAAAGGGAAGGTATGGATGTCGCGAATATAAACGACATCGCCTACCTTAGGAAGAGTGGAATGTGTCCACTTACTGCGCTGCATCAGGTTATTCAAATATTCTTTGGTCCACCGTTTCCGAAACGCGTGGGTAATTTGACGCAAACGAATCCACCCATCTCGCACTGTGATTTTTTCCGGAATTGACTCGGGAATTGGATGTTCTGGCGCAGCCAATAAAGTACTTCCGATTAGGAAATGGCCTGGTGACAGGTAATCAGACTCGGACGGATCTTCGGGTAAGGGACATAACGGACGACCATTCAATACGGATTCAATCTGAATCACGAATACAACATTATTCAGCTATCCTAAGACTTCAACCAAATTTTTTTCAACTTTATAACACCACATTAACACCCTTAACGTCAACTTTTCACAATTTTTCGAATTTGCATAAGACTCTTGGTAACGAACTAACTTTTAATGATTTCATGTTTCATTACGTACAACTGATCTGAACCCTTCCACGTCTTTGTGAGCCGAACGACATCGGAAACGAACGAAGTGGAACGGTTAAATTTTCTTTTTTTTATTGTGACAATATTACTTTCTGGTTAAGAAACATAATTTACCAATAAAATTATCTCTGTGCATTTTATATCTTCTGTTCAAATTATTCACCACTAAACTGTTCAATATCTTTGATAGTAATAAATAACTATTTGAATACTTAAATGAAATATTTAGGGTTAATGAATGTTTTAATATATAAAAAATATAAGCAAAACGAACCGTTTTTTTATATTCAATAAAATTAATAAGTAGTAAATTTTTTTAGTTGATGAGTTCTGTTGTTAAATAAAAATGAATATTGGACTAAGAAATCGCAAAGTTGAATATTAATAATACTTTTTCTCAGTGTATATGTTATGGAACTGGGCCTTATGGTTATTGGTATCGCATGAAGTTGAAATTGATTGTGAGTTTCAAATTATTCGACGAATGACAAGCACAAACTTACCATTATAGATGAACGATAAGCATAAAACTGTAACTAATATATACAAATTTTTATCAACTTTCAACCATATGATGTTATATTCTCGACAAATTTGACACAATAATAATAACAATAAATAATGTGTGAAATATGAATGGTTATAAAATGACGGTGTTTGTACCTGCAAAATGAAAAAGTAAAGTGAGTTATTCAATGTTATTCAGTACGATATACTGGTCATCATTATCATAGACGCCATTGGCACCGGTGCAATACAGGTTGACTCGAACACAGAGGCCAGTGTCCTCTGTTTTTATATAGCTTAGCTTCAATTCGACAAAACACAATATTCCCTACGATGCGTGACGTTACCACTTCAACTTCAGGATTCTACTGATGTTAACGATTCCATGTTCA
This sequence comes from Adalia bipunctata, assembly GCA_910592335.1. Classification (NCBI taxonomy): domain Eukaryota; kingdom Metazoa; phylum Arthropoda; class Insecta; order Coleoptera; family Coccinellidae; genus Adalia; species Adalia bipunctata. The sequence goes on along the minus strand of OU342952.1, from coordinate 42,010,172 downwards.
AACTTTCATCATAGCGCGTATTTTAACTGGCGCACAGGAAGGGCGGTTACCATGATGGCAACAATAATAACAGTTGTCCCGGCAAATTCTGTTCTATGAATTCGTATTATGCTCTATGACTGGGCAGCGGCATATACACCAGACCGGGTAAAATTGGATGGCTGATGAGAGTAACGAGTTGCATCGGAACAAAATTTTCCGTTCTCATGCAATCGTCGCACTTTACTCGAGGAAATTTTCATGAGGGACTTCTTAGGAAGGTATGTTGTGATTCTAGCTCACTCGCTTTTGATTTTCGCGAGAAAATTTTCGAAAAGACGTAGTTTTCAATAGGTTCAAGGACCCTATATATGCTGAAAACAGAAATATTTTTTGAACTGATAAGAATTATAAATCTTGCACTTATTAGTTGTGATATTGGTATAGAATTTTAGGTGAACATGTTGTAATATATTAGCTTCTAAGAGAAACTTGGTTCTTAAATTGGAAAATAACTTTATTTCATTTGACAACCAATTGACAATTGATTATCATAAATAATACAAGGTGACTACAAGATTTAGATAGCTTACAAATATAGGTATATACAGATGTTACACTCCTCCGTCCTTAAGTGTTTTCTCATAATCTTACACTATAGATTCAGACGATCGGGTGCTTTGATCTGTCTATTAAATCTACTCAAATTTGTTGGTGAAGTTATCTTGATCTAAGAGTTTTCAGAATTACTTCTTGATGATAGATTGTCCGATAAATCTTTTTCCATTATTTCTGAATTTTCATTAGCATAAAAACTTCCAACTTTTATGATCTGATCTTATGATGTGTTCTCCACTCCAATCTTGACTCATCTAAAAGCCTACAAAGATAATTTTCTGAACCCAATTTCGAAACAATGATTGCTTCTGTCCAAAGGGACTTTTGTGGATTTCTATAATCTCTTACATAGTGGATGATGCTTTATGAATATCAAGAACGTATTTATTGGATCCTCTGGTCGAATTATGATGAAAATCTGAATTTTACGGGTACCTACTAGAGTTCTGTCAGATTGATCTGAGCTAACACGTTATACAGTCAAATACATGGAAAGGTAAGTAACCGATATTTTGTAAAATATTTATTTATTTATTTATTAACGGTACTACCATTATACAAAGAGATAAAATTAATCTGATACAAGAAAATAAAAATAATACATTTCAAATATTACAATTGTAAGGCGCACAAACCCAAAAATATCATCGGAATGAGACAAAAATAAACTACAAACTTATCAAAGTAGATACATCTCTCCTTAACCCTGACAACGCGCCACTGAATATATCAACCCCGAGAGCATTCACTGTGTTAGTGTTCCTCATCATCCTCGGAAGCGGAGAATGGAAACTATAATTAGTTCTTGAAAAACCAGGCCTAAACAAATCAGCTCGCCTAATCGGTCTTGGAGGAATATTCAGGCTGAACCGAGACAGCAACTCCGGAGAGTAGAGAAGTCCTCTAAAAATTTTCGACACAAAAAGGACGTCAGCCGAGAACCTTCTCGATCTTAAAGAAGGCAGCCTCAGCCGGTCACGCATGTGACTCGCCGGGTACAGTCGAGAAGCAATGCCAAGCCTGAACGAAACATGTCTGAGAAATTTGTTCTGGACCCTCTCGAGAAAGAGTCCATCAGTCAAAGTATATGGGGACCAGACGATAGACGAAAATTCAAGAGTTGGTCTCACAAGTGCAACATACAGGTATCGAAGCGTCTCAACGCTCCTGAAATCTCTCGTGTTTCTGATAACAAAACCCAGGGTCTTGAGTGCTCTGGAAGAAATCGTTTGAAAATGCGGCTTGAACGATAATTCACTATCATAGGAAACGCCAAGATCCCTTACAACACCTATACGCTCTAAGGGATAACCCTCAATGAAAAAAGTTGAGGGCAATGGACTCTGAACTCTCGAAATTGACATTGACTTACACTTACTTATATTCAGAGACAAACAGTTTTCGGCACACCATCTCTCCAATGCTTCCAAATCGGATTGCAAACAAATAATGTCGGAAATGGACCTAACCGACATGAAAAGCTTCAGGTCATCGGCGAATAGAAGAAATTTAACGTATCGGATCACGGAACCAATATCATTAATAAATATAAGGAATAACATCGGTCCCAGATGACTACCCTGAGGCACTCCTGATGTTGCAATTATAGGAAAGGAGAGTGTTCCATTTATTTTCACAAACTGTACCCTGTTAGTGAGATAAGGGACCAGCCATTGATGAAGCCGACCGTGAAAACCAAAGTTTCTGAGCTTCTCTGCCAGAATGGGATGGGAAACCGTGTCGAACGCCTTAGACAACCTCCACCTGTTGACGACCATCCAAAGCCTCAATAACATATTGAACAAAATTCAGTAAATTTGTGTCAACACTTCTACCCTCATAAAAGCCATGTTGTTGTGGAATTATTTTACCATAAACTTGAGATTTAATCTGACTAAAAACAATAGATTCGAACATTTTCGAAATGACACTCAAAATAGTTATTGGTCGATAATTTGTGATATTTTCCTTGGGACCTGATTTGTGAATGGGCTTCACAAAACCAGACTTCCATGAAGAAGGAAAAACTAAATCATTTAGTGATTTGTTGAAAATTATTTGTAATGGTAATGCGATGAAGTTTTTACACTTTTTTAGAAAGATAACAGGAATATTGTCTGGGCCAGGTCCCTTGTTTATATCGAGGGCGTCGATACCTGAAGTAATAGAGTGCAAAAGAAAATTAGAGCTGTGGGAAACACTAAGATCTAAGACACCAATGGCAAAAACTGGATATAATGCGGCAAAAAGAGAATACAATGAAATGTTAGCCAAAAAGCGAGCTATGGTATATGAAGAAAAATTGAAGACATCTGACAATAAGACGAAGTGTATGTGGGGAATATTCAGAGAACTAAAAGGATCAAACAAAAGAAGTGACTGCGCATTCGAGGGTGATCCAATCAGTGTAGCCAACCAGTATAATGAATTTTTAATAGGTGTCATCCCAAATCTGTTGAAGAATCGAAATATCAACAACTTCACCTGCGAAATCCCTGAAAATGTTGAGTCCATCTACTTGACACTCACTACAACAGAAGAAATCAAAAAACTAGCTGCCCGAATGAAAAACAAATACACTAGTGGAGATGATGAGATACCAATCAGCCTAGTGAAGTCATGCATAATAGAAGTAGCTGAAATTTTGAGCTATATTATAAATAATTCGTTCAAACATGGAATATTCCCTAAGCAACTCAAACTGGCTTTAATATCTCCAATATTCAAAAAAGGGGATAATCAGCACTTCGAAAATTACAGACCAGTGAGTGTCCTTCCATCGTTCTCCAAACTCTTTGAAATGGCTATGTATGATAGGTTGATACAGTTCATGAAATCCTGCAACATCTTGAGCAGCCATCAACATGGGTATGTAAAAGAGAAATCTGTGATAACTGCTGTCGTACAATTCACTGAGCGAATAATACAAGCTTTTGAGGACGGTGAATTACTCTTGGGACTGTCGAAGGCTTTTGACTGCCTAAAACATCGGCATTTACTGGAGTAACTGGAGAAATATGGGATCAGAGGAAATGCCCTGAAGTGGATAACATAACAACTTAAGTGAAAGAACTCAAAGAATAGAAATTGTCAAAGATGGAACAGTAAATAAATCAGAAATCAGAGAGAATAATATAGGAGTACCACAGGGTAGCATAGTGGGGCCACTGCTATTCATTATATATGTGAACGATGTAATTGGAATAGTTCGATCAAGGAGTACATGTCAGATTACAAGTTATGAAGATGACACAAATATATTGGTTTCAAATGTGAGCTATCCTGATTTGATAACCGAGGCTTCTAGCCTGTTTCAACAATTGGAAAAATGGTTTTCAAATAATGGGTTAATTTTGAACACGGAAAAAACTAATGTTCTTTTTTTTCGAACTAAACAACAACGAATTGAGACCCCCAACAGTATTACACTGTCACATCAAGACATAAAACCAGAAAACGCCACTCAATTTCTGGGGATCACTATACAAGAAAATCTAGTATGGACAGAACACATTGAAAAACTAGGGAATAAACTTAACTCAGTCGCATACTCCATGAGAGTTATACAAAAGTATGTAAATGAGGAATCAATGAGAATAATGTATTTTGCCAACTTTGAAAGCCTCATGAGATTTGGTATTGTTGTATGGGGAAGCCACTATAATATTTTGGAATTGTTCAGAATTCAGAAGAGGGTACGGAGGGCGATGTTCAGGTTAAAATATACCCAAAGTTGCAGGGGCATCTTCAAAAAGAAAGGGATACTGACAATATATGCTCTGTACATTTTTGAGACAATAATGAACATTTACAAAAACCAAGACCTGTTTCCAGAATTGGGTTTTTTTCACAATTATAATACCAGAAAGCTTAACATTAGTTATCCCAAGCATAGGCTTCACATAACAGAAAACCATCCAAATTATGCAGGTATAAGATTTTTCAACAAACTTCCAGATGATGTGAAAACATGTACACCTATGGGCTTATTCAAGAGGAGGGTCAAGAATTTTCTGATTGAGATGGAACCCTCGATGGAACCCTACTGTCTGTACGACTATCTCGGTAGATAGTCCAATTTAAATTGACGTTGTTTCATTTTATGCTCTTTATAGATCTGTATACTGTATATGACATACCTTGAAATAAATTATATTATTATTATTACTATTATTACCGTCCAACACCTGTTGGACATGAATCATCGGAACATTAATCATATCATCGGTTAAGCAAGATAAAGGTTCAGTGGCGTTACAGGAAATATTATCGTTAGTTCTATAAACAGAAAGAAAAAACTCAGCGAAAGCATCAGCTATAGCCTCCTCAGTTTGAATCTCTGAATCTTTGAAGTGCATTACTGAGGGAAAGCTATTATCCGATTTTTTGGAATTAATAAAGTTAAAAATTTTTTTCACATTTCCAAGCATTGACTCTTCACAATCCTCTACATATGAACTGTAACATTCTTCAGCAAGGGATTTACAATGAGATCTCAGGTTACAGAAGAGCTGATAATCGTCCCAAGTGTTCGAAGATTTATACTTTTTATGAGCCAACTTTTTTCAAATATTGCATTTTTCAGTTCAGACGAAAACCAACTTGGAAATGTGGAGTTCCTGATCTTAATCTTAGGTACAAATCTATCAACAGCGCTATATACCAGCTCGTGAAATGCATCAACAAGAGAGTCAACATCATCACAGCAGTCGAACCTTTCAACCCAGTCTATGGATGACATATATTCAATAATGTTTTCATAATTGGCTGACTTAAAATTATGGGCTATAATCTCTGGACTACTTTTTCTTGACTGACGAGACTCTATGCTAAAAGTGAGCGCCGGATGGTGATCATCCAGCCTAGACAGAACCTCATCCGCAGAACTTACCCTGAGGAGCTGAAAACTGGAGAAAACTAGATCTAACATTCTTTTGTTTGAATTAAGGATGCAATTATTCTGATAGAGATTCAAAAAACAAAAAGAATCAACCAAAACTTGAACCTGCTGAGATGGAATAGGATCTACGCTAACACCCAAGTGGTCGTTAGTCCATACGGCATGAGGAAGATTATAATCTCCGGTAATGAATATCCCGTCAGGTTCAAATCTTTCAACTGCATGTTCAAGATTCTCACAGTGTCTCTCATAAAGGCCCACGACAGCCTGAGGTGGTATATAGGCTGTAACAAACAGATACTTCAATTGACCAATCCTAACGACAACCAACAGATCCTCAACCGAGACGTGAACACGTGGCACTCTATTCACACAAAAAGTTTTTTTCACGGCAATCATACACCCACCACCTCTGGTTCTTTCACTAGTTGAAGACGTGCGATCTGTCCTAAAAAGCTCAAAGTCAACCAGCTGAAGTTCAGCATCATCAATGGAGTCATCCAACCACGTCTCGGTGAGCAAAATTATATCGTAGTCTGAGATAGTCACATTCCGAACAAAATCAACAATTTTCGTGCGCAAGCCCCTTACATTCTGGTAGTACACATTTAGAAATTTGGTTGGCCACCTCCACTTCCGGAGGCCGAACGGTTGTTCCTCGAGAGTTGAACAATCCTAGGTGTACCTCGAACATAACGGATAGTTAAGTTATGTTCTCCCTGAGAATTTCTGCTTGCCAGCTCCTTCCGAAGTTTCAACAAATATTCACGCTGCCTTGGTCTACATGATCACTGTTTTCTCAAGTTGAACTATAATCTAATGATTCTTTTGTGTTTTATGAAAACTTTCATTCAATGTACAACATTTCCACGAACAACATCATAATACGAATGATCGAAAATCAGCAAATGATATACTGTCAAGAGAGTTTGCATGTCATACACCCGTTTCAGCTTGTTTATAACATGGTACCGACACTGAGCCTGCCACATACGTGATCAATATGATTTTTCCATTTCACCATCCCATCAATACGCAATACCATCAGGAAAGTTGTTTGTTCAGACAAGTTAACTGAAGGCAAGTTAATAGCGTATTTAAGTTGACAACAGCGAAAATTCGAACACACCGTATTATCCAAATTTAAAATTATCTCCAGTCCAACATTTCTGTTTCCTTAGAGCCTGAGCGTCCACCAAATCATCATAAAATCCTAAGAACAACCCTCATCTCGATTTTTTTCACTCTCGTCATTCCTCCCATATCTCACAACTTTCCGGGAACCGTGAGGCACTCGACAAAAATTCATCCGAGTCAACGGATATTCTTGTCAGACTGTATCGCACCCCATGCGAATAATTCATTTCGGCCCCGGGCACTAATTTGCGATGAGTTTCGAATGTGAAAAGTTTGTGTACACTCCGGCGACCGGAATGGTCCATACATCTTCCTTTAATGTTCCGGGATACTCCCGAGATGCAGAAAAACCGTAGATTCGAATATTTTATGTTATTAGAACATTCGGTATCTTGGCGGACGATCTCACGGAAGTCGGCATTTTGGATATATGTTGTGGAAAAATCACCACTTTCGAAGATGACTCGAAGAGATTAGGGGAGGTTATGTGATAAATTATCGAGAATATAAGATGCTGTTGACGACCAGCCCACTTAATTATAGGGAGAGAATTTTTGCAAATGAATATTTTGTAAACATGATTGGGCATGCCACAAAATATACAGATCACGGAAAGCTGGTCGAAATTATATTTTTTCTACGACAACATCGAAAAATGTTCATATCGAGAGTGAAAGTAAATTGAATCGTAATAAGCTACATTTCGTACCGAAATCCGAATATTTCGTCTTATAATAGCTATTTATGTAACAAGTACATAAATTAGGTCTTTATGGACGAGTCCAAAAGTTTATGGCAGAGCGAGCAAAGCGAGCGAGGCCAATAATTTGGGCAAGTCCATAAGCCTAATTATGTACGAGTTGCATACAAAGCTTTATGTTTGACTGCAATGCAGAAATTTTATTTGCTGAAATGGCAATTAATATATTCGTCGCTTCATTTCAAGAAAACATTAAGGGTGCTTTTGATTTTCTTACCTTAGTTACCATCAGCGACCTTAGCAACCTCACTGAACAAAGTTGTTTACTTTGTCAATTCTGTGACAAACTTCACAATAATTCCAAAAGTGGATAGTTCGGGAGAGGAAAGCGTAAAAAATTAAGCCGCAAGTGCCAAAGAATCTCTCCTACCCACTAGAAGTGCTTATGAAAATTCGTATGCGGCCTATAACAAGTGGTGTGAAACTGTGAAATGAAAATATTGCAAAATCGAGAGAAGACTGTGACAGAAGAGTCCAATAAAGTGGTGTCCAATAAAGTAGTCATTTATGGACGCTAAACGAATTCATGAATCAAGTGTTTATGAAGCAGTCGAACATAAATAATTTTTATCACGATGTACATAAATACCCGACGCCACTGGTGAACTGGCCGATGAATCCGAGAATGGCCGATGGAAATGGCCGAAAGTGGCCGCCAAGTTCACACTGATAAATTTATTACTGGACACTTCCAAGAAAAAATGTGCAATCGGGCTCATAACCTATTTCTGCAGTGGATAGGAGAACGAAACGCCAAATCGTTTTCTGCAAACGTTTTAATGGGTTATTTTGGTGACATGGCGAAAAAATTCAAAAGTTCCACATTATGGACACAATGTTCAATGCTGAGGACGACTCTCAATATTCATAATAATATAGATATTGTAGAGTACTTGAAACTGAAAGCATTCCAAGCGATAGTCCGACGGCTACAGACCCAAGAAGTCGAAGATCTTTACGGCAAATGACATCAATAAATTTATAACAGCCCCAGATGAGGTATATTCAGCGAGGAAAGTAAGTATTATATAGCCATAAAATGAAATATATTCATGTTATTATAGGCATAATGGGCGCATGTAGAAGACATGAATTACATGAAATGAAAATCAATAATTTCAATGATTTGTGTTCAGCTGTTTTAGTAACTATATCTACCAGAGACTAAAACCAAAATTGTACGAAGTTTCACTGTAACTAGTTCTTACTATGAAATATCCAAAAAATATGCAAATCTCTGCCCTTCAAATGGTAACAGTCCATGTTTCTTCATTTATTATCAAAATGGACAATTTGTCGTCCGAAGAATAGGCGTGAATAAGCTTGGAGGCACGGGAAAAGAGATTGCCAAATGTTTAAAATTGCCAAATCATGAATTATATATCGGACACTGCGCTCGTCGATCTTCAGCAACAATTCTTGTGGATGCTGGTGGTGATATAACTACTTTGAAGCGTCACGGTGGCTGGAGGCCCACGGCAGTCGCCGAGGGACATTCCGATAAGTCGAAGAAAAATAATTTGACACAGCTCATAAAATGCAATACAGAGCATTTCAAACATACCATCAAATTCATCATAAAAAGAAAATCGTGAGATGCCATCTACTTCGGCAATAGAAAATCAACATCAAGAAAATTTTAGTAGTCATCATTCCACAATCATTTCAGGAGAATTCCTAAAATGATCTTCAATACATTCAACTTCTCCTTCTTCTACTTATTTAAGGGCTTGCCCTATATTTTCCAATATCTTCAGCCCTGGTCTTGGGATGTTGACGTCCATGATTCGGCCCATCTCTTTGGAGGTCTGCCTGCTGGCCTTCTGGTATTTGGCTTCTCCTTAAATGCTCTTTTTGCTAGCCGATCTTCCCCCATTCTATCGACATGTGCCTTCCACTCTCGTCTTCTCCTACGTACCCATCTGACTACATCCGTTATTTGATCACAAGCTTGTCTTATGTCGGAACTCTGTTTTCTGTACCAAAGGGTTACTCCGGCTATTGATCTAAGAGTTCTCATTTCTGTTGTTCGGAGAAGTTGTTTTGTCCTGCTCGTATCCGCTCTCGTAACGTCTGCATAAGATAATATGGGGCGTACAGCTATTTTGTATATACGCACCTTACTTGAGGTGGACATGCGAATTTGTTGCGCCATATAACATCGCGCAAACATCCGGAGATTCTGGTGGCCTTATTTGCTTGTAAGCGTGTTTCCACGTAGATGTTTCTGTTACTGGATGCTATAATTCCTAGGTAGTTGAAGCTCATAACTTGTTCTATTGTTTTATCGTCTATCGCTAGTTTGCAGCGTATTCGGTCTTTACTAATCGTCATAGACTTTGTCTTGGGGATAATATCTTCATATTGAACTGTTCTGCCATTTGGTTGAATCTGAAGAGCATTCGTTGCAGATTGTTTTCGTCTTCTGCTATGAGCACAGCATCATCTGCGTAGCATATAATTCGGAACTCGCTGTTTCCCATCATGTATCCTCTTCCTGCAGTTTTAACTCTGTTTATTATGCAGTTTAGTAGAAGATTGAAGAGCATTGGACTTAGACTGTCACCCTGTCTAATTCCGGCTGTTATTGGAAGGTCATCTGTGAGTGTGTTTTCGTGTTGTATTCTTCAACGATTTAGTGAATTGAGTTCCTTGCCTATTTGGATCACCTTTTTGTTGAGTCGTTCTTCCTGTAAAATGCGTATAACGTCCCTGAGGTTTACCCTGTCGAAAGCCTGGGTTAGTAGGTCAACAAAGCGTAGGAAGGCCGGCTCATTATACTCTATAGCTTTTTCTATAATTTGCCTCAATATGAATATTGCGTCTATTGTAGATCTATTATGTGTGAATCCCTGTTGCTCTTCATTTACTTCTATCCTTTGCGAGAGGTACTGTGAAGTTTCATTATGGTGCTAAGAAGACATATGCCTCGGTAATTACTTGGGTCTCTCTTCTGTCCTTTCTTATAAATAGGTATGGTGATGCTGGTTTTCCACTCACTGGGTATTGTTCCCGAAGACATCTTCAAGTTGTATATCTCATGTGAATATTCAATGCATAACAAATAAATTTCACACGCTAGAAATGTTGGCTGAATGTGATCTGTAATATTGCAGCAGCTTATATAAGAACTGGAAAAGTTCGTGGAGGTTCCATGATATATTTTAGGGATAAATATGAGTGTACAGGTAATTGACTGTGAATGTGTGGCTCAAGATATTAACGATGAATGTTGTGCTATTAAAGTTAAAATAGGAAATTTAAGTAACTGTTTTATATGTGTGTATAGATCACCAAGTGGTGACTTCAAATTGTTTTTGGACAAATCTTATAATTTGCTAAATAAATGCACAAAGAAGTTCTTCACAGACAGCAGAGAAAAGCAATCCCTTCTGGAGCTGTTAAATTTTTTGGGCTTGGAGCTCACATCATTGTCGCCGACTAGAGTTTATTATGACGGTCTTGGAAATTCGAAGGAACAAAAGTTGGATTACTTGACGACTAATATTGTAAATGTTGGAACATCTAGGGTTGTACAGCCTAATCTTGGTGATCATTTGGGAATAATCTGTGAATTACCGGTAGTTGGTTCGGTGGAATCTGATGAAATAAATCGTAGGAGTTATTTCCATTTTTTTATTCCTTATCTGGTCTTTAAACGAGTTAACAATGTTGTCAGAATATTTATCAACTTTGTCGAGACTCAAATTCAAATGATGGAAAACGTTGATGTGGAGTTATTTCAATAATAAAATCCCACAAATGTGGGAGATGAAATTGAACACCAAGGAGCATTCGATACGCACAGTTTCTATTAAAAATTTATTGTTACCGGTCCATATTGAAGTTGAATGTCGATGAAATACAAAATTCGGATATGAATGATGAATGCCGATAGAAACCGGGTATTAAATTGAAATTAATGAAAAATAATATGATACCTGATAATCTGTGGTGATGTTTCTATAAAAACATTATATCCTCTCGGAATTTCATAAACTCGACACTACACGGTTAATATTATATTAATTCAATTCACATAATAATCACATTATTACAATAATTCACTGAATTTATTTACTACTCTACATAATGTTTGCACTTTGTTTATAGTTGGCAGCGCCTCCAGCCCTCCAACGGTTTTCGCTATACGCATGCGTCGTGAAATTTCGCAGCGAAGTCGATCTCTGATGGAAATGGCAGTATTCATAGTAACTGTTACGTAAAAAATCCTCAACCTCAATTAAAATATCAGCAAGCTGACAACATCTTCTCAAAATTTCTGTGCAAATATTCACAGAATGAATACAAAATAGATTAGGTTAGGTTGTTTAATAATAAATTCTGATGATCTAAATGGAAAGCCTTTCTTCATGAGATTGTTTGAGGTTTTCGAGGAAAATATGAACAAGTTATTAGTGATTACAAACTATTCTGCAGGGAAATCAAAGAAGGAACTTATTTTAGTGGGAGAAATATGGCTTTTTAGTTTCAGATATAATCGGATGAAACTAACTGTTTTTGTTGAAATTGTCGGGTTTGCAACATTTTCATTCCAATAAGGTTAGTACTTGAGTATTCTCTGAATGTATAAACTCAATTTCAATCGAGAAATATGAACTTTGAATCAATTCCAGAGAATTGAATCAGGAAAGTAATTAGCGCAATTGTTTTCTTGAAATGGCTATATATTTCTAACAGAGCCGAATTCGAAAAAATGAAAAATGAAAAAAAGATTTCTTTTGGCCCCACCAATCTACAGTTAGAATATATGTACAACTCAAAGACTCATCCTGTATACAGTTTGAACAACAAATTGAATGCAACAACATTTTTTCAAATGGGATACCATGTATATTCTTCCATATTCTAATTGGCTATTTTTTTCCTGATCGCGAATATAAACAGGATGTCCCAAGTTCGAGTGCCTGGACGTTTCGATGTTTCTGGAGAACTGGACATATGTATTTCAAATATGAAAATGGGGATTGTGATCTTGTTCGATATTCTCTACAGACCTAAAATATTTTTGGAGTCTGAGCACCTCCAGTTGAACAAGGAGTGAAGATGAATTTGTTAAAAAAATTTGTACTCATTCAAATAGTTTTCAAAATATCGAAAAAAAAACCTGACAAAAAAGTCAAATACATATTCATAGTCAGTATTATCGTCATTTTTCTTATTCTGAATATCCCGAGTGTAAACCGTTCTCAGAACGTCAAAGTAGAAGGATGTGGAAAGATCATGCATCTTTTGAATTTCATAAATATCATCACAGGTTGTTTCAAATTTTGTGCCGAAAACTGTGATCGAAAATTGGCCATCACTTTTGTGAAAACCATTTCTTTGTACCTCTTTCAGTTACAGAGTTGGAGGAGGGGTCAAATTATGGTAAAAACTCGGTACATGAAAAGTTTATTTGCGGTTGTTCGTATCGTTCATCAATAGTTAAACTTATCTTTTTCGAATTACCAATCTAAATGACTTATGGACACATTTATGAGCTTCGCCTTTCCAAATAGGCTATAAACAAATCCATTAAGTGTAGATCACAGACTGATAGTTGGTTGAAGACAGTAAATAGCTTCATTTCTCCAACATTCATATTTGATCGGCATCCTTAAAATAATAAGAACTTTTATGGTAGGTACTGCACTTTTCATCTACAAACATTCATAATTGAATAAATGAGAATGAAAATTCGGCATGGTTTGTTTTGAATGTGTGGCTATAATGTCCTCCGATACTCATCTCAAATCTACTTTCGAGTGATTTGAATGAACTCGAATAAGATTTTCTTCTCAAACTCATTCGGACAACCATTCGCTTAGTGCTCTTTCAGTCCACAGTTTTGAAATCGAAACTCTCTATATTTTCACTTTGTATGTAACTTTTTCATTGAAATTTCATAAAGAATTGACAACAAAAAGTCAATTCCCTATGAACTCTTCAAAAGTATAGAATGAAAAAGTGGTTGAATGAGATTGTGAATGCACCAATGAGTCTATATCAATATCGATATATGATTTTTGGGTATATGGTCCATTCCTCGATCTCGTTTCACGTTATTTTCAAGGGTTGTTGTTTCTCTTTGTATTGTTCATCCATGTATGTGTTATTATTTTGTGATTTGCTGCTAGATCTTCCGATTTGTTATTTCCGTATTGGTTAGTATTTTTTTATGATTTTATCCCAAACCGATTGGTGAGATGACTTATTTGGATGAGTTCTACCTTCTGTAAAAAAAAAGCCTCACCTTTAAATACACCCTGTTTACTTCAATATAAATATGTAAGTATATCGTAAATGGTCGAACAACTGTCTCGAATTTGTCGTGGATGAAAAAAAATTGTCGCGGTTGCCAAAATTGCGAAATTTCTATAGAAATCGCAAGAAAAAGCCTGAAATGTGCTATAAGGAATATATTTTCTGCGTATACAGGGTGACCCAAGATGTTCCAAACAGCCAATATCTCGGCTCTCAGACAAGGTAGAAAGTTCAGACAAAAAGTTTTTTGAGTGGCATCAAAAACTATACCAGAATCATTCGTTAAAATTCTGTTTCTAATTACCACCCCTGAAAAAACTACCCCCAGATATTTTTTTCGAATGGCACCACCTATACAGGGTGTCCCACGGTCGAGTGCCTATTAGACGTTTCTGGAGAACTGGACATATTCGAAATCCGAAAATTGGGATTATGATATTGTTGGAAATTATCTACACAGCTAAAATATTTTTGGAGCTTGAGCACTTCCAGTTATACCAGGAGTGGAAATAAATTTGTTCAAAAAATATTTTTTTCAATTTTTTCGTTACTGATATGATTGAGTATTCAATGCTGAATACATTTCTGTTGAAACCATTGTATTCATTTGGATATTTTTCAAAATATCGAAAAAAAACCTGAAAAAATGTCGAATATTCGAAGTCAGTATTATGTTCATTATTCTCATTCTGAACATCCCGAGTGTAAACCGTTCTCACAACGCCAAAGTAGATGCATGTGGAGAGGTCATGCATCTTTTGAATTTCATAAATATCCTCACTGAGTGTTTCAAATTAAGTATCGAAAATTGGCCATAACTCCTGTTTTTCGAATCAGAACCCTATTTTTTATGATTGCGTTGGATTCTGCGAAAAAAAATAATGAAAGCATTCTCAGATGCTCTTGCTCCTAAATTCAGTCATTCCCGAGTTATTTGAGCTTTTTTGGATTCCTGTTGTACGTAGAGTCAAATTCATCGAATCTGAAGAAATTCGATGAATATTCTCATGAAACCATAGTAACAACTAATAATTAGACCTGTCACCTGTGAATTATGAATGGGATCATTTATCTTCTATGGTCACAGAATATTCTCATGCCAACAGATTCGATGACTATTCTTATGAAACCATAGTAACCATTGAAGGGAAATTGAAAAGTAAGGTTGAGGCCTTAGATCAGATCTGTCACTTGTGAATTATTAATGGGATAATTAATTTTCTATAGCCACAGAATATTCTCATGCGAATCATAAGATGAATTTGACTCTACGTACAACATGAATCCAGAAAAGCTCAATTATCTCGGGAATTACTGAATTTAGGAGCAAGAACATCTGAGAGTGCTATCACTATTTTCTTCGCAGAATCCAACGTAATCATAAAAAAATAGGGTTCTAATTTGAAAAACAAAAGTTATGGCCAATTTTCGATCACAGTTTTCGACACAAAATTTGAATCACCCTGTGATGATATTTATGATATTCAAAAGATGTATGACCTTTCTACATTCTTCAACTTTGACGTTGTGAGAACGGTTTACACTCGGGATGTTTAGAATGAAAATAATGAACATAACACTGACTTTGAATATTCGACATCTTTCCAGGTTTTTTTCGATATTTTGAAAACATTTCGAATGAATACAATGGTTTCAACAGAAATGTATTCAGCATTGAATACTCAATCATATCAGAAACGAAAAAATTGAAGAACAAGGCCCCAAAAATATTTTAGGTCTGTAGAGAATTTCGAACAATATCATAATCCCAATTTTCAGATTTCAAATATGTCCAGTTCTCCAGAAACGTCTAATAGGCACTCGACCGTGGGTCACCCTATATTTTTCTCACTCTATACGATTCCCCAGTGAAAAAAAAATATGTTGAAACAATTTTTTATCATTTCACGTAAATTCAACCCTTAAAAAATAATTTCCGGCACATTCACCATTTTTGCTCAGTTCATTCTCTATGTCTATTGACAAATTATTTCATTTTGAAAACTGGCATTGTTTTCGGTGGAAACCTTCGAGTAGAGCACCATAAAAATAGATATGCTAGAATCGTGAACGTTTTCTTATGTGAACATTTTTTGTCACTATTGTAGTCGTTTTTTGCAAATTTTCTAAATTTTACAACAAACCAGCTGTTCGAGGAGATATAAAATTGATGTTTAGTTGTTGTTATAAAAGGTGTACGCGGAATTCATCGCCATCTAAGTGAATCTGAAAGAGGTCGAATTATTGGTCTACAGGAGGCGAGGTTGTCATTTCGATAAATCGCTAACCGTACGAACAGGAATCCAACTACTGTTATGGGCCGGTATTATAAAAGTCGAATCGAGGATTCAACCGTGCGCCAACTACCAGATAGTGAGGTATTTGGTTGTTGGCGCACGGTTGAATCCTCGGTTCAACTTTTATAATACCGGCCCTAAGAGATGTTTGTTGTGAAGCGTGGTTTGAAAATGCCCACATTGAAGAAGAGTAGGCACCGGGCGTCGAAGGGGTACGAATGAAGTTCAAGATCGATGCCTAATAGGCCCACCATACGCTCAAGCTTCACCACAGTTTTGCTTGCGCAAACCGGCTCGAACACTGAACACTGAGCGCGTGGTTGGGAAAACTGTATACCGCGCAAACTCCACGGTTTGGCTTGAGTAATTTTCGACCTGCTTGAAATTTTGCCTGTGCAAGCCCGGCTTGCGCAATAGTTGCGCATTGTTCTCGTATCGACGACTTCGATTACCCATCTTGATTTTTGTTGTTTCCATATACAATATATATATACAGGGTGAGTCTTTGACTTGTACATATATTTCAACTGTAGATTCCTCTCATCAAACGAAACACTTTTTTCCCATACCATTTTTCAAAATTCGGTTTCGTTTGGAAGATACAGGGTGTCGAAAATCCACGAAAAAAACACTTTCCTGTTCATATCTTCGGAACCATTATTTCAAATGAACTGAATTTTGGTTGATTTTTTACTCTATTCGTGGTGCATATTACTCAATCGAAACTTATTCAATATCTCTCCTAGTTTGAAAGTTACAGGGTGGTCGACTCATAAATTCATGCAAAAACACTATCAAATCACTTGAAAAGAATAAACGGTTCACATTTTCGAAAGAACTAATCGGTTTAGAAAATAAAAGTATTCTTATGTTTTTTCAAGTTATTCTTAATTGTCTAAGATTAAATTTGAGGAAAAAATCATGAATTTCAAGAATAATCTGAATGCTGTCCTGAGTTAAATCTCATCGAATATTATTTCTTCTCTGGTCTCTCAAAATTCAACAATGTCAGAATTATTATCAGTTTATCAACTTTGTCAAGACGAAATCTCTATGATGAAAAAAGTTTGATGTAGAGATATGTAATAATAAAATCCCACAAATGTGGGAGATGAAATTGAATTCTAAGAAGCATGAAATTATACATTTTATAGGCAGTTTCTATTGAAATTTCATTGTTACCGGTCCTTCAGCAAAAAAGTTTTCAAAACAATATAACTCGACACCAGACGACACTACCATTACACCAATTCACTAAGTCATTTACAGAATCATCACCTTTTTGCTTTATTCTCTGTCAATTAATCATTGACCTAGAATATTCTACATCAATGCAATAAATAAATAAATAAATCGAAGTCACTGACTAACGTTGGAGGTTAGAGACACAGAAACTCTGTATGTCTTGCGTGGCGGCTACATCCACTCCACAGCCTTCAGAAGCATCAGAAGGGAAGAGTAGGCCGTGGCCCGTGCTACATCGCAGCCGGCAAAGAACGTAGCGCTATATCGGCGAGAATCAGAACTACTCGTTTGGCGTTTCCTACAGTGACTCTAATATCAAACTCTATCAATGATAAAGTCACTGTAGCGTTTCCGAAGAGCAACGCCTAGACGCCTTTAGCGAAAAGTAAACAAAACTGGTGCCCTTGCGATAAATGCGATAGTTCTTCTGGGGTACGTACCGCTCCCTTGGTTTCGACTATACCATTGTTTGAAGAGAAAATAGACAATCTGGCATCGTCTTCTGTAGAGTTCTGTGGAATATAATATCACAGAAGATGAGTTAGGTTAGGTCATTGACCTCGAATCATATGACTTAGGTTGATGGAGTTAGGATAGGTTAGTTGAAACCACTTTTGATTAGATCGTTGCAGAATATCGGGGAAAATATGAACAAATTATTAGTGTTTACAAACTAATCTTCAGGAAAATCGAAGAAGGAACTTATTTTGGTGTGAGAAATATGGCATTTCAATTGCAGAAATGATGGACAAAACTTAGCGTTTTTGTTAGGAAATATCGTGTTTGTAATATTCTTATTCAAATAAGGTTAGTGCTCGAGTATTTTCTAAATGTATCACCCAGAATATCTAATAATCACATCAATTTCAATTGAAAAATATAAACTTTGAGGTGTTTGTAGAGAATAATATCAGGGACGCATTTAGCACAATTTTTTTTTTCAAATGGCTATATCTTTTTATCAGAGCCGAATTCGGAAAAATGGAAAATGAAAAAAAGGTTTATTTTGGCCTAAAGAATCTACAGTTAAAATATATGTACAAGTCAAAGACTCACCCTGTATATATATATATATATATACGAGGACGGAAGTAAGCCTGGCCGTGTAAGTTAGTCTGGAAGAGATTGTTAGGGAATAGGAGATAAAAAAGAAAAAAGAAATTTTAACTTGTTAGTAATGTGATATTGCGTTAAATTGTGAAATGTGATAACAGTGTTAGTAAATGTTAAATAGGTAGAATAATTGTAAATTCGAGTAATTTTATGTAGAATTTTGCGAATTGTCATTGAAGGAAACAAATTGTTATTGTGAGTCGGAATTTTAAGGTAGAAGAAAAGTTTGATGAAGTTCGCTTGAGGAAATGTTGAATGCTGGAGCGTGGTGGCGCTGGTGTTCGGAGTCACTGTCATGTCAGCTCTGTGGACGATATGTCCAAATTGACGTTAACCATAGAATACTAGTAATAACCTCAAAGTTCTGACTCTAACCTAGCGGTACCGCGCGACACGCTTTTGCTGAATTCAAAAGAGATTAATGCATAGATTGGAGACTTCGATGTTGTTTGTAATGAATCTGAAGCTTGAATCCTGACCACTACCTGTAAGTCCGTATAATTGAAATTTTATGTATAAGATCGTTCTGACAATGTTCATTTCAGACCCTGATGATGATACAAAATAAGGTATCGAAATATAGGTTTTTTGCTTAAAAGGTCTTGCAATTCTGCCCTTGCCGCATACCCTTATCAAGATTACAGTATATATATATATATATATATATATATATATATATATATATATATATATATATATATATATATATATATATATATATATATATATATATATATATATATATATATATTTGCATCACGGCACCTATAGGTCGTCCCTATATGATCCGGCAATAGGTCTTCTACCAGAACCAGTGAATGTATAAAAGATTTCTCTGCGTATATTGGTTATTTGATGAGGATCGAACATGAATCCGCTCTGACAATACTCAAGAAAATTAAAAAATCCTTCCCATTTTACCATGTTTAGATCCTCCGATAGAAAAAACGACATTGACTCCTCCATACGTGTATATTTTTATCCATTTTACAGTTCTTTAGTCTTCCGCTTTATACGGCATAACCAAATTACGGCGGATAGTTCCTCCGACGTATAATATTCCTTCCATTCCAAAGTGGATTGCTCCTCCAGCAGTGTTGCCGGAATTAATGCCGTTAAAAATTGGCGGTTTTAGTACTCTATTCATCTCTTCAGAAGTTTTGTCAGTAGTGAATCATGTAGTAGTGTCCATGCTTCGAGAGTATTTCAGCTCTGTAGAGTTAGCGAACAATATCCTAATCCCAATTTTCAGATTTCACATAGATTCACTTCTCCGAAATCGCCTAATAGACGTTCGAACTTGAAACACCCTGCATAATATGTAGTAAAAATGTGTATCTTGAATAGGCCAAAAAAAGTCTTGCAAAACCATCTATGAACTTTTATAGGTGCGTTAAAAAGCAGAAACTGTTTTTAGATTGAAAAACTTTTACGCGGGCTGCGGACTACGAGCTATAATATAATATAT